>CM038050.1:160463402-161023402 GCA_021397845.1 Areca catechu
AGCTTGTCTCCTTGCTAAAAAGTCAATGATTGGAAGTCTTTTCAGGTGGTTGGAAAGTAATAGCTTTTAATTCAATACTTCTTAATTTTTTCTCTTTGTTCTCAACTTTCTCTTAATTATTTTTTAATTTTTTTATTCTTGATATTCTTCAATGAGTTTTATGAGCTTTTAACAAGTCTTCAAAGTCAAAATGACCCTTTATAGCCATTGGAGAAGAAATGTGGCCGTCATATTTAAATTTTGATAGTTCTAAACTTTTTTCAAAACTAGATATTGGGCTGTCAACAGGTCTCATATTGATTCGGATATTAATCAAGTTGACTCAAAAGTTATGATTAGAGTTGACTTGATTCTCAACTTCAAAAAATAATCTTTTATAATTCTAGCTCCACCTATCGGATTAACTTGATTTCCATTTGAGTCAACTCGGTTGCGTACTAGCCAAAACTTTTGCATGCCAAATTCTAATTTTATAGTCTTTGTAGAATTTTTTATTTTACTTTCCAAAATATTATTTTTGTTTGAAATGCACTGGCTTTTTCTTTTCTTGAGAGCTTCAAAGATATATTTTTTACATTAAAAATTTATCAAATTTAAATCTTTTATTAAGACTTTAACATTTCCTGAAACATGAACTTAATTTATTAATTATATTATATATTCAAATATTTTGTTATTCATCAAAATCAATCCATGGGGCCAATAACCTTTTTAAGGGTAGCCTGGTCAATCATGTTCATCTCTTTTGCTCGAGTAACTGATGCCAGAGCATGCTCTGGGCTATCCATTCCTTGGCCTCTTTTAGAATCTTGCCAAGGCACTCCACTCCCCCCACGGTTTTGGCTCAAGCCCTATTGGCTCTCAAGGGCTCATGTTTCATTTTGAAGCTCTCCTTTTAACTTCAAAATAGCTATTTTGTTAGCTTCCTCGGCCTGGCAGAAGTGGACAACTGCATAAAGAAGTCCAAGTGATGAGCAAACTATACAACAGAAACACTTAGTAAGAATCAAAATATAGATAAAAAGATAGGGCAAACACTTACTCGGATTTATGCATCAAAGGCATTGTCTCGCAGGGAATCAAGCTCAATTGCAACCAAGTTGTTGGAAAGAAGGAACTTCCTAACCATGTTTCGAGCGAGCTCAAAATCATCCAATGCACCATGAGTGTCCTGGCCCAAGTTGTTGATTCCCTCACGGTGCTCAAGGAAAGAAATAGGGAAACTCCAGGATAGGGTCACCCTGTTGGAAGTGGAAATTGGCTGTGCTTTCAAAGTCTAAAGAGGGTGCACTAGTTGTACTAATGATGATCCAGAGTACTTCAAATTCCTTATCGCCCATCCTATCTTCTTCAACTCCCTCAGATCTATTTAGTAATTAAACTAAATGAATGGCATGATCTTTGAAAGCCTTTTTCTTAAGAGTGCCCTATCAAAGATCTCTTGTAAGCGAAAAAGCACAAGGAAATGGCAAAAACCATCTAGGGCACTCCTATTTATAGGAGACCCAAAGGGTAAAAATGGCATACAACTTTGACTAGCCTCCCTCTGAGTGACAGACATCTGGTGTAATATAATTAGTCAAGCACTCTCAATAATTGAGTGAGTGCTTATTAATTATAGCTTGGTCAATGGTGCTTCAACTAACAACACAAATAACCACAAAGATCCCAAATCCAAGAAAATTTCCTTGGCTTTACTCTCCTCACCTAAACTATTTCAATTTGGACTAAAGAGTAGGAGGAAACTGATATGGATGGAATTTTCCTCGGATTTTTCAATAGAGATCAAGCATCATCCTAACCAAGGGTGGGACAAGGTTGAGACAATCGGATCTAATTTTGGGCTTATGCAATCCTTCCATGGTCAGGAGGATTCAATAGGCCAAGCCACTATCTGAGCCAGCCTAAGGTGCTTAACCTATAATTGAGGCAACATTGACTTCTGATTCTGCACTCTCATGGGGATCCCACGATTCTTAGAAATAGTTGGCCCTAATGTAAATAAGGCAAGAGCATAACCATGAAATCTCACCAGAACAGATAAATTATAGTTAGCAAATCATGCCCAATAGGCTCTAGTAATGGCTTGCTTATCCAACCTCTATAAATAAGAGTCTTAGGAGACCCCCAGCTATGACTTTCTCTCCATCACACTCTATCCCTTCTTTTTCATTCTAGATTACAAACTTGAGCATTAGATGGTCCCTGCTAGAGCCAACTTTGACCAGGAACTTTTCTTACAAGTTCCACCCTCATTCGGCAACCACCATCCACTCCAATATCTCTAGCCTCAATCAGGAATCTATAGCAACAATTCTATTGCTCACTATAAGAAACACCTTATTGCCAAAGGGTTTCATTAACATCTTAGCATTAACCTCCATGAAACTTTCAGTTCTATCATCAAGCCTGTAACGATTAGGTTGATGCTCTTAATTACTCTCATCAATGGCTTCTTCATCAACTAGTGTTAACGGCACATTTTTACAAGGAACGCTTTCTGATAAGGTATATATGCAATAGCCACCCACCTTCATTCACAAAGGGTCTCTAACTCATGTCTGTCATCTTTGAAAAGCCATTTATGGCCTTAAACAAGCTCTTCATGAATGGTATAAAGCCTAAGTGCCTTTGTACTTGAAAGAGGTTTTCATCAATCCAGGACTGATCTCTTCCTTTTCATCTTTAGTTGGCATGGTGTCCTTGCATATTTACTAGTTTATGTTGATGACTTGATACTTACTAACAAGGACTTTCATTTCTTGTCCAAGTTTATTGACTTTCTTTCAAGGAATTCTCTATCAAGGATTTGGGACAGCTTGATTATTTTCTTGGTTTCAAAGTCACACATACCAGAGATTGTCTCTTTCTTTCTCAACCCAAATATGTCATAAACTTATTAGAGCAATCCAACATGCTTGGTGCCAAGGCAATTTCTACTCCTTTAGCTACCACAACATCTCTTTTTTTGTTTGATGGCTTCTTATGTATTAATGTAACAAAGTATAGACAACTAATTAACTCTCTTCAATATTTATATCTCACATAGCTTGATGTTGCTTTCATTGTTAGTATGTTGCCACAGTTTATTCACCAACCTACCTCACTTCACATGGCAACTCTCAAACATCTACTTAAGTACTTGAAAGGGACTTTATTTCACGGGGTGCATCTTAAATCCCACTCACCTCTCAATCTTCAAGCTTATGCTGACTTAGATTGGATTAGAAATCATGATGATTGTACTTTCATCTCTAGTTATTTAGTTTTTCTTAGTGTCAACCCAATTTCATAGAGTTCCAGAAAGTAAAAATGTGTTGCCCACTACTAAACTGAGGCTAAATATTGAGCTATTACCAATGTTGCTGCTAGGGCTGCAAGGGTTGAGTCCTTGCTATTAGAACTTGGTATTTCTCCTTCTTGTCCTCCTCTCATCTATTGTGATAATCTTGGAACAACATGCACCTATGCCAATCTAGTTTATTTATTCTAAAATAAAGCATGTTGTTCTTAACTATCATTTTGTTCAACAAAAGGTGAATGCTGGCTCTCTTCATGTTAGTCACACATCCACTCTTGTTAATTTTCTAACAAATCTTCTCTCCCATATTTGTTTTGAGCTTCTACGATCCAAGATTGGTATCTCTAATAGGTTCACCATCTTGTAGGGGTGTATTAAAGAAAAGCAATCCTCTTCACAAGATTAGGCTATTAGAGAAAAACAATCCTCTCTACAAGATCACTCTATTAATGAATTGCAATCCCTCCACAAGATCAATATTAGGCTCTTAAAGGAAAGTAATTTTCTTCATAAGATCAAGCTTAGACTATTAGAGAAAAGCAATCCTCTCAATAAGATCAGGCTACTAAAGAAAAACAATCTTTTCCTCAAGATCAAGCTAATAAGGATGTAATTAATCCTAAGAGACAATCTTGCTATGAACTTATCTTGTATATTATCACTCCTTGTTTTTGTTTGCTATAAATTTATCTTGTATTATAGTGCTATTATCACTCCTTGATACTAACACTATCAATTGAGAAATTGTTTTGTATAGCAAAGCCTTATACTATATAACTTCTGCATAAATCTAATAAATCGATGAGATAGTTTTCTATTCAATATTATGTTCACTATCTAGTTCTATTCATAGTGACCAATATGGATCACATTGAATCTGAGAATCCTCCTAAATCATTTATATATATATATAGATATAGATATTTTTAATATTCCATTTTGGTCAAGATAAACTAACATCTTAGTTTATATCAGGTATCGACTAGTTTGGATATTAGGCTTTAAAAGCTATAAATATCTTCAAATTGGAGAAGAGGATACCTCCGATCTACAATCCAATCCTCCACCCATCTAGCTTTTGATCACTCATCCCATATAGGCATCATTAGCTCTATTAGGTGGAGGTGAATGGAATGGGATGGTAGGTCCAAATGGATATCTAATTCATCCCATCTATTAGCTTCTTCAAAACTTCATAGATAGGTACATCACAACAATGTACAATGCCAAACTAAAATGATAGATTCATAGGGGCAACAAGGAAAAAGGTATGAAAATAGGAATGAATAGGAAAGTAATATTACCATAGCAAGCCTTCCTAAGCTTCTTGGCATCTTCATCTGGAGAAGGAATGGGATTTGGAATAGTAAGCATTGCCATCTTTTGATCTTCTCAATAGTGATGGTGGACTACAACGAGGAATAAGAAGATTAGAGCTTAGTTACTCATTACTATAGCTAGGATGAGTGGGAATCATATCCTCGAAAATTAAGGATAATTATTTCATGAAGAAGAGCAAAGAAGATGGATTGTAGAAATATTAGAATAAAAATAGTGTTTTAAAGAAAGCAATTTTAAATTGATTAATTCAAGAAAATAATATAAGTAACCCAGGAATCCGAATCCATTATGCAAACAGGTTTTTTTTATATTGCAATAACAATAATACTTATAAATTAAGTGTTAGTATAATTTATCTTTTGTTAGGTATGGACCATATCCAGAGATCATGACATGTCTGTTTAGAGTATAAATTATCTAATTTAATTATAAAATTAGAAATTTAATCCACCATACTACAATCCATCTTTCTTAGACATGCACCGTATCTGAAGATCAAGGCACATTAATAGAGGGTGTAGGCCATATATGTTAGATCAAAATCTCAATCAAAAAAAATAAATCGAAAGATATATAAAGGAAAAGCATGATTTTTTATTACATAAGAATCAAGTACCAAAAGAGAAATAAAATCTAGTTACAAGCTTTATCTTGATCCTAAATTGGAGTCTAGCTGCGCATTGCTACCGCCAGCATCTTCTCCATAATTTCCCCTCCATCCCAAGCCTGATACAAGATCTAAATAAGAGAACAAAATAATAAGTAAATAAAACTTTGCTACAAAAATTAATCCCTGGACTATTGCCTGAGGTTCTCCTTTTATAGAGCTCGTCAAGAGCTTTTTTCCAATCAAATTTAGAGTCAATCTAAGTCAAAATTGGCCGTATATTGCGAGAAACACTCTCAGCTATCTAATATGTTGCTTGATGGATGATCGATGATTTCTCTCCTTCTCTGGCAGACTGAATCCTTGACTAATTTCTAGACTGAATCCTAGATGCCTGAGATCTCCTCCTCTTAGTCAAACACGAGTCTTGGCTTCTCCTAGTCTTAGGTAGACTAATGTGATGGTGGAGTGACAATGGCAACAACATTTTGTGATGGCGATGGTGGTGGCGGTGGCGGTGATGTTGGGTGGCTGAATGGCCAAAAAAAATGATGGGAGATAGTGGCCAGCTGGGAGAACGGCCTTCTGGTGGCTTTTCCAGTCTTGGATGGCCTATTGGATGGTGGTGATGGTGGCAGGTGATCTTCGGTGAGCTGTTGGGAGGCGGGTGGCTTGAAATAAGGAGGATGGTCCACTGAGCAGGGGTGTGGACCGAAGTTTATGGCTACCATGGACCACTCCTCATTTTTATAGACTGAGAGGCCAGTTCACCATGGACTAGCTACTCTAAAATTCATGCTAAAGCTTAATTATATTATTTTTCTTAATTCTAAGCCCATTTGAACTTCAATTTGAGTATCATTTATATCGTTAGATTTTAAAAATCGAGCTCTTTCTATCCATGAACTTCTTTTCTATAAAATACTAATAAAATATTAATTTTAAAAATATAAATTAATTAATATTTATTTTATGCTAAAATTAAGATATTTAATAGACTTATCATACCTTCAACTTATTCATTGCTAGTCCCTTATTAATGCAATTAATTTATAACCATATGTCATTAAGATCTTCTTTTACCATTAAATCTAGGATTAAAGTTAAAAGAAGTTAGCTAGTATTACTTTCTTAGAATTCATCCATGTGTTTGTACTATTAGAAACTTTCTTAGAGTTCATCCAAATCTATACAACTTATGTTTCTGATAGTTAACTTAGCATTTCGATATTAGTTTGTAAAAAATAGTTGTATCTTTATTTATCACTTATTTTGGTCAATTTTTATACACCTCCAAATTAAGCACATGAACTGAGGTAGCTATCATACGACCTGAATTTTTTTTAAAATAATTACTGGCAATATCTTCACATTGCCCACTTTTTGATGCGAACAATAATGCTTACTTAGCGAAGGAACCCAATTACTTGGTGAGAAACCAATATTTAGAATTTATCTCTTTTTTTAGACAGATAGCTCTTTTCTCAAATTTAAGTTTCTTAAATGAGATGCATATCAATTATTAATTTTTTAGTAATAATTGAATCTTCAGTTGACCTTAAAATTGATACCTACTTTATCTTGTTAGTGTGCATGTGTGATGAAAATATTAATAGCCTTTAAATAACCTAAGTAGGCTGCTAAAAGTCTAACTAGCTAGTTTATTCCTTGACTCATTACAATCATTAGCAAATACTTTCTAACTCTGTTACCTTTTTCTAGTCTATTTTGTTCAAGAATATCTTTTATAACACATGATTTATAAAAGTTTCCTCTACATATTTTTTTTTTCAAATTTTTCAAAATGTTTTTCAAAAAAAATTTCAAATATTTTTCTCTACCCCCTAACCTAATTAATTTTCATATCCTTAATGAAGTAAGGAAAATATGATAGGTGAAACGAGAAGAGATACCACCTAGGCGAGATATACTTCGTGTATTACTATGAATGATTATGCAGAGTAGTCTATTATTTCTAAAAAAGCACTAAAACAAAAGTTAGCAAAATAATAAAATTTAGATTGCCTCTCAAAAAGTGCTAAGTTTAAATTATCTTCAACCAACATCATGACTTACTCCTGGTTTATGTAAGTCATAGCCTTCCCAAATTCTTTGGTGGCTTACCATTACTTGGATTGTTAATTTCTATGGCTCAATACGGGAAGACTTGTTTCACTATGTATGGTCCAGTCCATCTAGATCTTAATTTTCTTGGAAATAAGTGAAGCCTTGAATTATATAAAAGGACTTTCTGTCCATAAGTAAAAGATTTTAAATATAGCTTGGTCATAGAAGGCTTTTAGTTCTTTCCTTATAAATTTTTGCATTCTCATATACTTCGTTCCTAATTTTTTCAAGTTCATCCACTCATAGTTTTCTCTGGCCTCCAGTTGTGTCCAAATCTATGTCCAGTTATTTTATGGCCCACATTATCCTATGTTCTAGTTCTACTAGCAAGTGACGTGATTTATTAAACACAAGCATATATGGAGACATTCCTAAGTTGGTCTTAAAGGTAATGTGATATGCTAATGCATCCACTAGCTTCAATGACCAATCTTTTCTATGGAGCTCATGATTTCTCTAAGATCTGTTTGATCTGCCAATTGAAAACTTCTACTTGCCTACTTGTTTGTGAGTGATAGGGTGTGGCCACCTTATGGGTAATATTGTTATTTTTCATCAGTGATGCAAAAGATTGGTTACAGAAATGTGTTCCACGGTCATTAATGATAACCCTTGGAATATCAAAGAAGGAGAGGATATGTTTTTTAAGAAATTTTACAATAATTTTACTATCATTGGTTTTACAAGGTATTGCCTCTATCCACTTGGAGATATAATCTATGGCTATTAAAATATACTTGTTCCCAAAAGATTTTGAAAATGATCCCATGAAGTCAATTTTCATGCATTAAAATTTTTACAATCAGGATTGGATTCATAAGCATCATATCTCTTTTGATTGGCCTGGCATCTACAATAACTTTTACAATATTCGTAAACATCTTTAAATAGGTTAGGCTAATAAAATCTACATTGGAGCACCTTTGTCACTATTGTTTTAGCTCCAAAATGACCACCACAAGCTTGGTCATGACAAAAGGATAATATGCTCCTAACTTCTTGATTTAGGATGCATCTTCTAATAATTAAGTTAGGATATTATTTAAATAAATATGGATCATCCCAAATAAAGTACTTTACTTGAAAGAAAAATCAATTTTTATCCTGAATATTCCAGTGCATCAAAATTTTTCTAGTGGCTAGTTAATTAACTATGTCAGTGTTCATGGTTCTGTGATAATGGACATAAGTTGTTTGTCAAGAAAGGACTCATTGATAGGTAATTCTTCAGTAAATGTGATTGCTAACTTAGATAGATGATCAGTCATTACATGTTTAGTACATTTTTTTATCCTTGATCTTTATGTCAAATTCTTGTAAGAGTAGGATCTATCTAATTAAGCATGCCTTGGCATACTTCTTTGAAAGAAAATGCCTAATAATGGAGTGATTAGTATAGATGATTATATAAGATCCTACTAAATAAGATCTAAATTCTTCTAATACAAATATCATAGCTATTTTTTTTTTTCAATAGTTGAGTAGTTGAGCCGTGCATCATTTAAGATCTTACTAGCATAGTAGATTACTCAAAATAACTTATCAATTCTTTGACCTAAGATCACTTCTATGGCATGATCAGATGCGCACAAAAGGTTGAGTCCATACAGGTGGATAAATAATTGGGGCTGAAGTTTATTCTTTCTTAAATATTCAAAAGACTTGAGATATTTAGATGTAAAGTCAAATTTCATTTCTTTGCTAATAGGTTAGTTAATAGTTGAGGCACTTTACTAAATTTTGATAAATCTCTTATAAAATGCAGCATGTTCAAGGAATGATCTAATTTCTTTGACTGATTAGGTGAAGGAAGATTTGCAATCAATTTATCTTGGCTTTATCTCTTCTATACCTCTTTTTGAAATTATATGGCCCAGGACTATGCCTTCCTTCATCATAAATTGATACTTTTTCTAATTCAGTACTAGATGTTTTTTTTTACACTTTCCAAGACCAATATGAGGTGATATAGGCATTCAAAAAAGTAGACCCAAAGAGAAAATATCATCTATGAAATCTCAAAGAACTGTTCAATCATGTCAGAGAAAATACTAATCATGTACCTTTGAAAGTGGATGGTGTATTACACAAGCCAAAAGGCATACATCTATCTGCGAAAGGTTCTATATGGACATATGAATGTCATCTTCTCCTGATCTTCTAGGACTATAGTGATCTGATTGTAAAGTTAATATGCATTCCTTGTTTCGATCCTTGAATATTTATATTTCTAAGGTTAGCCTCGAGCTGACTCTGTAGTTTACCCTATTTCCTCTCATTGATATTTGTGGCTAACTAACCTTCTAAATGAGCTATAGCCTAGGTATTAAAGGATAATTGTTGACATGTGCTTTGCATAAAGTCATTCAGGGTAGTGTAGGTATCAGGTTGGGATTTAGCTAGAGTTTCTAGGTCTTTTTCTAGCAAACTGAATTTCTTTCATTATCATTGACTAGTGGATTTTTTCTTGTAGGATTGAGCCTTGGATTAGGCTGGTTGAAGTTGGGACCACCTACATTAGGATCTTGTGATGAGAAAAAGTTTGGATGGTTCCTTCACCTGGGTTATAGGTTGGTGCATAGAGATTATTGATCATTCTTTGATAGGTTGCGTTTATCCATGCACAACCATTTTTAGTTTGGGTCATGAAGTGGGGACACTCTTCTACTACATGTTTTAGATCATTTCATCCATTGCATATAGGTGTGGATACTTTATACACTTGATTTACAGGGGCTTGTCCCTTGAGTTCCAAGACTTGCTCAATCCTATGAATCAAGGATGCCATCTTAGCCTCTTCGGCTATGGATGCTAAGATTTGGTGTATACCATCTCTTAATGGTGTGTTTTCAGGTTTCCTAGTTCCCTCCCATTATAAGCCTTTTTCTACTAAATCCTCTAGAAATTGCCAAGCTTCATTGGATGATTTCTATATAAATTGGCCTGATATATCGACTCAAGCATGGTTCTAGAATTTGGATTTAGACCTTCATAAAAGGTTTGGCGTAATCTCCAAATTTCTATCCCATGGTATGGACACTAGCTCAAAAGGTTTTTAAATTGGTCTAGGCATTTCCAGAAGGGCTCTCCCTCTAATTGATAAAATTGGGTGATCTTATTTCTTAACTTGGTTGTTTTATGGTATGGAAAAAACTTTCTCAAGAATGTTTTAACAAAGCCCTCCCATGTTATAAGAGACTGGGTAAGTAAACTATAAAGCCATTTTTTAGTATTTTTCTTGAAGGTAAAATAATTAGCCTAAGTTTAATAGCATCTTTCAAGAGTTCATGTATTCTCATAATATTACACACTTCCTCAAATTCTCTAATAAAAATGTACACATCCTTAATTCCGGTGATTTTAGAGAGCATGTTGATATTTGAGACTTAATCTCGAAATTGGTAGCATTAGTTTGGGATAGTCGAATTCACGATAGTTGGGCAAATCCAATCGCGTAGCAGTAGTCTCTTAAGCTTAGGAGATGTCCTAATTCTTTCGTGGTTAACTTTAAATTTTCTTGGCCAAGGATAGGGTTTAGATCTATTCTCACTAGTTGACCAGACTTCCTTTTCCAGGTTGTAATTTTGAATTTTTTTAGGAAGAGGGGAGAAGAGGAAGAAAAAAGAGACAATAATTCTAAAAGTGAGAATTTAAGGAATCCTAAATTTAGAGATGATAGAGAAGAGTGTTTTAATTAGATTTTAGTTTTACTGCCAAACAAGTTGTTAGACAATGGACTTTCTATCATAGAATTAATCTATATCTTGACATCTCCTAACTGCCAAGGCTGCCTTGGAGCCCTCCAAGTTAAAGAGTAACTAACTAACTAGCTAAGTAAGGATAAGATTGGTGGGGATTCTCCCGTTACTTTTTTATATTCCAAATAAATTGGCCAGGTTAGTCAATGAAACAATTAAAAATCACCTTCCTTCAGAGCTATATCATCATTGAACCCCTTTCTAGACACCAGCTGACTAACTAATCTTGACTCAATCCAACTATTCCAAAAGCCTTGTCCTAGTGAGCTCGAATGTCCTTGGACCAACATCTAATTGATTTTAGATTAAATGTTTAAGTTATACAGTCCGAATGGTAGTAGTTTGTGGGCTAAGGAAGGGTAATGAAATCCCCACCTTATATTGTTTAGAGATTTATGTTCATAAGGTATTTTATGAGAATGCAATGCAAATCAAATAAGGTGTTCAAAAAAGTTAGGAAGCTTTTAAGATTTATTATTTATTTCTTTAAATTAATTAAGTGTTATGGAAAGATGTCTTTTTTTGGATTATTTAAGATAATTTAATTAAAAGAGGAGGTTAATTAGATTAGGAGTTAACTTGTAAAAAGAAATAAAGTAAAATTTTAATATGTTACAAGAATGGAAGAAAATCCAAAAAATAAATAATTAAAATAAAGAAGGCAAAAAACTAAAAAGAGCAATGACTAAAATAAAAAAAAAAAAAAAAATTTATAAAATAATTATGCTTGGATTCCCGGTAAAGATGCTAAAATTTGATTGCTGCCATGGTGGTCAAAATAAAAACCTAACTCACTACTATAGCTAGGGTGAGTAGGAATCATATCATCGGAGATCAAGGATAATTATTTTATAGAGAAGAACAAATAAAATGGATTATAAAAGGATTAGAATAAAAAAGTAGTTTTAAAAGAAAGTAATTTTAAATTAATTAATTCAAAAAAATAAGAGAAGTAATCTAGGAATCCGAATCTATCATGCAAATAGATTTTATTTTTTTCTTTATGTTGCAATAACAATAATACTTACAAATTAAGTGTTAGTATAATTTATCTCTCATTAGGTATGGACCATATCCAGAGATCATGACATGTTCATTTAGAGTATAATTATCTAATTTAATTATAAAATAAAAAATTTAATCCACCATACTATGATCTCCTCTCTTAGGCATGTACCGTATCTGAAGATCACGGCACATTGATAGAGGATGTAGACCGTGTATATTAGACCAAAATCTTAATAAAAAATAATCAAAAGAGATATAAAGGAAAAGCATGATATTTTATTGTATAAGAATCAAGTACAAAAAGAGAAATAAAAATTCAGTTATAAATTTCATCTTCATCCTAGGTTGAAGGAGTCTAGCCGCGCATCGCTGTCGCCAGCATCTTCTTCATAATTCTCCTCTTTCTCAAGTCTAATACAAGATCTAAACAAGAGAACAAAAATAAGTAAATAAAATTCTGCGGTCCTCCTTTTATAGAGCTCGTCAAGAGCTTTCTTCCAATCCAATTTAGAGTCAATCTGAGTCAGAATCGATCATATATCGTGAGAAATACTCAACTATCTAATATGTTACTGATAGGTGATTAGTGATTTCTTTCCTTCTCAAGCAGATCGAATCCTTGATCAGTTTCCATATCGAATTCCAGATGCCTAAGATCTCCTCCTCCTAATCAAACACGAGTCTTGGCTTCTCTTAGTCTCAAATGGACTGATGCAATGGTGGGGTGACGGTGGCAACATCATTTGTGATGGCGGCGGCGATGATGTTAGGTGGCCAAATGGTCAAAAAAAATGGAGGATGGTGGTTGGCTGGGAGAACGGCCTTCTGGTGGCTTCTCCGACCTTGGATAGCCTCTCGGATGGTGGTGATGGCGACAGGTGGTCTCCAGTGAGCTGTTGGGAGGTGAGCGACTTAAAATGAGGAGGATGGTCCACAGAGCAGGGGTGTGGACCAAAGATCATGGCTACCATGGACCACTCCCACTTCTATAGACCGAGCGGCCAATCCACTATGGCCGGCTACTCTAAAATTCATGCTGAAGCTTAATTATATTATTTTTTCTTAATTTTAATCCTATTTGAACTTTGATTTGAGTGTTGTTTATATTGTTAGATTCCAAAAATCAAGCTCTTTCTATCCATGGATTCTTTTTCTGTAAAATACTAATAAAATATTAATTTTTAAGAAATATAGATCAATTAATATTTATTTTAATGTTATATTGAAATATTTAATAAACTTATCAAATAGTAAGTGTTGCCTGTTGGATCCTTAATCCAACATTGGGCTTATATGTAAAAAATGCTTTGTGGGCTATCATTTAAGGTTTGGCCCACTTAAAAGTGATCAATTATGTTTTGAACTATTTGGGACCCTAATGTATCTAATAGGGTATGGGCCTTTTAATATGTAGAGACTTAAAGTAATTTCTATTTTATGATGGGCAAAAATAGAAATTATAATAATGCTGTTATCATATAAAGCGATTATGGTCCCCAGATTACACGGTGTTATTCCTTTCTCCCTAATATCCCATCATCAGAGAAGAAAATCCTAGAAAAGTAAGAAAAGGCTCTTTAAAAAATCCGTGTGAATCTGGAAGGCTAGCCGTGCGACACAGGAGTAGACCTTCAAATCCAGGCTTTCAAATATGGCTTCAGGTACACTTCTGCTTATTTTGATTTTGTTATTCATATCACATTGATTTTTGGGATTTGCTTTCAAATAGGCTTCAAAATAATTTTCCAAAAAAGGAAATAATTCCTAACAAGTGGTATCAGAGCCTATTCATGTTGAATCATTGAGAATAAAATTATATTTTGGTTTAAGATTTTGTTTTGGTATTTTATTTTGGTATCTGTGATTTTTTACCATTGCCAGCGTTGAAAAGGATAGGCGTCGTCTGCTTGGCCGCACCACAGGGACGTCATGGCCTGGTTGGCTACAGCAGCGATGTTTGGAAGGAAATGCAGCAGGTAACTGCTATTGCGATTAAGAAAGTAACCCTTGGGGTTAATTTAATATTATTTATTTTGGGTACAATTTTAAATTCAAATATTGGTATTTTTTATATTTTGAGATAAATTAATTGAAGCAACATGTCGCCAAAGTGACCTTTCTTGTGGAAATTAATTTGTTTTGAAATATAAATGGCTGTATATATGTAATTTGTGAATATTTGTCAGCCCAAAGGATGGTAATATTTAATAAAATTACATGTGTACTTGTGGTAATAAATGCATGATGATTATTTGGTTTTGCATGTAAATAATAAATCGGCCCAAAGAAAGGTTTATTGTTTGACATGTTGTATTATCAGTGTTTGATTACTGCACCAAGATATCACTTAAAAGTTAATATTTTATCCAAAGATAAACTATTAATGGAGTGCCCGATATCTGAGATGGGATTTGCCTTTATTTGAATTATTTTTGTTGTGATACTGATGTAAGCTTGTTTTCTTTGTTGTTTTCTATTTAAATATGAATCCTGCTAATATAACTACCAACATCAATTCAATTCCTATATTGAATGGCTTTAACTTCAAGTCATAGCAAGAGAACCTTTTAATAGTTCTTGGATTCATGGATCTCGACCTTGTAATAAGGAAAAATGCTCCTGCACCTCTTACGGATAAGAGTACCTTTGATGAAAAGAGAGAGATTGAGAGATGGGAGAGATCAATCACATGTGCATGATGATCATGAAAAAGTCGATTCCAGAAGTATTCAGAGGCACAATATCTAAAACAGTTACTATGACTAAAGATTTCCTTGCCGAAATTGAAAAGAGGTTTGTCAAAAGTGAAAAGGCTGAAATTGGTACACTCTTGACAAACCTAATTTCAATGAGGTATATGGGTAAAGGCAACATCAGGGAGTACATTATGGAGATGTCTCATCTTGCTTCTAGATTGAAAGCACTTAAGCTTGAACTCTCTGAGGACTTGCTAGTGCATCTAGTTTTGAGATCTCTTTCGATCTAGTTCAACCAGTTTAAGGTGAGCTATAACTGTCAGAAAGAGACTTGGTTTGAATGAGCTCATCTCTCACTGTTTTAGGAAGAGAAATGTTTAAGCAAGAAAGGGCAGAAAGTGCTCATCTGGCCTCAACCTCTAGGAAAAAGAGCAAGGAAAAAAAGGAAGAAGGATAAAGGAGCTGCAGATACAGTACCTCCTAAGAAACAACAAAAGAAAACCGCTGACTCAGATTGTAAGGGTTGTTTCTTTTGTGGGGCTGAAGGGCATCATAAAAAGCAGTGCACTAATTATCACGCCTGGCATTCTAAGAAAGGTATGCTTTTTGTTTTAGTTTATTTGACGTTAATGCAATTTCAATACCTAGACACACGTGGTGGATAGTTCTGGTGCAACAACTCACATCAGGTGTCTATGCAGGGTTGCCTGAGTTGCCGAAAGCCAAGTGATGCTGAAAGATACATCTATGTGGGCGATGGTCAGGGGGTTCAAGTTGAGCAATAGGAAAATTTAGATTATTGGTAAAGACTGGATTTATTTGGATCTTGATGAAACTTTTATTGTACCGTCATTTAGACAGAATGGATTTCTATTTTGCTTTGGACAAATCAGGTATTTTTGTTCATTTGGAAATGGAAGATTTAGTTTGCTTCATGATTCAAAAGTGGTTGGTTCCGATTTTTTATCAGGCTACAATAATCTTTATTTAATGATTCATTGCTTCATTTAATGAATCCTTGCAATTAAGTACACGAGGTGTAAAGAGAAAATTAATCATTGAGATTTGGCTTTGTTATGGCACAAGAGATTAGGTCACATCTCCAGAAGGAGAATGGAGAGACTTGTGTCAGATGGAATCTTGAATCCCTTAGATTTTGTAGATTTTGATGTTTGTGTTAACTGCATAAAGGGTAAACAAACCAATCAAGGAGATTTGAAGCCCAAGGACTTCGGATGTCTTAGAACTTATACATACAGATATTTGTGGGCCATTCCCTATGGTTGCTTGGAATGGTCAACAATACTTTATAACGTTCATAGATGATTTTTCCAGATATGGCTACATATATCTATTCATGAAAAGTCACAGTCACTGGATATGTTCAGAATTATAAGGTTGAAGTTGAGAACCAACTCAACAAGAGGATTAAAAGCATCAGATCTGACCGTGGTGGTGAATACTATGGCAAATATAATGGTTCAGGTGAACAACGTCCAGGACCGTTTGCTAAATTCCTAGAGGAATGCGGTATCGTTCCACAGTACACTATGTCGGGTTCACCCACCATGAATGGTGTTGCTGAAAGGCGAAATAGAACGTTTAAAGACATGGTAAGAAGTATGATTAGTCATTCTACCTTACCTAAATCACTCTGGGGAGAAGCACTTAAGATTGTAGCAATGTCATTAACAGAGTTCCAACTAAAGCAACTACCAAAACCCTTATGAACTTGGACGGACAGGAAAACCCAGTATAAATCACTTACATGTTTGGGATGTCCAGCTGAGGCAAGGCCTATAGGCCATGAAAAGAAATGGACTCAAAGACGATGAGTTGTTATTTTATTGGATACTCTGAAAGATCCGTCGGTATAAGTTTTAGATCCCACGACTAAATCAATTTTCGAGTCGGGAAATGCACGGTTTTTGAGGATGTTGAGTTTGTTGGGGGAGATATAGCTAAGGACTTGTCTTGAAGAGGAATATGTTAATATTCCCACGGGTGTCATTGGCATTGGTCAGGATTTTATTTCTGACTCATTGTAGCAATTTAATAAAACATTATAAACAAGAACATAAAAATAACATTTTTATTTCCAAAACTCTATCTATTTAGGAAAACTTTATTTAGGTAATAATTGTCACGCCCCGACCCAGAAATAGAGTCGGAAGCGCATCAGACGGCCATATGCCCTTGGATTTATTTTTTCCTTAAACATACGAGGCCTGTACCATACCAACTTAAATAAAATAATCAACCAAGCAATTTTTTATTTAAATAAGAAAATTCAAATGTTCAAGCCACTAACAGCCACATGCTATAATTATTTAAAATAAATGACAGGGTTCACTAAGCCCTAATCCTCATTGACTGGTTCCCAAGCCCACATGTTCCTCTGGTCCTGAAAAAATAAGGGAATAAAGTGAGTTTCCCTAAAACTCAGTAGATATCATACCATCTCAAGTATAATTCTACATAATTTAAGAGCAAAGCAAATTAAATAAATTAGTGCACACAAGTAATAAAAATATTACTACTCAAAGCCAAATCAGTTTTTTTTTCATTATTATTCTTCTTTAATACTCTGACAACACACACTTCTTAGGATTGCCATCCTAACACGCTCTCACCTAGCCCCTGCTAACTATGGCCACGATCGGCCCATGGCTAGCCCACGAAAGTCTAGAATTTGAATCACATACCGCATCGGTCATGTGCCAGTGATCGCCCACCGGAGGCCCACATGAAAAACTAGCTCTGAAATTACACGAGAAACATGCATCCTCTGCATGTACCAGCGATCGCCCCACCGGCCAAGCCCACAAGAAAAATTAGCTCCTGACTCACATACCGCTCGTCGGTCATGTGCCAGCGATCGCCCGTGGAGGCCCACAAGGAGATAGATCCTAACTCGTGTAATCATAGTCGGACTAGAGAGTAACTAAACAAATCAACCCATGATACAATACATTTTAATCATAAGTGTTTGCCTCATACCACATCATATCATTATTACAGTAATCTTGCATGGTAAATTTACTAGAGAATGATAACTTACAGTAGAATAACCACCAACTAGTACAATCCAACACTAAATCGGATCTTCCAAGGGTAATCCCGATCCAGCATAATAATTTTTAATAATATAATTATTCCCATATAAATCTACAAAAAGAAAACTAAATTCCATACTAATTGAGTCAACTCATTTTATGACCGAGTTAACTAACCAATTAACCAACAAGTTGACTCACCCCATAAACGAGTCAACTCGGTTGCATTCCTTCTTCCCTCCCGTTGCCATCCCTATTTGTTGTTTTTTTTCTCCGTTTCAGTCTCGCTGCCATCTCCCCCAACCAACTCTCCACTGCCACCGGAAGAACAAAAGAAAGGGAAGAGAAGAAATCATCAATGCTCGACGGTCGTCCGGCCACTGCCGGAAATCCAAAATGAAACCATCCCCTCCTCCAATCCGGCCAGTGTATCACGCTCAACCTCCACTCGAGAGAGAGAAAGGCTCCCTTCATCCTCCTCTGCTCACGCCAACCCAAGAGAAAACGAGACCGGAGAGCTTACCGGCGAGGTCGACGTCCACCGGAGGGGTACGCATTCCAGAAAGGGCCGCGGCACGCGAGAGAGCTTCGTCGGGATTCACCTCAGGAAGATGGCTTTCCCGATCGATCGAGGCACACGGAACTCTTATAGAGAGGAACCCCTCTCCCGCACGCCTCAGCCTCCCTCTCCCGCATGCCTCAACCTTCCCTCTCCCGCTCCTCCACAGAACAAATTGACCATTCTGGTGCCAGAGTCAATCCAACTGAAGTCGGCATCCCAAATGCCGGCTTCAGGCCAAATGGGCATGGTTTTCGGATTGGGCCTTACATTCTCCCCTCCTAAAAAAAAAAATTCGTCCTTGAAATTGACATACCTGATTCATTAAAAAGTTGAGGATACTTGTCTCTCATGATTTCTTAGTTCTCAGGTGGCTTCACGCTCTGAATGATTGCTCCACTAGACTTTAACATAAGGAATGATACGTCGTCTCAGGACTTGTTCCTTTCTATCAACACTTTCACTGGTGTCTTCATAAGACAAATCTTTCCTGAATTGAAGTGGTTCCAATTCGACTACATGATTTGGATCAGGTACATATTTCCTTAGCATAGAAAATGAAAAAACATTATGCACTCCCGCAAGAGAAGGGGCAAAGCAAGTTGATAAGCCACTACTCCAATTTTCTCTAGGATCTCAAAAGGACCAACATATCGAGGGCTTAGCTTCCCTCGCACCCTAAACCTCATTATTCTTTGGTAGGTGACACTCTGAGAAGCACATGATCTCCACTTGGAATTCTAGCTTTCTTCTCCGTGTATCTCCATAACTCTTTTGTCGACTTTAAGCTGTGAGAAGCTGTCTCCTAATAAGTGAATTTTATCTATCATCTGCAATACAATATCGGTCCCAAAAGCTTTCTTTCACCAACATCATCCCACCATATCGGGGTCCTGCATCTCCTCCCATACAATGCTTCAAAAGGTGCAATCTTTATGGTTGCTGAAACTGTTGTTATATGCAAACTCTACCAGTGACAAATGATCATCCATGACCCTTTCAAATCTAAGACACATGCCTAAACATATCTTCCAATGTCTGGATTATCCTCTATGACTGACAATCTGTTTGAGGATGAAAGGCTGTACTAAAATTCCAACTTGTTTCATAGCTCGATGCAATCCTTTCCAAAATTGAGAAACAAATCTCGTATCTCTATCAGATACAATTGATACAGGAATACCATGTAATCTAACAATCTCATCAATATATAAATTGGCTAGCCTTCCATGGAGAAATTAACTTTGATAGGTAGGAAATGAGCTGACTTCGTTAATCGGTCTACAACAACCAAATAGCATCAAATCCTCTAAGAGTCCTTGGTAATCTGTAACAAAATCTATGTGACATGTTTCCATTCCATACTGGAATAGCCAAGGGTTGCAGTAGTCCTGCTGGTCTCTGATGCTCAGCTTTTATTTGTTGACAAGTTAAGCACGGGTCACAAACATGGTTTTTCTTTTCATACCACTCCACCAAAAGTTCTTTAAAGATCTTATACATTTTTGTGCTTCCAGGATGAATAGTATAGTGGAGTTGTGAGCTTCAGTCAGAATTTCCTTCTTCAAATTTGCATCCCTTGAATACATAATATGTTTCTAAACCTAAGAATCCATCCACATGAATCGGAATTCTGAAATTTCTCCAGATTGTACTTTTCCTGATCTTCTGTAATTCTATGTCACTCTCTTGGAATACCTAACTCTATCAATTAGGGTAGATGTATCTTAAAGGTAGCAAGTAAAAATTCAGAATTGTGCAGATGTATCTCCATATTTAACTTTTCAAAATCCTGAAGAATTTCTTTCTGAGAAGTAATTAAGGTTGCTGCACTACCGCGATTTTCTGCTCAATGCATCAGCTACCACATTGCTTTCTTGGATGATAACTTATTTCAGATCATAGTCTTGATGCTCAACCATCTTCTTTGTCTCAGATTTAATTCTTTTTGTGTAAAAAATTTGAGACTTTTATGATCAGTAAAAATTTTACAGGATATTCATATAAGTAATGTCTCCAAATCTTCACAAGCAAAAATGACTGCAGCCAACTCCAAATCATGAAGGGTAGTTCTGTTCGTGCGATTTAAGTTGCCTGGAGGCATAAGCTACCACTTTCCATTTTGCATAAGTTTACATCCTAACCTCTTCTGGAGGTATCACTGTATATAGTAAAACCTTCACTTCCAGATGGTAAGGTAAGAATAGGAGCTGACACCAAGCATTTCATTAACTCTTTGTAGCAACATTATAATAAAACATTATAAACAAGAACATAAAAATAACATTTTTATTTCCAAAACTCTATCTATTTAGGAAAACTCTTATTTTAGGTAATATAATTGTCACGCCCGACCCAGAAATAGAGTCGGAAGCGCATCAGACGGCCGTATGCCCTTGGATTTATTTTTTCCTTAAACATACGAGGCCTGTACCATACCAACTTAAATAAAATAATCAACCAAGCAATTTTTTTATTTAAATAAGAAAATTCAAATGTTCAAGCCACTAACAGCCACACGCTATAATTTATTTAAAATAAATGACAGTGTTCACTAAGCCCTAATCCTCATTGACTGGTTCCCAAGCCCACATGTTCCTCTGGTCCTGAAAAAATAAGGGAATAGAGTGAGTTTCCCTAAAACTCAGTAAGATATCATACATCTCAAGTATAATTCTACCATAATTTAAGAGCAAAGCAAATTAAATAAATTAGTGCACACAAGTAATAAAAATATTACTACTACAGCCAAATCAGTTTTTTTTCATTATTATTCTTCTTTAATACTCTGACAACACACACTTCTTAGGATTGCCATCCTAACACGCTCTCACCTAGTCCCCTGCTAACTATGGCCACGATCGGCCCATGGCTAGCCCCACAAAAGTCTAGAATTCTGAATCACATACCGCTCATCGGTCATGTGCCAGTGGTCGCCCCACCGGAGGCCCACAAGAAAAACTAGCTCTGAAATTACACGAGAAACATGCATCCTCTGCATGTACCAGCGATCGCCCCACCGGCCGGCCCACAAGAAAAATTAGCTCCTGACTCACATACCGCTCGTCGGTCATGTGCCAGCGATCGCCCCGCTGGAGGCCCACAAGGAGACTAGATCCTAACTCGTGTAATCATAGTCGGACTAGAGAGTAACTAAACCAACTCAACCCATGATACAATACATTTTAATCATAAGTGTTTTGCCTCATACCACATCATATCATTAATTACAGTAATCTTGCATGGTAAATTTTACTAGAGAATGATAACTTACAGTAGAATAACCACCAACTAGTACAATCCAACACTAAATCGGATCTTCCAAGGGTAATCCCGATCCAGCATAATAATTTTTAATCATATATTAATTCCCATATAAATCTACAAAAGAAAACAAATTCCATACTAATTGAGTCAACTCAATTTTTATGACCGAGTTAACCTAACCAATTAACCAACCAAGTTGACTCACCCCATAAACCGAGTCAACTCGGTTCATTCCCCTTCTTCCCTCCCGTTGCCATCCCCTATTTTGTTTTTTTTTTTCTCCGTTTCAGTCTCGCTGCCATCTCCCCCAACCAACTCTCCACTGCCACCGGAAGAACAAAAGAAAGGGAAGAGAAGAAATCATCAATGCTCGACGGTCGTCCGGCCACTGCCGGAAATCCAAAATGAAACCCATCCCCTCCTCCCATCCCGGCCAGTCTATCACGCTCAAACCTCCACTCGAGACAGAGAAAGGCTCCCTTCATCCTCCTCTGCTCACGCCAACCCAAGAGAAAACGAGACCGGAGAGCTTACCGGCGAGGTCGACGTCCACCGGAGGGGTACGCATTCCAGAAAGGGCCGCGGCACGCGAGAGAGCTTCGTCGGGATTCACCTCAGGAAGATGGCTTTTCCCGATCGATCGAGGCACACGGAACTCTTATAGAGAGGAACCCCTCTCCCGCACGCCTCAGCCTCCCCTCTCCCGCATGCCTCAACCTTCCCTCTCCCGCTCCTCCACCGAACAAATTGACCATTCTGGTGCCAGAGTCAATCCAAACTGAAGTCGGCATCCCAAATGCCGGCTTCAGTCCAAATGGGCATGGTTTTCGGATTGGGCCTTACATTCTCCCCTCCTAAAAAAAAAAATTTCGTCCTTGAAATTGACATACCTGATTCATTAAAAAGTTGAGGATACTTGTCTCTCATGATTTCTTCTAGTTCTCAGGTGGCTTCACGCTCTGAATGATTGCTCCACTAGACTTTAACATAAGGAATGATACGTCGTCTCAGGACTTGTTCCTTTCTATCAACCACTTTCACTGGTTGTTCTTCATAAGACAAATCTTTCCTGAATTGAAGTGGTTCCAATTCGACTACATGATTTTGATCAGGTACATATTTCCTTAGCATAGAAACATGAAAAACATTATGCACTCCCGCAAGAGAAGGTGGCAAAGCAAGTTGATAAGCCACTACTCCAATTTTCTCTAGGATCTCAAAAGGACCAACATATCGAGGGCTTAGCTTCCCTCGCACCCTAAACCTCATTATTCCTTTGGTAGGTGACACTCTGAGAAGCACATGATCTCCCACTTGGAATTCTAGCTTTCTTCTCCGTGTATCTCCATAACTCTTTTGTCGACTTTAAGCTGTGAGAAGTTGTCTCCTAATAAGTTGAATTTTATCTATCATCTGCAATACAATATCCGGTCCCAAAAGCTTTCTTTCACCAACATCATCCCACCATATCGGGGTCCTGCATCTCCTCCCATACAATGCTTCAAAAGGTGCAATCTTTATGGTTGCTTGATAACTGTTGTTATATGCAAACTCCACCAGTGACAAATGATCATCCCATGACCCTTTCAAATCTAAGACACATGCCCTAAACATATCTTCCAATGTCTGGATTATCCTCTATGACTGACAATCTGTTTGAGGATGAAAGGCTGTACTAAATTCCAACTTTGTTTTCATAGCTCGATGCAATCCTTTCCAAAATTGAGAAACAAATCTCGTATCTCTATCAGATACAATTGATACAGGAATACCATGTAATCTAACAATCTCATCAATATATAAATTGGCTAGCCTTTCCATGGAGAAATTAACTTTGATAGGTAGGAAATGAGCTGACTTCGTTAATCGGTCTACAACAACCCAAATAGCATCAAATCCTCTAAGAGTCCTTGGTAATCCTGTAACAAAATCTATTGTGACATGTTTCCATTTCCATACTGGAATAGCCAAGGGTTGCAGTAGTCCTGCTGGTCTCTGATGCTCAGCTTTTATTTGTTGACAAGTTAAGCACTGGGTCACAAACATGGCTATTTTCCTTTTCATACCACTCCACCAAAAGTTTTCTTTAAGATCTTTATACATTTTTGTGCTTCCAGGATGAATAGTATAAGTGGAGTTGTGAGCTTCAGTCAGAATTTCCTTCTTCAAATTTGCATCCCTTTGAATACATAATATGTTTCTAAACCTTAAGAATCCATCCACATGAATCGGAATTCTGAAATTTCTCCAGATTGTACCTTTTTCCTGATCTTCTGTAATTCTATGTCACTCTCTTGGAATACCTTAACTCTATCAATTAGGGTAGATTGTATCTTAAAGGTAGCAAGTAAAATTCAGAATTGTGCAGATGTATCTCCATATTTAACTTTTCAAAATCCTGAAGAATTTCTTTCTGAGAAGTAATTAAGGTTGCTGCACTACCCGCGATTTTCTTGCTCAATGCATCAGCTACCACATTTGCTTTTCTTGGATGATAACTTATTTTCAGATCATAGTCCTTGATCAGCTCTAACCATCTTCTTTGTCTCAGATTTAATTCTTTTTGTGTAAATAAATATTTGAGACTTTTATGATCAGTAAAAATTTTACAGGATATTCCATATAAGTAATGTCTCCAAATCTTCAAAGCAAAAATGACTGCAGCCAACTCCAAATCATGAGTAGGGTAGTTCTGTTCGTGCGATTTAAGTTGCCTGGAGGCATAAGCTACCACTTTCCATTTTGCATAAGTTTACATCCTAACCCTCTTCTGGAGGCATCACTGTATATAGTAAAACCTTCACTTCCAGATGGTAAGGTAAGAATAGGAGCTGACACCAAGCATTTCATTAACTCTTGAAAACTTTTCTCGCCATCATCTGTCCAGTCGAATTTGACCCCTTATGGGTTAAATGGGTTAGTGGCAGTGCTAAATTAGAAAATCCCTCCACAAATCTTCGATAGTAACCAGCTAGTCCCAGAAAACTACAAACTTTAGTTCATTAGTTGGTCTACTCCATCCAACAATTGCCTCGATCTTTGATGGGTCAACAGCTAAACCTTCTTTAGAGATGTGGCCAAGAAACGAAATACTATCAAGCCAGAATTGACATTTTTTCAATTTTGCATACAATCTCTGTTCTCTAAGTATTTATAAGATTTTCCTCAATGTTCTTCATGATCTATCTCATTCTTAGAATATATCAGAATATCATCAATAAAACACTACTACACATTGATCCAAATATGATCTGAATATCCTGCTCATCATGTTCATAAAAGCTGCTGGAGCATTTATTAATCCAAAAGGCATCACCAGAAATTCATAATGTCCGTATCTAGTCCGAAAGGCTGTCTTGGATATATCCTCATTCTTAATCTTTAACTGATAATACCCAGACCGCAGATCAATTTTTGAAAACACCTGTGCACCTTGTAATTGGTCAAAAAGATCATCTATTCTCGGAAGAGGATACTTATTTCGGATCATCACTTTATTCAATTCCAATAATCAATACACAGCCTCAAACTTCCATCCTTCTTTTTAACAAAGAATACCAGAGCACCCATGGTGAAACACTCGATCTGATAAAACCCTTATCAAGTAGTTCTTGAAGTTGCTCCGTAAGCTCATTCAATTTAGCTGGTGCCATTCTATAGGGAGCCTTAGAAACAGTTCTCTGCACCTGGTACAAGATCAATAGAAAACTCTATCTCTTTATTAGGAGGCAATCCCGACAATTTGATCCGGGAATACATCAGAAAATCTCACGTCAGCCTTCCCTCTCCCGCACGCCTAACCTTCTCTCCTCCCTCCGCCAACATCGCCATTCTTGCAGAGCAATCATTGAATCGGATCTGCCCCAGTCCAAGAATGAGATTCCTCCAATAATATTTTCAAAAAATGTCATAAAGAAGCCATCATTCAAAATAATATCAAATCTTCATAACATTAATCAATCAAAAATCATACTAATGCTTATAACATGCAGTGGACAAATCATGTAACTATGATGGTCCATTAGTAGAACAAGATCATTTCTAAATACCATCCAGCTCTTAATAATCCAGGGTAAAATCTCTTCCGAA
Organism: Areca catechu; assembly: GCA_021397845.1. Lineage (NCBI taxonomy): Eukaryota > Viridiplantae > Streptophyta > Magnoliopsida > Arecales > Arecaceae > Areca > Areca catechu. Next base: position 160,489,212 of record CM038050.1, read on the forward strand.
TGAAATACCGACCTAAGTACTTTGATGTAATAATATTTTAGTGTTAAAAAGTGTTAACTATTATAATGGTTGTCGTAATAGTATTTAGTACAAATTATAGATAACGGATCGATATTATTATTTTCCAAATCATTATTCAATTAACAGAAATTATTGTACAAACTTTTGAAGAGAAATTTGTGGAAATATAAATTTTGAAAGTAGTATGTTAAATTATAATTATTAGAAACAATGCAGCTGCGAACAACAACCGTATCACCGCTACGGTGGTAGTGCGGTTGATAAAAGCATGGCTCTATTTTTCTTTGATTATGGATTTGAGATGTGATCTTTTGGATGGCTCAATTAAAATTCAAATTTTTTTAATGCACATGATTAGAAGATGGAGCGGCTGATACTCCGATATCAGGATGGAATTAGGCTGATGTACTCACAGATTGAGAGATGGAGTGAATGATACTCCAGTGTCATGATGAAAATAGATGATATACTTATCAATTGATAGAAAGGATATATAAAATTTATGATATGTATCAAATAATGATCTAGCAGGTGAAAGCTCGATGAGAAGCTACGCCTGGTTATTCCCCTACCATTGTTCTAAAAAAAAAAAAAAACAACCGTATGACATGATAACCGCCGTAATGACCGTTATCTCTTTCACCGTTACCATGTTTAAAGTGACGGAGAGGCCGAAAACGTTGCAGGAGCCGGCATTTTAGATCTGGGCCCCTTCCTGGAAAATGCAACGGAAACTCGGACCAGATGAAACGTAAATGCGGTTGCAGCCAGTCAATGCGCAGCATTTGATCGACCCTTCCCTTCCACAACCATGGATGCGGGCACTACACGTGGCGATCCCTGACGCCACCACTCGCTGGTGCCCGACTAAACCAACTGCTATCCGACACGTGGTCAGGACCGTAACGCTCTCTCTCCTTGCGCTGTCTCTCCTTCTCTCTCTTCGTCTGGAGGTCACTGTAGCGTTTGGGCCTTTGGGGAAATTGAAAACCAGGTCGTGGAGACGAGAGGCGAAAAAACGGCGGCTGGCTTGCGTTTTGGGATCTCCACAGTGGATTCCGCGGTTTTCAGATGTGAGGATCAGACTGGTGGTCGAAGGGTTGGTTTCGGGGTTGGAGCTCCTCCACTGCTGCTGCTGCTGCTGCGAAGATGTTTGATTGGAACGACCAAGATCAGGTTTCCAATTCTCTTTCCATCTCCTTTTCTTTGTATTTTAGGATTTGCTGGCTTATCCTACTTTTGATAATCTTTCTTGGTGTTGTTTCGTATATGATTGAGTTTCGGGGAACTGTAGAGGGGCAAAAAAAACATTTTCTGACATTTTTTCTTTTACTTTTTTTTCAAGTTGGTTTTTATTGGCTGGATGAATTGCTAGCTCTAACTGGAAGAAAGGTTCTTTATTGTAGTCATTTTGTTTTTTTTATTACATTATGTGGTTTGTTCTGCGTTTTGAATTTTTACCAGGAACGTCATTTGCTTGGGAATCTCCGGTGTTCCAACTAGAAAAGTACAAATTAAGGGTTTTAATTCGTCAAAAAAAAAAGGTCAAATGAGGAATAAGTGTAATTGAAAGGAATTTTTAAAAATTGCTTGTAGTGTAGAAAGGAATGTACCAAGCAAGCTGTTAGAGGTTTATGGAGCATGGAAAGATCACAAAAAAATCATGGTTCTATTGTGGTTTAGACTGCATTGGGCTAGTTGAAGATTGCAGAGGATTTATTAGTTGTTCATGAATTTTGGTGATGGTATTTATATAGTGTTTTATATGGGGAATGTTCTTTGAGAAGTTCCCAACTGCCAAAGCTGATAATTGTAGCTGCTATCAGGATTTTTAGGTTTGAATAACATGATCATTATTTGGTGATAAAAAATTTGTGAGGACATGCATAACTGGAAGTATAAGCTCCTTCCTATTTTATGTTTAGGATTGGTGTGCAGGAAGATGAGACTGTGGGTTGCTTTAGACTGAAGCTTATGTTGAAATAAAGAAATAGTGGAAGGAATTGACTAATATGAATCTAATGTCTATAAAGAAATGCATTGGAGGCTTTTTAATTCTCTTGAGTTGGGATTGTCAGATGATTTGAGGATGCTTTGGTGATAAATGTGGTTTTAGCAAGTGTTGTTAATTCTTTTGAGTTGGGACTGTCAGATGATTTTGAGGATGCATTGGTGAGGAAGATGGTTTGAACAAGTCCTGTTCAAAGTTGAGTTGTGATCTTGGGGAGCTTGATGGTGTGGGTTTGTCCAATTAAATATCATGTTTTGCGATTTTCTATTTTTTGTCATGCTTAAGATGGAGGAGCTTATTTAGGTTATGTGATGGTTTGATGCTGAATACTTGGAAGTAATGGAGAGAAATGGGATTTTAGGAGACCTTTCCCACAATTTCCAATATTATGTTCTTGAGAGGAGGTAAGACGTTTAAAATAGTAGCTAGCATCCTGCAAGGATTTGACAGTGAAGTCAGGATAGTACCATCCTGACATTGGGATGAGTTGGTGTCTAGTGATTCACCTAGATGACAATTTTTTTTTTGTTTTCTTTATTTTTTTCTGTTATATGTTCTTTTGATGATTATTTAGATAGTTTTTAAGGCTTGATTGTGAAAATTCAAGGTTTGGTTGTCCCTGGTTAGATTTATTGACAATGCCAACTTGAGCTAGCTCATCTATATCAAATTTTTATATTTTATTTTGCCACTTGAGTATGTCTGCTTTGGAATTTTGGGTAGCAAGAAAAATGTTTTAGTTGTATATGTAATATTTATATATTTGGCGGTTGAGACTTTAAATGTTATGTTTTGTATGTAAACATGGAATGATATCATGTGTGTTTTGTGTATCTATGTGCCTATTGTACATATTCATCAATTCACAAGTGAGGATCCCATCAAGGGTTAATGTATTCATCTCATCTTATTCAAATTTGATGCTATTATGGCTTGCTATCTGGTTATTATCTTCTCTTTCTTCAGTAACCTGGTTTTGAAATAATGAGGGTGCGAGTCTTGCATTGAAAATTGAGTTATTGTTTTGCACCCAAAGGATGAAATTCAAACTGTGAATCTTAAACAAAATGATCAGAACATTTTTAAGCATTCCAAATTTCCAATGAATTCCACTCTTGTCTCTTTCCAAGATCTGTCCATACATGTTCAAATTGTTTGTAGGATCTTTTGTTTTGGTTAGTGCTTTTACATGTGCCCATATGCAAGTTTTTAGTGTTTTATTTTGTGTTTATTTTCTGGGCAAGCTAATCATTCCATAATGATCAGCAAGAAGAAAAAAACAGAATTGTTCACTGTAGTTTGAATTTTCTTTCACTAGTATGTGCTAAGTTTCCTATTTTTGTTATTCAAATTTTTCAGGTAGGTGACACCATATGGGGTAAACTAAGTGATAGTGAGGACCATATTGTGCCTTATCCTAAGGGTGCTGAAGAGAGTACGTTGCTTAATTTTGGAGATTATAACAAGAAACATAAAAGTGAAGATGCCAGCATTGTTTTAAAGTCCACGGAGCAGACTGCTGGAGCTAAAAATGATTTTTCTAGATGTAATCCGGGAAATGATTCCACCTTCAAAACAAATGAAGAACTTTCTGATCTGAGACTTGACATGGATTTATGGCCTGATTTGCCTTTTTTAAGTGCTGCACTTGGTAAAGGATACAATGATGAAAATCAGGATACTTTTACGGCAGAATTGATGAACAATTTTGATGGAAGTACCAACCTGAACAAAGCGAGAGGTAATATGGGATATTTTTTCATTCTAGTGGCGTTCCTCATTACTATTATTTGTTTCCTTTAAATGAATCATGTAGTCTTAACTGGTGGTACAGTGCAGCTGGATGGTAAATCTGAAATGTTTGGCAACAATCATGAAGATAAAGAAAGTGACAGTTTTCTTGATTGTGATTGGGCCAACATTGGAGACTTTGATGATCTTGACCGAATTTTTAGGTAATGCATGTCAACATGAATTGAAACTAAACTGTTTATGCATACATCTTGACAGGTTCCTACTGTGTATTTTGAGTGATGACACCCATATTTTTTTATACAATTTCATCATTTCTCCCTCTTAGATTGATGATATTTACATCAAAAATGTACTCACATGTCATGTTTCTGCAGTCACAATGATTCCATATTTGGATTTGAAATGGTTGGCAGTGGAGGGGAGTTTCTCTCTTTATCTTCAGATGTAATTAATGGCACCACACAATCAATTCTGGTGCCTGTAAGTCTCCATTTTTTACAGAACCTATTAAGAAGATGCTACAAGTTATATCAAATTTTCAATTATTCACGAAATCTGAGATTTTGCCTCTCATTTACAATGATAAAAATAACAGTGACTCCTTTGGTCTGCAGGACATGCCATCAAGCAGGGAACAGCCTTCTGATCATGGTTCTTTCTCCTTTCATTTTGATGATCTTTCTGGTGGAAACAGAAAGTCAGAAGAGAAGGTATGTTATATTAAAAATTTATGTCCTTAGATACCTATGCAGGAATGCCTGTTCACTACATGTTGTACCCATTTTAGCAGATAGCTGATAATGCCATGAAAACTGAGGAGCAAGCTGAATATAAAACCAATGTTATCAATGACTATTGTGGAACACACAACCAGTACCCAAACAAGGTAATTTACTGTCAAAATCACACTATATGATATATATACAAAATTTAATCTTATGAATCAGAACTCATTTGCATTTAATCAAATTCCTGGTCCGAAAACCACTGAAGCCTTTTTCTAATTTTTGATGATATAGGCTACTATTCTTGAATCATTTTTTCCTTCAACAAAGTTGCAGCATTCATAGCCTTGTGTTACAATCATTATATCAATTAACTGATTGCAGGCACATCTCTGGATATAAATTTGACATGGGCACTGAGGATTGCAGTGCCTTAAACTGACCTAGTTTTATTTAGTGTATTGTAAAGAAATGAACGGTAAAACAGCTGTGAGCCTACGACTGGTTTTGGATTTTTTAATTCTGTAAGATCTGCTATCTTGGTTTATCTGTGATGCTTGTGTGTATTTAAGAATTAGTCATTGGAGCTAGCATCCACAATAATTTGTATTCCAAAGAATCTCTTGCTCTTTCCCTCTTTGAGGACATGCTGACAATAATTTGTACCTTAGAGAATCTTCCGTATATGCATAAATGTCTTTTAATATTATTTTGTTGACTCTTCTATTTTTGGTTTGTAATTTTTTCCATAGAATTCAATATGGTTCCTTGTATTAGACCTTGTGATTTTACGAATTTGTCTATAGATTCTTTCCTGGTGCTAGGTGAATTTTGAAGAGTTTTTCTCTGGTCATAAGTGCTTAAACTTTGACCAACTAGGTAGGTAAACACTAGTTAGTTTTTCTAGGTCCCAAGGCAGGATTCTTTCTTTTCTATAATTTTCTTGGCCTAGAGTTTGCACTGATTCTTAGATAGCCGGTGTTAGGATGACAAATGTGAGTACGCTCAATCCTTACATGAAGCCTTCTTGACCTAGAGTTGGATTCTATAGCTGACCTCATTTCATTTGGAAAGGGATTTCATGCTGCTGCCAATTTTCTAATCCAGTATCAGTTGAAAACCCATCACCAGTAATATTCATCTCATATTTATTTTGGTCCTTAAATCCTATGTTAAGTTGTTTGTCGAAGTCAATCAGTGATTGTCATTTTGTCAGGAACCACCTGGTTTGGGGTGTACCAACCCGTACTGGGTCGGAATTGGGAGCTTGGTACAGGCACATAATCAACCTAAACTGACCTATACATGTCCATGCCGGTTCCAACTAAGCAATGCCACCCTGTACTGGGGTGTGTATGGTATTGGTACTGACTGTAACATACTGAACCGGTAATATACCAATACAATACTCGGTACCAAGATTGCAAACCTTGAGCCAATTCTTGCTATGTATGTCAGATGCTGATGCACATCCTTAGACATGCTATATGGCTTTTGGTATTTCTGTCAAGGGTATAAAGGCCATCACACATTGTTAATTTGGCAGTATGGTTTGTTACTTTGTTTTGTTGCACCCCCCACCCCCCCCCCCACCCTCGTGCCCCACTTATGTCACATGTGCTTTTTGTTTAGGAATATATCTTGTAGAAGGTTTTGCATTTCTTTTCAAATTATGATGCATCAGCTAAAGTAAAATATATTAAAGAATTCTTTTATGATGTATATTGTTCAATACAGCGGGTATAACTCTTATTGTTGCCAATCTTGGCAGGATGATGGCCAGAAGAAGCTTTTAAGGTCTCTTAACAAAGCAGAAGAAAGGAAAAAGAATAAAACTCCATCAAACTTAAACAGCACCTGGTCATATAATGTTTGCCAAAGTCAACAGTCTCCAAGTCCAAATATGAGTACTTTGGTCAAGACTCCTTTACAAACATTTCAATGTCCTGCTGTCATTCAACAAAGGCAAGTTGGTGGTGTTGAGAACGTGGGACATCTTGGCCCCTCTAATCAGTTTCTGTTCTCCAGTTATGGATATTCTCCTTGCCATTTTCCTGCCTTTCATCTTCTGCCACATATTCATTCTCAGAGGAAACAAGTGAAACCAGTGGTTGTTAATTGTAAAGCTTTTCCAGATTCCTTGAAGCGATCAAATTCTTTCGGCAAACCACCAGATATACATTCAAGGCCATTGAAAATGACACCTCAAGACAAGATAGAGAAGCTGAGGAGACGCCAGCAAATGCAAGCAATGCTTGCAATCCAGCAGCAACAGCAGCAATTGGGTCATCAAATTGCAGGTAATGACAGTTTGGCCCCTCAAACAGGTTCACCAAGGAAACAAGGTCAGGAATCTATTACAAACTCTGCTGCAGTTGATGATAGTGCAAATAAGCTTTCAGCACGAAATATGAGCATGATAGTGGATCAGGATGAGTCCCAAAGAATCTTGACATCAATTGATGATCGCTTGTTGGAAGAAAGCATATACTATGAGATTCAGGATGTTCTGGGGAAGGTAATATCGTCTTTCACATAAGGTGTTAGCTTTAAGACATGACTCAACCTTATTCTGTTTTATGACCCTTATAATTATTTTCCTTGTTTAACTGCAGTTGGACATTCGAGTCCGACTTTGCATTCGAGATAGTTTGTTTCGTTTGGCCCAAAGTGCAACCAAAAGACAGAGTGCTGGTGATAGAAGTAGTACCAACAAAAGTAACAATGATGAAGAAGTTCCAGCAAATCAGGAAACAAACAGCCAGAACAGGTCTGCTATATCAAAGGATGACCATTTTTATGACTTTTGATATCATATTTGTGTGTGGTATCAGAAGAACAAAATATTTCTGGGTTATTCATAACCAGGTTACTTTTATTTTTTTAATCCTGATAACCAATCAATCCAAAGAAATTATTTGAATGCATTATGTTGACCTATGTGTAGAATATTATAGTTGTCTTTAATATGTTAGTTATTCTGCTTGCATCATGTCTTCTACCTCCTGCTATGGCATAAAATCTACATGACATATGCAAATTTTACAGTTGAAATATATTGTCAGGATTTTCCATCTTAGGAAACCTAACTGTAAATTTGTGATGGTATCGAGTTCTAGATCATTTTGATCTTTTCAAGTGCAAAGTATGTTTGATGCTTCATTTAAACATTTTTCTTTTTTAAGTCAGTCATTTTTCCTCATGGTGACTCTTCAGGAATGGACAAGACAGAACACCTGAATGTGTTGTGTTCTCTCAGATGATTTGAATGAGACAAAAGAAACACCATTTTCTTGATGAAAGACATTTAAATTTTTTCTTGATGAAAGACATTTAAAATTAAGTGCTAATTTTTATCTATGAATTGGATATGGATATCCCCTTTTGCCTTGAACTAACATTTTGTTCATTCTAGCTGAACTTGTGCAAGGTTTTCTTGCCGAGGGGCAAGGGCATATTCTACTCATCTTCACTGATTGTCTTTACATTTTATTCTTGATGGCCAAGATTTACCATTTTATCTTGTCTCTGAAGTAAAAAAGATTTGAGATAGATGATGTTGTTTATAGCGGAGTCATTGTTGGATGATGAAGCGGAGATATTGCTCTTAGGGTGCTTTTTTTTATGCATTGCTTGGTGACTTTAGGAAAGAAATTATAACATGGTGACAAAGTGTGTCAATTTATATGGGTTCAAGTGTTGGAAAATATATAGGGTTGAAGCATAAAAATTAGCTGGGCACAAAAGAGAATATTGAGATTGATCTATGGTAAAACTTGGAATGGTAGGCCAAGTAAGTTATGGTGGCACAAGAGTTGGACTTGTTTAGGACAAAGTGATGGAAAATTGTTAGCAATAGCATGTGCATGTGTAATGAAGACACAAGGAGGCCATGATATGGAAAGTTGCTTGAATCTATGCGAAGGGATGAAAGTTGAATTGATGACCTACATTGACTTGCATGAATATTCTATTGATACACTAGGAAAAGCATGTAACAACACTTATGTGGGCCTACATTGGCCAAAAAAGTTACATGAAGCCAACCCTAGATAGTTAAAACATACATGATGATAGCGCTAAAATCAGATCAGATACCAGTATATTCATATCCATATTTGTTTTGTTTGACAAATACAAATATGGATACGGATATTAGCCAAATGCAAAAATTCATGTCCATATTTGTTTTGAATGAATATGGATACAAATCAGATGCTCAAAATATGGATATAAATATAGAATTATAGATATTAAGTCGAATAATTAAACTTTATGATTATAAAATTAAGGATGTTACTAAGTGGATGATAAATCAAGTTAACAAATTATTAATATAATTTTATATTTCCCTTAAAAGTTACTAAATACTATATAAAATTTAATAATTTTACAAGTAGAATCGGATATTCAGATACAAACCAGATAGCTGTCTATCCATATCCTTTCTTCTTTGATGGATATGATGTTGATATGGATATTAATCGGACGTTCAAATTTTTGTCCATATCCTGATAGATTCGGATATGAAAATGGATATAGACGGATATTATTCGGTCCACTTTCACCCGTACATGATGATTATGGATATGTACATTGTAACAAAACTATTTTGGCCAAAATGTACTTAAGGTTCATTGAAAGCATGGCACCCATTATCAATTTTATGCCTTTCAAGGCCCAAACTATATTAAAGGGTTTATCAAGACAATCATTTTTCTTTTAAATCACAGTTAGTCGTAAGTCATTAGTAGTTTGGTATTTATCTCTTGCACTCCTATAATGGTGTTAGTCCAACAATTGTCATTCTTAGGTTATCTGCTATTTATCTTTTGATTGAAAATTACTAGTGACAAGTTATCAAGGTTAAGTAATCCAAAGCCAAATGTTGCATATCTGGCACTTGGAGAGCTGCCCATTGCCTCTTACTCCCTCCTACCGTCATATAATGAAAACACCAAAAGGGGAAGTTGATAGCTATCTCACTCAGTATGAAGCAATAGCAAGCTGCTTAGGCTCATTCAACCTCAACCCTTCTTGATCTATGCAATTCTAGTGCTCAATAAGTGAAGGGGTCAGTCGTCACTTTGGGAATCATCATGGAAAAGGGTTCTCCCAGGATGGTAACATGCTCGCTCATCAAGGAAGTTGCTGTGCTGAAGTAATGTCAAGAAGTTGAATTATATCATGATCATCATTTTTGCTGAAAGGATCTTGGCAATCTTAGGTACTTCCTTGGGTGAAACCATGGAAGTACTAAGTTAAAGACTGCAATTAGCAATTTATGCTAAACAAAGCATCTTATTGATCTTCTATCAAGATGCTTGGATTTGAATCTAACAATTGTCTATGAACAATTTGGATGATCGTAGAAGGTACATTGGCTTTCTATTTGTTGGTTTCTAGTTTGATTTACCTTATGTCTATACAAGTATACAACAATATGTTTCTAATATGGTTATAGATAACATGTTTGTTGTAAACTTAAAACAGATTATCCAGTGATAGCTTCTACCATATGCAAACTAATTTGTTTGAATATCTCTTCTACCTGAGATAAAAATAGAAGTTAAGTTTTAATTGAAGTTGTAAAAGAGTGTGAAAAATAGGTTGCTGAGCAAGACAAACACACACATACATAACAAAAGAAAAAGAACCTTGGTTTCTGTATACATTTTGGATTCTCTAACTTTATAAAATTGAGTTCTGGTTAATATGGTAAAAATTGGAAATTAAATTTGCTTTAACCATATAACAATCCAACAAGACCTTAATGAAAACATGTTGGTGAGGCAATCAACCGGTCATAGATTATTTGTAGTACTCAGAAGACTTCCAGGCAGGGTTTTTTCTGATCGTAATTTGGCTCTGTAATTCGCTGCTTCATGCAACATCAATGAATGCATAGTCTTCTAGGAATAGTTTCATGCATAAAAAGGAAATGTGCTTTCAGAGTACCAATTAATGGAACTCAGAAGGCTTGGTCACCACTTTTTTCAGACAAAGCTCCATTTTGGCTGTGGGATTTTTTAAAATTAAAATTGAGTTATATATACATTTTGGTTTCTATATACATAACAAAAGAAAAAGAACCTTGGTTTCTGTATACATTTTGGTTTCTCTAACTTTATAAAATTGAGTTCTGGTTAATATGGTAAAAATTGGAAATTAAATTTGCTTTGACCATATAACAATCCGACAAGACCTTAATGAAAACATGTTGGTGAGGCAATCAACCGGTCATAGATTATTTGTAGTACTCAGAAGACTTCCAGGCAGGGTTTTTTCTGATCTTAATTTGGCTCTGTAATTCTCTGCTTCATGCAACATCAATGAATGCATTGTCTTCTAGGAATACTTTCATGCATAAAAAGGAAATGTGCTTTCAGAGTACCAATTAATGGAACTCAGAAGGCTTGGTCACCACTTTTTTCAGACAAAGCTCCATTTTGGCCTTGGGTTTTTTTTTGGGTTAAGTGGGCTGCCTTTCAAATTTTTTATATATTTAATTTTTAAAAAAATTTCCTCTAGACTCTGTTGGCATGTCTGCTGTCCTTGTTTATCTCTTTTTTGTGTGATTTTTCTGCCTGCACGTGCAAAATAAAAAGTAGAGAATCTCAAGTTCTCTGCAGTGATCTAAAATCTTTGTTTTCTATTGCTCACCCGTTTGTTATATAATCTACTTTATAAGGGATACTCACAATGTGCAATGGCTTTTCCATAGTCTGACATTTCCTACCTTTTTTTTTCTAGTTTATAAAATCATGTGGAAATCTTATACACTCTGGTTTGGCTGCTTTGTTTTACCTGGATATGCTTAAGATGGGCCATACTTTCATTTCTTCTTTGATGTTGTTTTCCTGTTTATTTCACAAACTAGCATAAGTTTCTTGTACTTATGCTTTGAGATCTTCTCCTTCACACAGCAGGGATATTTCTCGACTTCATCTGGAACTTTCGTATATTTCTTGCATTTACTGGTTATACAATCAAATTCATCCTCTTTTTCTCATGCAATAAGGAGATTACCTGTCTTCATTATTATGTTATTTGAGTTAAATGTGTTAGGTATACTTATTGAAGAATCTTATGCTCCATTAACATCCATAAACATTTTCTTTTATGCATTTCTATATGTTGGAGTGTATGAAAAGCTTCTAGATGTGAGTTTATTCTAAATCAATTTCCTATGAAGAATCCATTATTTTTCCTTCCAGATGCCAAAAATTGACAGGTGCAGAAGCAAATACAAATCCTATAGACCGAAGCGTGGCTCATTTGCTCTTCTACAAGCCTTCTGAATCATGTATCAGACCTGTGAAAGATGAAATACCACAATCGCCCATTTCTGTTAACCCAGGTAAGTCTTTCTTTGAGCTTGAGAAGGAAGATTGTCATATGCTCTTCAATGGAAAAACTTGATGTCTTTTAAACATATATCCAACTAAAAATCATGAATATCACTGTACTGCATGATGGAGATCAGCTTCGAAGATGCCTCTGCACACTCATGGAAGTAATTCTGAGGACAATCCAGGGAACAATAGAGAAATGGATGCGCAACCTTCAGCCTGAAATAAGATGTAGTAAGAGAAGTTCTTATCAATTCTCTACTCAGCGCATTGTCCATGTATTTCTTTTTATGCTTGATGAGACTCGGCTTCTGTTAATGAGTTGGTTTTCCTTCTCAGAGTAAGCTGGTTGGATCTTATTGTGGATGCTGGCGTTATCGCTCAGTAATGGTCTATACAGGGACAAACTTTCCTCTCTGCATAGAAGTTCCTCATGAACCTTTGTTGGCCGAACTGTAAAAGCAAGTCTCCTTGTGTTTTTATGCGTACTACAAGTGGTGTACAATTAATTCTATACCTGAAGTGTAACGTATGTTAACAATCATGCTGGAGATAGCTGCTGAAAGAAAGCAAGCCATTGTCTTTGTCAACTAGAATCCATCAGCCATTCCGTCTCCTGACTAGGATTTTATATGCACCCTTTATGACAGAAACTTGAAACTTTTGTCCTCAACAAAACTTGGATGCTGAGTCTATATTTGACAATGTTTAATATTGTATTATTGCTCTGGTAACTCGTTGAAGGCATTTTTTGCAAGGAATTGCTCTCCATTACTCACTTGAAACTTCCAGTGCTCCCGTTAAAAAATCATTTGGAACAGTAGATATCCATAAAACTGCTAATTATGATTACTATAAAGTGGCTGCTACTTTGATGTTTTCTATTTAAGTAGAACAGCAAGGATGCGTACAAAATGAGGCCAATATTTTTTTAAAAATATGAGGGATTTGCTTCAAGCTGGACCCAGATTTCGGGTGATTTGCTTCATCGAAAGTGGAATACCGGCGTGGGCGTAGTTTCGTGGATGTCTTGCATTTAGAATTTATGACAGAATAATCGTTATAATAGATTGAAGAAGAATCTATAACAATTCTTTCATGACAAGTACCTTTAGTAAAGAAAGCATATGTTGGCGTGGAGTTTCTGGATCGGCCGGTCGGAGCCGCTGCGTCGCAGGACCGCTTCTTGGTTCATTGCAAAACAGGTTCCTTGCCGGAGTTGTTCCGGTGGGGGACATTCCGATGTCTAAGCCAGTGACGGATTCCAGCCACAGAATGGAAAGGTATGGAGAGTGTGAGAGGAAGAGCTCTTAGAAACTGTGTATAGCGCGTCGGTGTTAGCGTACCTCTTCCGCAATCTTTCTTACCCTTATTTAAAAGAAGGCCTCTGGTCTGTGGCCCACTCTTTTTCCGGTGATCATGGAGAGCCAATCTCTTCCATGATTGGCGATCGTGGGTTGTCATTGAGCGATTCCGGCCAGATCGAAGGAGTGACAGCAGGAGTCGCGCGTCATGATCATGGCATGATGAGTATCTATTGTAACCGTTGGTTACAGTTGCCTTTCTAGAACAGATTGTGGTCCAAGCTTCGGATTTCCCCTTGCGTGGGCCGAAGACTTGGTATTTCCCTGAGGCCGGAGATCGTGTCTACGGCGGGGACCGAAGTTCGTGCATTCGGAAGTCGATGAGGAGTTTGGTCTTCGGTCAAGGCCGAAGACGTTATCCGAAGGACTGGCCTTCGGATGTCGTAATCCGGCGTGTAGCCTTGGGTTGCATGTAGTTGGCTTGTCCCTTGCTTGGTCCGAAGTCCGTAGTCCGGAGAGAAGGGACTTTGACCAATCGAACCGGAGTTCGGTTTGTAGCTGAACCAGGATATCCCAACAGTTGCCCCCTTACTCTCAGTTTTCGAAGCAGAGATTTGAGAAGTGAGAGTATTAAGGCCTTGTCGTTTTCCTTCTAGGAGACGGTGTGGTGGATGATTACGGGATCCTTGATAGGATTGTCCATCACGATCCGAGAATCAGATGGTGGACAGCTGTCACTCCTGGATTGGAGAGGAAAGAAAGGTGGGTGGCCCTGGAGCCACCTTTCCTTTTCCCGTTTCACGGTGGTTGAGGCAATCTTTTGGTTGGGATTTGGATGGTTGTGGTGGCTCTCCTCCGTCTGTTGGATGAAGGGTATACTTTATCCTGGCGGTCAGTTGTAGGTGGTGGGATGAAGCTCGGCTTGAGCTGGCTCCGTCAGACTTCGGAGAAGAGGGTGGCATAGGCCCCTCTTACCAGGTTTGTGGTTTGGAAGAAGGCCCGGAGGGATGGTCCCGAGGGGAACCAAAGCACTTCGTCTTCTCAGGGGACCTCAGGGGAAGACGTAGCAACCGCGGAAGGGGCTCCATCAAGACCCCATCCAGTCGAAACTCCACCGACGATCGTCTCCCCGGTTTGCACAATGGGAAGCCCGCCCTAGGGAGCGGATATGCCACCATTTTGCCCCCTGTTGTCGATAGGGGCGAAGCGCGGCAAGTCGAAAGAGAATTCGTTTACGGGGCCTCCTCAGCTGGAGTTCGTTCGATGAACTCCTCGGAGCTTTCGCCTACAGGGGGACCGCTGGTCCCGGCCATGGCCAGGTGGACGCTAAGGGTACACTCCTGCCCCACGACATGGCTGTTCTTCAGAACCGGAGCCTTCACAGGGTGTCCGATTCTGCCTTCTCCGCTCTGCAACAGGTATGATCCTGCCACTTCTCTTTGTCTTGAGAATTGTTCGATTCATGATCTTTCTTTTTTGTTGTAATTGGTCTACGACCTCACCTTCATGGAGGAGGGCTTGGGGAACGTAGACAGCCTCATCCATGACCTTAAGAAGGAGCTTCAGACTGCCAGGGCTGCCAAGGAAGTAGCCAAGGAGCTGAAGCAAGCCATGGAGGACCGTCTTGCCCGGATGAATGATGAAGTTCGCGAACTGAAGGGCGAACTGAGAAGTGCTCATGTAACAATGACGGGGCAAGAGGCAGGGTGGAGGAGAAGCAGGAAGCAAGTTGAGTCCTTGGAGCAGGCTGCCAGGGAGGATCAGGAGAAGATAAAGAGCCTGACCAAGGCGGCGGAGGAGGCTTCCAGGAGGGCCGAAGGGGCGATCCTGGAGTCCGAAGCTACTAAGAGGGAGTCTGCGTCTTCAAAGAAGCAGGTAGATGATGCCGTGGCGAACTTCAAGACGTCTCCGCAGTTCTAGGTGGAGATCAATGAAGTAACTTTATATGGCTACCAACACGGCTTCAATGATGGGCTCTCCAAGGTGAAGGAGGCGTTCCCTCATCTCGACCTTTCCAGCATTCCACCCTTCGATATAGCTGGAGAAGAAGAGGAAATGGAGGGGGCTGAAGCCATGGTAGAGGCCGAGGAGGCGCCATGTCCGGAGGAGGAGGCTGCTACCCCAGTCAAAAATCCGGAGGTGACCCCAACTCTGACCCCGGTTTAGGAGGAAACTCAGGCTGAAGGAGTCCAAGTTGAAGGTTCTCCGGTCCCAGCCCAGATTGACGAGGTCCTCTCAGAGCAAGTTGATAAGGTGCTCTAGTCCTGTGGTGTAGAGCATTCTCCTGTTGATGTTGAGTGACTTGGGTCGCTCTGGATGTGTTTTCCCTTTTCCTTTTCTGTATCATCAATGAACTTTGTATGACAGCTTTTCTAGATTTTGGAATGTATTTTCCTTCCTTTGCATACGCCATGTTGTGCTTCATGTGTAGCTCGAAACGGTTCTATCATTTCTTCTTTTGCCTAGTCGAACAGTAGCATCCGAAGGCTGTTCAATCGATAAGAACTGGTTTTGTCGTTCTCTTTCTTGTTTGGTTGAGCATTCGTGGCCGAAGGCCGTTCAATTGGTGAGGACGAACCCTGGAATGGAACAGAACTCTGTTGCCGAAGACTATCACCTTCCTTCGGATGTTAAGTTCGTCCGTTGGGGCGGACAAAAGTCATTTCCCCGCCAATCAGTGATTAGGGAGATTTGATTATGATTATTGTTGTCCATGTGGCACGTCGATATTTGTACAGTCGCGATTTCTTGCACCTTGCGAGTCGTCGGGTCTCCTTTTTCCAAAAAGGAACCATTAATGATGCCATTGCACGATGAGGATTTCTCTGGATTCGAAGCGATGGCGGTTGTTGTCCTGGGGATGGCTTCGAGTGACTTTTCTGGTTCTCAAAGTGTCACCCGGACACGTGGCACTTTCTGATGCGGCTGGGAAGGACGTGGGGCACGCCTCTCCACAGTCGGTCATGGGTGCAGGGTTTCTATAAATAGGACCCTGCCTTCCGCTGTCGAAGGCCATCGTTTCCGTAGGCTCCTTCCTCCATTAATAATAATGATGTTCAGCACTTCTCAGCTCCACCGTGCGACAAAGAGAAGGGCCATCGATCCGAAAAGGAAGCGAAGTCCGGAGTCTCTTGGGCCGGGGGATGATGAAGAAGAGCCTCTAGTGGACCGTCTCGAGAAGAAGGTCCGCCTGTTGGAGGCTTGGTTGAGGGAAACTTGGGCCCCAGGTCACGGTGGCGACCACGGCGACGGAGGAAGCGAGGAGGGAGGCGGCGGATGCTGTCATGAACTTCAGGGCTTCTGTCGCCTTCAAGGACGAGCTCACCGGGGTGGCTCTGGATTCCTTCCACCAGGGGTTCTGGGAATGTCGGAGGAAGGCCTCCAAGTTTTATAACTTGAAGGGCCTGGACAACATTAAGCCCTCCGTTCCCTTTCCTGGTCATGAATTTGATTCCGACTCCGATGAGGGGTCGGATTCAGGTTCAGATGGGAACCCCGGGGGCCCTTCGTCATTCCATCAGATCTCTCCTTGTCGGTACGGAAAAAACCCGGTGGGGAGTTATTGAAGATTTTCCACATCATCCTGTTGCTGCTGCTTTTTTTTTTTTTTTGCATCTCTCCTTGGGAGAGTTTCTTTTTTTTTTCCTCTCTTTAGGAGAGTTTTTTCCTTTCTTCTCTTCTTTTTTTTTTTTGTAAAAACATGAAAGGAATGAAAAATCTTTTCTGTTACCACTTCCCGTGTATTCTTTGCGATGCGTTGCATCATGATTTGTCTGTAATGTAGGCTCCGTAGACCACTTTCGGTCTATAGAGAAGAAGTGAGGTCAATTGGACCGCTCTGAAAATGTATGTTGTTGACAGAAAGGACGACAGTGGTCCTTTTAGGCATGTATTCAATTTTTCGTAGGGTAAGGTGTTTACACCGTCCCTGTGCACTTTCTATCGTGATTAAGGTTGGCTGTTCAGGCCTGCCTCGGCGCGTGTTCAGATTCACCGTAGGGCAGGTTACGAGAACCATCCCTGCGCCTTTGATCTTTTTGGTGGCCTAGTTAGACCATCTATTACGCTCATCTGGCATACCGATAAGGTGAGTGGATCAAACTCTCCTTTGCGCAGTTGATCGATTTTTTAGATCAGGTCACTTGGGCTGTTGTCGTTCAGTCGATGCAACTAGCCATTCTGAGTTGAGTAGGGTTGAAAAGCTTTGCACAGGAATTTCAGCAACTCTTTCATTGATAGTATTTGCGAAGGTTTTGTACATTCCATGGCCGGGATAGGGCTGTCCCCTCTAGGGTTTTGAGTCGGTATGTCCTTGGTCGAATGACTTCTTTGACCTGATATGGACCTTCCCAGTTGGGGGAGAGTTTACCCTGTTCTGTTGGCCTGGATACTTCTGCTCTTCGCAATACCATGTCCCCCATGCGGAAAGTTTGCTTCTTCATCCTTGAGTTGTAGTACTTGGTGACCTTCTGCTGGTATGCCGCCATCCTTATTTGGGCCTGTAGCCTAGTGCTTGATAGCAAATCCAGATCAATCCTTCTGTGATTGGAATTCTCAGGCTCTTCATAGTTGTCAATCCTTAGGGACTGTAGGGAGACTTCAACGGGTAGTACGGCTTCGGTACCGTATGCCAGGTTGAACGGAGATTCGTCGGTGGCCGTTCTCGGGATAGTTCGGTATGCCCAAAGAATGGAGGTCAGCTCTTCGTTCCAAAGTCCTTTGGCGGCGTTCAACCTGGTTTTCAGACCATGGAGGATGGTTCGGTTGGTGACTTTGGCTTCTCCATTGGACTGTGGATGAGTAACGGATGTCAGCCGATGTTGGATATGGTACCGAGAACAGAAGTCCTTGAACTTCGGATTGTCGAATTGTCTCCTGTTGTCCGTGATGACGACATGTGGGATGCGAACCTGAATATGATGGAATTTTTTACAAAATTTTCTACCTTGCCTTCTATGATATGGGCCAATGGTTCGGCTTCCACCCACTTCGTGAAATAGTCGATGGCCACTAGGAGAAATTTTCGTTGTCCTGATGCTAGTGGGAATGGGCCAAGAATGTCCATCCCCCACTGGACAAAAGGCCACGGGGCTGCCAATTGAGTCAGATGACTCGCAGGTTGTCTCTGTACATTAGCATACCTCTGGCATTGGTCGCACTTCCGCACGAAATTAGCTGAGTCCTTCTGGATGGAGGACCAGTAATATCCCTGTCGAATGATCTTGTATGCCAGAGATCTGCCTCCCAAGTGATCACCACATATGCCCTCGTGGACCTCTCTCAAAGCATAATCTGCATCGGTGGGTCCTAAGTATTTTAGCAGTGGTTGGGAGAACGATCTCTTGTAGAGGGTTCTGTCTAAGATGACGTACTGAGATGCCATCCAGCGGATTTTCTTAGCCTCTTCCTTATCTTCCGGTAGTTCTCCCTCATTCAGGAATTTGATGATGGGATCCATCCAGCTTGGCTCAGTGTTGATCTGGCGCACCTCTACAGCCTCTTTGGCTATGCTTGGAGTTTCAAGATGTTCAATAAAGGTGCGCCCGAGGGACTCCGGTGCTGTAGTTGCCAGTCGAGACAGTGCATCCGCCCATTAGTTCTCTGATTGGGGAATTGGATGATCTCGAAATGTTCCAGTTAGGAAGATAAAGCCTGTACCTTCTCCAGGTATTGCACCATGGTTAGATCTTTGGCTGCGTATTCCTCGTTGTCTTGATTCACAACTAGTTGAGAATCTGAGAAGGCTCGAAGTTGCCGGACTCCCAGATCTTTGGCGATCCGAAGTCCGGTGAGTATGGCTTCATATTCGGCCTGATTATTGGAGGCATGGAAGGAGAAGCGGAGTGCATACTCTATGGTATGGCCATCAGGTTCGGCCAACATGAGTCCAGCCCCACATCTAGTAACATTGGAAGCTCCGTCCACATGAAGCATCCAAACGGACTTCGTCTCCTTTAGGGCTTCTTTTACCGAAGAGGCTTCGTCTTCGGACTTCCAGGTGTACTCAGCCAAAAAATTGGAGAGCACCTAGGCCTTCATAGCCACTCGGGGCTGGAAGCTGATGTCAAATTCACTTAGCTTCATAGCCCACTTGGCTATCCTTCCAGAGGTGTCCGGAGATCGGAGAACGGCCTTGAGAGGTTGATCAGTTAGCACCACGATGGCATGGGCCTGAAAGTATGGCCGTAGTCGCTTTGCCGCAATCACTAAGGAGTAGATCAGCTTCTGCATCCTTGCATATCGTGTTCCTGCATCATGCAGGACCTTGCTGATATAGTAGATGGACTTGTGAGACCCGTCTTCCTCTTTCCGGACAAGAACCGAACTTACTACTTCATCTGAAGCAGAGAGGTACACGTAGATGACCTCGCCTTCTTGTGGTTTGGAGAGCAATGGTGGGATCTCCAGATACTTCTTCAGTTCCTCAAAGGCAACACGACAGTCTTCGGACCATTCGAAGCCCTTTGATTGTCGGAGTACCTTGAAGAACGGAAGACATTTCTCGGTTGACCGAGAGATAAATCTGCTTAGGGAGGCAATCCTCCTTGTCAACTGTTGGACTTCCTTTTTGCAGGAGGGATGTCTCATATCTTTCAAGGCTTGAATCTTCTCAGAGTTCATCTCAATCCCTCGTTTGGTGACAAGGAAGCCCAGGAATTTGCCTGAAGTGATCCCAAAGGCACACTTTACTGGGTTTAACTTCATATGGTAGCACCGGAGAGCGCTGAATGATTCCTCCAAGTCGTGGATGTGATCTCTCCAGTGGAGGTCATGACGATCATGTCGTCAACATAGGCCTCCATATTTCTCTCCAGTTGCTTTTCGAACACCTTATTGATGAGTCTTTGAAATGTCGCTCCAGCATTCTTGAGGCCGAACGGCATCATCTTGTAGCAGTAGAGACCCTTGTCAGTGATGAATGATGTCTTCTCAGCAACTGGTGGCCGGCGGTCGTGTTGACCAGTTGATCAATCTTTGGGAGAGGGAAGCTATCTTTTGGGCAAGCCTTGTTGAGGTCTGTATAGTCAATGCAGATCCTCCACTTGCCACTAGCTTTCTTCACCATCACCATATTGGCTAACCACTCGGGGTAGCAGGCCTCTCTGATGAACCCTACTTTGAGGAGCTTGCCAACCTCTTCGTCTACAGCTTGCTGCCTTTCGGGGGTGAAGCTTCTCTTCTTCTGCCTCACCGACTTGTACCTAGGGGTCACTTCCAGCCGATGGATAATTACTTTGGCAGGAATCCCGGGCATATCCGAAGCCGACCAGGCGAAGACATCGGCGTTATTCCTGAGGAAACGGATCAACTTCGTTCTGGTTTCCTCATCAAGTGCACTCCCGATCTGCACAACTCTGGAGGGATCTTCCTCTTTCAAAGGTACCGGGATGGTCCTCTCCATGGGCTCACCAAGATTTGTGGTTGCATCCCTCGGATCCAGCT
Organism: Areca catechu; assembly: GCA_021397845.1. Taxonomy (NCBI): domain Eukaryota; kingdom Viridiplantae; phylum Streptophyta; class Magnoliopsida; order Arecales; family Arecaceae; genus Areca; species Areca catechu. The sequence goes on from CM038050.1 coordinate 160,509,823, forward strand.
GATCCGGAGTAGTCAAATCCTTGAAATGCCTGTCTTCAATCATCAGACATTGCCGTGCCATCCTCTGGTTCCCTCTAACCTCTCCAACACCGTTCCTGGTGGGGAAGCGTACCAAGAGATAATGAGAGGAGATCACGGTCCGGAACTTGTTCAAGGTAGGCCGCCCCAGGATAATATTGTATGCTGAAGGGATCCGAACTACCGTGAAGTTGATCGGCAGTGTCTTTTATCGCGGTTCGGTGCCGAGGGTTATAGGCAGCACTATTTCCCCCTCGGCATAAACTTAGTTTCCCCCAAAACCAGAGAGCGGTACGGGAGATCTTTGCATTTGATGTCTAGGCAAACACATTTTAGAGAATGCATCGTACATCAAGACATCGGTCGAACTTCCATTATCAACAATGATCCGCTGTACATCATAATTGGCCACTACAGCCGAAATTACAAGAGGATCATCATGGGGGAGTCAACTCCCGCAAGGTCGTCGTCGGAGAAGAGGATGGAGTTGTTGTCTTTAAGTCGCTTTGGAGAATCTCCTCATCCCTTCTCCAGTTGGTGGGCCGGTGTATCATCCCTACACCTCCGTTGGTGGACCTTTGATTTGGCAATTCGGCCTCTTCGGGAGGTGGATGGGGAACAGTTGCTTCTGACCAGGGTCCTTGGCGATCGATGTACCGCTCCAGGTACCCTCTCTTGATGAGATCCTCGATTGCATCCTTCAGCTGGATGCACTCTTCTGCATTGTGGCCGTGGTCCCGGTGGAATCAGCAGAATTTGTTCCCGTTCCTTACGGAAGAGGAGGCCTCATGGGACGGGGCCGTTGGAGATAGTTTTCTTTTTCTATCTCCATGAGGATCTTCTCTCGAGGAAGGTTGAGGGGGGTGTATGAGTCGAATCTTCCTCCCAGCGCTCTGGCTTGGGAGGACATCTTCAGCGGTCTGTATATCTGCCATCGTTATTGTTAGAAGTTTGGAGACCTTGTCCCCTGTTATTCTTCTTTTTTGAAGGGGGTTTCCCTTCAATCAATCGTCGATTCGCCGCCTGCTCTTCAGCATCGGCATATTTCTAAGCCCTTGGCAAGAGCTCAGCGTAGCTTTTAGGGAACTTCTTATCTAGGAAGAAAGTAAGCCTGGAGGTAAGAAGCCCCTTCTTTAGTGCTGACATGGCCACGTGCTCGTTGAGATCGGGGATCTCAAGCGTGGCCGCATTAAACCTGGAGATGTAATCTCTCAGGCTTTCTCCTCCATGCTGGTGAAGGAGGAACTGTGTCCGTATTCCGAGGAGTCTTGCGGCAGGTCCTGAAATGCAAGACAAACAATTTTTCTAACTCGGAAAAGGATTCGATGGTACTTGGGTGCAAGCTCGAGTACCACATTCGAGCAGACTTCTTCAAGGTAGCTAGGAACGCCAAACAGTACATCGCATCCGAAGCTCCTTGGATCATCATATGGGTCTTGAAGCTGCCCAAATGATCGAGGGGATCGGAGGTGCCACCGTAGGGTTCCATCTGGGGAACCCTGAAGTGCCGAGGAATGACCTCGGCCATGATACGGTCGGTGTAGGGTGGGCGTAGGTCACCCATAATCAAGTCGTCGGGATCCTTAAGATCCCGCATTCTTTGTTCTCGCGCCTTCGCCATCTCTGATTCGATGGCTCTGAACCTCCCATCATAATCGGGAGTCTACTTCGGCTCTCTCTCCAATAAAGTGGAGTCTTTAGAGGAGGCGGAGGAGGTTTGCCTGGGCCTTTTCCCTTTCTACGGGGAATCGACGGACCTAGGCAGTCTCGAAGTTCGGCCTTGGGAGAGGGCCAAGAATGGGGGGAGGGATGCATAGAATCCTCCCGCGGAGCTCTCCTTCGGGATCGAGAGCTATGTCTGGAGGTGGCCGGTGGGTTTCCCACCGGAAAGGCTCTGTTCTGAAAATCTTGAACCATGGTTGTAAGGTTGGTGACCTGGTTCACAAGAGCCTCAAACTGCTGCAGTCCCATAACAATTGTGGGAGGTGGAACATCGTTCTCCTCCGGGGGTGCACCCCCTGGGACAGAGCACGACTCCGGCTTGTAGAAGCGACTTGAGCTTTTCCTCTTGCCATCAAAAACTTTTTTCTTTCCCTTGTCTGGGAGGGAGCTTAAAGAATGTTAATGCCTCCCCTTCCTGGCATGCCAATCTGTTGGCGTGGAGTCCCTAGATCGACCGGTCGGAGTCATTGCGTCGCAGGACCGCTCCCTGGTTCACCTGCAAAACAGGTCCCTTGCCAGAGTTGTTCTGGCGGGGGACACTCCGATGCCTAAGTCAGTAGCGGATCCCAGCCACAGAATGGGGAAGGTGTGGAGAGTGTGAGAGGAAGAGCTCTTAGAAACTGTGTATAGCCGCGTCAGTGTTAGCATACCTCTCCCGCAATCCTTCTTACCCTTATTTAAAAGGTCTCCGGCCTGCGGCCCGCTCTTTTTCCGGTGATCATGGGGAGCTAATCTCTCCCATGATTGGCGATCGTGGGTTGTTATTGAGCGATTCTGACCAGATCAGAGGCGTGATAGCAGGAGTCGCGCGCCATGATCATGGCATGATGAGTGTCGATTGTAACCGTTGGTTACAGTTACCTTTCTGGAATATATTGCGATCCAAAGTTCGGATTTCCCCTTGCATGGGCCAAAGACTTGGTATTTTCCCGAGGCCGGAGATTGTGTCTACGACGGGGACCGAAGTTCGTGCCTTCGGAAGTCGATGAGAAGTTCGATCTTTGATCAAGGCCGAAGACGTTATTCGAAGGATTGGCCTTCGGATATTGTAATCCGGCGTGTAGCCTTGGATTGCCTGCAGTTGGTTTGTTCCTTGGTCCGAAGTCCGTAGTTCGGAGAGAAGGAACTTCGACCAGTCAAACCGGAATTCGGTTTGTAGCTGAGCCAGGATATCCCAACAGCATCATTATCAAGTTCATCAATACCGCATTGAATCAAGTCATCTATCTTCTGAAGCAATTATTGGTCGACATAATTTTCACAGGTAGGGCCTTTCAAAAGGTCTCGAGCCAGCTCTTTGCTTCTGGGTTAGTGAAGGCAACATCTGGCTGTGTTTGGGCCCACCAATCAAGTCCATGATCACATGGGAGATCATCGATACGCTGCTAGGGTATTACATATGGATACGATTACTGAAACCAAGAAGGTAAATCCCCATTCCTTTGCATCTCATTATAAAATATAATTTATCCTCCACTAAAAGTTCTACGTTCATATAATCGTAAGTCAATCCAAGCTCAACTTCATCATAACTACATCAGCTAGAGATATATAAGAATCTGTTATTAAAAGATAAAAAGCAAGTGCCATGTCAACCTCTCATAGAACAGCACCAACAGTCGAAAATGAAATATACTCAAGTGATATCCCTGTTGGTTTGTTAGAATTTCCCTATGGAGCAAGAACCAGGTAATGAACTAACAAAAACAAAAAACTTGGCAAGTAAAATATGAATGATCATTAGTACCAAAAAAGAGGAAAAAAATAGTCAATTCAAACTAGCAATCCATGCGACATGCAGAGTTAGAAACAAGTAGCGCATTGCAGAGCTACCATTGGTTATATTTATACAAGTTGGTATCACATGATACAGCGGTAAGTGACATGAGATCGAGTAAGTTCTGCATCATATGTCACCTTCACAACCTGTCCCTTCTGAAGACCATGGTATCGAGCAACTGCATCAGTTTCCAGCATCCGAGGAAGCTGAAAGACACGAGCACAATAGTATTAGCTATTGAAACAATGAGCTGGTTTGGGTAGCCATTATCATTACTCAAATTTAAACAAATTGCTGCCCAAAATTTTTTTTTTTAAAAAAAGACGAGGATTAACATGCACACCCTGGATATGCTACCGTTTCTTAAAATTTTCAAACAACTTTTATTACTGTAGAAGATCAATGAAAAGTTGTGATTTCTTCTTCAATGCATATACCAACCTTAAATTTGCAGCATATCATAAATTCATGCCACAGTTATGAAAAAACGATATGATCTTCCTTTGATTTAGCAAATTCTCGCCTATTTAGGCTTTAAAAAAAAAAGAAGAGAAGAAAGGAAAGAAGATTTTACCATTTTTACTTCTTTGATATGAGCTGCTGACCTATAACACCCCTTCCCCTTTTTTTTCCCTCAGTCCCCTGGACTCCAAAGCCTTTTGCTGAAGTTCGATAGGAGAAAGAGGTTAGAAAGGCCTATTCTCCTCTTCCTCTTCAGTTATTCATTCAGATCAGTTCCTGCCAAGCCCCAAACCAATCACCCTTAGTGACCTGGTTCTGCACTAGAGTTCAGCACAATATGCACCAAACCGGATGATTCAAGTCAAGTTTGGGAACCTTGGTCTCACCAACAATTGCTAAATTACCAAGTTTGATAGGAGTAACAAATAATAAGATCCTACTAGAATCCAACTTTACCAGTGCAACCTTATGTTTGCCCGACTTATTTATCTCAACCAGTAAGAGAAGCAATTCACATCATATTCCTTATTTGAGCAACCAGGACTCTTATCAGTTATTCTTCCCGTTGAATTATATAATCCAAAGTCTAGTTCTGCAATTCTCGATTCCTATTTACTCTAAGTCTAAAACTTAGTTCATAACACCATTTCCCCTACCGATAACCTTCCAAATAGACCTGTCAAAGTGGGTCGGCCCGGCCCAACCCTAACCCACATAGGTTGACATTATATGGGCCGGGCCAGGCTAGGCCCACTTGCACAAATGGGGCCATGAAAACGCAGCCCGGCCCAACCCTACATGGGCCATGGGCTATGACCAGGCCAGCCTCCAAGTTTTTTTCTTTTTTTTTCTTCTTTTGGATATAAGAATCTAGGAGGTAGATGGCGACGGTGCAAAGATGGCCGAGCCCGGTGAGGGGGTCGCCAAGGAGGTGGTCAAGATCAATGGAGAAGCCAACGAGGAGGATGGTGAGGGCGATGGTGGCAATGCCATCTGCGATGAAGGGGCGACGGCAGCCCAAGGAGCTTGTGGAGCAGTCGCTCAGGTGGCCGACGAGGGGCTAGACAATGAGCCCCGAGAAGGGCCCATAGAGCCACACCAGGCTTGCAAACGCATGGGCCCCGAGAAGGGCCCATAGAGCCACACCAGGCTTGCGAACGCATGGAGGATCCCCAGCTGCTAGATGTAGGGGGTCAGTAGCAAGAGCTGGAGAGCCCACCTAAGCAAGATGCCATACGCCATGGATGCCACAAAGAGGAGCCACCATTGTGGAACCCTAGGAGGCAATGGTGCTACCGCAGCGGCCGGATGCATTGCCTCACTTCAATGCCTCCCAGGCACCTGTGGCGGAGGTGGCGCCCCACTCCGATGCCTCCCAGGTGCTGTCATCTCTTTCTCGGAACAAGTGAGGTTCAAACTCTTTTAATATATATTTTTTTAATTATAATTTTTTTCTCGGCCCATGGGCTGATCCAGCCCTAATTCGATTCAATCCATAGGCTATAGGGGTTGTGGTCAAAAAGCCCAGTTACATAAATAGGCCAGTTTTCTCAGCCCGATCCGGCCTATTTATAGAGCCAAATGGACTGGCCCATGGGCTATAGCCCATTTTGATAGCTCTAGTTTCAAATCATGGTCACATTTGAGACAACTCCTAAATCCCACACTTCACACATTGGTTTATTAGTTCTATCAAAATGCTTTCACTGATAGACAAGTCCCTCTCGCTGTGCTAAATCATCCAAGGTTTGGCATACTGTATCGAAGCAAGCAACATGAGAAGAACCATACTAGTTCAATACCAATATACGATGCGGAGGGCGTACCAATACTTGGTATGCCAAACCGGCCCCGTATCAACAAAATAATAGGCTAGCACTGGTATGAGGCTCAATGTCGAGACAGTGAACCTTGATGCCACCTATAACATATTTTTGCCTAGAAATAAAAGAGTTTTAGAATACCAATGAGTACCCAAGTCTTTGTTTTTAGAGCCCTACACCATGCCTTGAACTTTATGCAACTAAATCATCAAAAGAATTGATGGGTAAGAGTAAGATCTGGGGTTCTGTATCTACAGTTTCTGCATTCTATTTGATTTATTTCACTTAGGAACCCTCACCCCCTAGCTTTCTCAAAATCAACTTCGATGGCAGTATTAGGAATAGGGATCAAATTGGTGGACAAGTCATCTCCTAGATGTTCCCACTGGCTAAATTGAGGGCTGCATAGGAAGGATTGGCGTACGCCATCACCGTTCTACAAGCAGATCACATCATATTGGAAGGGGATTCTAAAACAGTCATCCTCTGGATTATGGTAGAAGATATCAACAGGGGCCTATTCATCCATTGATGATGGATATTTGGAAAATTAAATCAGCATCACACCATGTGTAGTCAAGCATACAGGATGACTGATTGCACAGCTTCCTTTGTTGCTGATCATAGTGGATCCAAGAGTTGGGATACCTCTTTTGCATAAGCTGGTTATCTTCAGGACATGTTGATGGCTGATGCAACTGGCTGTATTTACTCAAGGGCTGTGTAAGGCAGCTGGACCAACAAAAAAAAAAAGGGTAGGTCCCTTAACTTCATATACCCAACAATCAGATATACAAAAGGGCATTCTTCATCTCCATAATTCTTTTTATCTATCAAGCCTTTTTCCCTTTGCTTAGTAGCACATCTTGCCAAAAAAACCTCCAACTAAATCATCAATATAAGAAGAATATTGAATCAATTCGTCTTTAGACCCCTCTGGCACTGGGAGTTTTTAAACTTTCCATTCACCAAGAGAAGAAAATAACATTATGCAAATTTTGACCACACCAGCCCCTTTGTATTAGAAGCCCATCCCATCTGTATCTAACAAAAGGCAATCAAATCCACATATTCAACGCATGTTCAAGGTCAATTTTAGCACAAAACACCAGGCCCTTCTTTTTGCTGCAGAGTAACCAATTATCTCAAAAGTTTAAGCTAATAGGGAAAGCATCAACTATGTATATTAGGCTTAACACCTCCTCGACATGCAGCCCAAACCATGCACGTGAAGAGATAATTGAGTCTAAAATAGACAAGAATCAAAATAACAGAAAAACTGGGGATAATTAAAAAATAATAATTGAACAAGAGTGATTCAAACCTGACCTCCAATAACCCAAAGCTCCTATACCATATTGAATAACCAATAACCAAAAGCTAAGCAGATAGGTAAATGGTCAACTATCATATCCGGCTTAGCACTTATGAATATGATACTTTTTAGATAAATCAATGATGCAGGTAAGTTTGTATTTAACAACTGTATTTAGAGAAAAACATGAAAAACATATCTAACATGAAAAACATATCTAATATATAAGTAAAAAGAAAATCATATAAATTTTAAAATTCCAAATGACACAAACCAACATAAAACATAATTGAGCCATAATTAACATGAAACTTCGTTTCGATCATCATCCAATTTCAGTTATTTTGGAAAAACCAGCAAATAAGGCTAAGAATTCATACCTTGAAGTTTCTTGGAGTAATTTATTAGGCTCTTTGAATGCATTTTCATAAGATTAAACTCAAATTTTGCAGATCTTAAGTAGAAAAAATGTAGGTCTTGGATTGCAAGAAATCTAAAGAAATGCTTTCTTAATTTTACATTTAAAAAAATAAAAACTAAGCAAGATTTTGTAGGCCTGGCTTACATTTCAGAAGTATCATATAAACAGGCAAAATTTGAACATTAGACTATTATTAAACAAAATGTTGCTATTTTGAAATAATGCCAAATCTGTTCTACTTGAAATTTTTTTTAACTTGTTCTATTTTCGAAGTATCTATTTATATTCTTTCATTACTCAAACAGATTATTAAAGATGTCAGACTGCTGATCTTCTAGAAACATATACCTAAATACTTTAAACAGTAGAGTAAATTCTAAAGAGACCGTTTACTTTTCTTTATTTATTATGAGCTTTTCATTTTCTTTGGCTCTGTTATTACATGCCAGCAAAAATTATGGAACTTGAATAAATCAAATGATGCCATTGAAAATTCCTACCGATACTCATTATGCTCATTCATACTAGAATCCAAACTATTGAAGTTGACTGGAACTACAATATTATAATAGAATTTAATCCTGGAAGGATCATGAGGCAACAGACGTTGCTTGATATTGGAAGAGATGCTACAAAATTTGTAGGAGCAACAGTATAGAAATAGAAGAGCAGTTACCGCACTGTGTCCATAGAAATAGGATCCGATAACAATTTTTCTGAAATGAGAGTGCAAGTAGCAGGAGAAATATCCAATGGTGATGTTCTAATATTATCTACCTAAAGATGACCAGCTTAGGTAGACAAAAAATAAGTGACTGATATTCTATGGGTTAAAAACAAAACATCATCCAAATCAAGGTTGGCTATGTGGTACCGGAGCCTGGATGAGTTGATCAGTAGCACGGTTTGGTACTCCCATGCAAGGTTTTAAATCCCGTGGGACAGGACTGTCCCGGTTTTTTCCTAGAATGGGACGCATCGGCGTCCCACCCCATCCCGACACTTGGGACAGGGGATGTCCCAAGGTGTCCCGATTGGGACACTGGGACACTAGCGGGATGTCCTATCCCGATACATGGGATAATACCCCATCCCGGTGTCCCGTGGGATGTCCCGTCGGGACCTGAATCCTTGCTCCCATGTACCATCCTGTGCCAGCCCGAACCGACACACCAGTGATGGTAGAGGAGGAAGATGGGAGAGAGGAAGAGAGAGAGAGGGGGGGTGAAGGAGAGAGAGGCTAGAGGAGGCCTCTGGAAGACCGGATGAGGGGTTCTACCCTCCTCCAGAAGGAAACAGACTTGCCAACTTCACCATCAGTCACCAAAAATAAAAAATAAATAAGGGCAAGTCACCCCTATTTTGATCTAGAGGAGGGCGGAGCCCCTCATCTAGTCCTCCAAACGGTTCTGCAGCCCTCCAATGGCCTCCCCAACTTCTCCCTCCCCTTCTCCCCCCCTCTTGCTCTCTCTCTTTTCCTCTCTTTCCTACTCCCTCTCCTTGTTAGTGTCTCATTTCAAATGCCGGAACCGTCCCAGTCCACCACCAATATGGTTCAGAACATCCCAAACCAGGCGATTCAAGATGGTTCCACAAACCATGACCTGAATTACAGATTTCTCAAGAGTAAAGAAGCCAAAATAGGACCTCATATCTAATAAAAAGATGGATATAAAATTGGCAAATTACCAAGATAAATAATTCATAAAAGCTAGCAATGCTACACATTGATTTAAACCTCCAATCTAGCTGTACCTGGCTATCCTCCACACTGAACTTATTTAAAAGCTTCTGTTTCTCTTCTTCTGTAAGCACATCATGCCTTGGCTTCAAAACATGCTTTGTAATGTTGACCAGCAATTCAGTGATCTGAAATATAAGATCCATACATACTGATAAAAGGCAGTAATCATCTAGATCTCAACAAACATTCTAACATGTGGTTACGACTAACATGGCCTACTTATGAGGTAGGTTAAGTAAATTGATGTATTTTCCAAGGAATTATTTTGATTTTTCCCCCCTTTTCCCAGTATCATTGTTTTATGCTAGTGCAACTTATAATTCTGAGTTTTTTAAACTAAAATAGTATGAATATAACAACCCACATCAATTTGGGTTCAAAATGCATGTTCGAGGTCTAGACAGTTTTTTAGTAATTTAAGAAAGGTGAGAAAATTTTCTTCTTTTTTATAAACGTAATCATTTTAGTGAACAACAATGCAGTAGAAATTCAACACACATTCTACATATTCAGTGTATGCATAATTACAAACAAGTGTGAAGAAGATCGATGATCCTTTACATTTTTCAGATAAATGAAAGAAAAAATTCAATAAAGCAAAAATTATGTAATGGGAAAATGAAAAGTCCATATTCTTGTCAAGACGATAATGAAAAATCTAGACAGTAAAAATAGAAAGAAGAAGTAAGATCAAAACATATAAACTATGCAGAAACCAGAGATGATTCTCTATGTAATAATCTCATGGATGACAAAATAAAGTGGATTTTCAAACCTACAATTATATGGTTAGTTGCAATCAAGGAACACTGAACCGGTACCGGGCCCCGTACCGGTCACCGACCGGTATGGTATGGTACCATACCATACCGGGCCCACAAAATTTTAAAAAAATTTCTTTCCTCTATCAAAAAATTGTTTGACCTGAATCGGGCCCGAACCGAGCCCGAACTGAGACAAACCGGATGGTACAGTACAGTACTGTACTGTATGGAATATATATTTTTTTATTTTTTTTAACAGTCCAGAATGCTGGACTATTTTTTATATATGAACCGTACCGTTTCTTGGATGGTACGGTACGGTATGCTTCGGCCGGGTGGTATAGGACGGTACTGCAAACCCTGGTTGCAATAATAGTTGACAATGTGAACCCAAGGATTAGGATTTTATAAACAATGTGATAAGGACACATTCTTTTGTAAATGGAAGACGGTTATAAGCTTTAAGTGCTTTCTGTTTAGAATGTCTAACTTCTGTAATCTAGAAAATCAAGCTTTCAAACGAGAAAAGATTTAACGAAGTGGATCAAGTCTTTTATTGAAAAAAAAACAGCTAGAGGATTAATAGATATCTGATCAATAGATGGACATTAGGGCCTGCTTACCAACTTTTGTCATGAAAAGCGACAAATGTGGTCCCAATTGTAATCTAGGGGGGAGAAAATTAGAGTAAAAACAGCTATTAGGGCAAGGAAATAAGTAGGTAAAACTTGTTCTTGTTAGTAGGTTTAATATATTGGTTGGTTTTCGCTAGTTATGAACACCCAGCAAATTTCAAGACAGCGTGAGAAGCTTCTCATGCAAGAGTTAAAATGGTCAAAAAGGGAAAAAGAACGGAGGAAGAAACTAAAGGTGGAGGTTGGAGAGAATAGCAGAGGAATGATAGAATTACAATGTGCGAGCTCATGCAAGCATGCATTTAGTCCCATATTAGCTAGACATTGGAAGATCTTAGATACTTATACAAAACTAAAGAACTCAAATAGTACCTTCAAGCTAGCTTTTTTGAATGAGGTCTTTATAAATAGTATTAGAGCAAACCCGATTCACAGCCCATATAGACTAGGAGACAATGTAGAATGGGCCCTTCTATAGCTGACCACAAGATGATTGTGGTGTTTATAATTAGATTTCATTGGATTTGAACTCTTAACCTAGAAAGAATTCCAAAGCTTAAATAGGGAGAGTTTGTGAGTCTCTATAAGCATGTATTTACTCACAAATTAGCTATACACTAGGAAGATCTTGGATATTTCTGTAGGCCAAGGAATCAAAATAATACTTTCCAACTAGTCTTGTTGGGTGAGGTATGAGGTCCTTGATCATTATAAAGTTACAAATGATGTAGGCATGTATTTAGTCCTGCATCAGCTACGCACTAGAAAAATCTTGGATACTTATACAAGGCCAAAAAATACAAGTAACACCTTCCAAATAGCCATTTTGGATGAGGTCTTGGATCTGTACATACAATGAAACCACAATTTTAATTTTCTCCTAAAAAAAGGTGCTTTACAAGGTAGTTGTGCCTTAGCAATACATGAGTAGCCAAGGAAGTTCACAATGCTTGGGTGAAAGGTGGAGAGTTTGCCGGGGCATGTAAACATTATTTTACAAATGATAAAGAAGTACTCAAGAGCAAAGTTTTATGTCCTAGCGGGACAGGGGGCATCCCGACCATCTTGTCCCATTCCTATGAGAAAATGAGATCAGGATAGGCTTGGGACTCCAAAACACATCCATGCAGGGAGAGAAGAGAAAAAAAAGAAAGAAGGAAAAATGAAAGAAAAAAAAATGGAAAACTAAGGGGAAAAAAGAAAGAAAAAGGAAAGGAAAGAAAAGACGATAAAAGAAAAAAAGAAAGGAAAGGAAAGAAGAAAAAAAGAAAGGAAAGAAGAAAGGGAGAAAGATGATCTCCACCGGGATGTATGATCAAGATTGCTATTGGGATAGGACAATGGGCATCCCCTTCCATAGAGAAACCAGGGCATCTTTGTCCTACAAGATTTAAAGCCTTGCTCAAGAGCATTATAAATAAAACATCTAATTTTTATTTATTTCAAAATATATTTATAAAAACATGCAAATGTAAAAGATATCTTAGAAAAAAATGCATAAATTTTTGAGCATATGAACTACTTTGGTTGAATGTTCTTTTATGTTATTGAGATTTCAAGTGCAAGATTTGATGAAAGAGATATTATAATATCCAAATTCATTGTAGACGTGAGTCATCCGTTATCAAGAAAGGTCACTAACAAGGATCCTCGACTCCTTTCTTTGTGATACCTGTAACACAAATTGCTGACAGAGACAAGGCTTTGATAAGACAATTAAAATTCTCTCGAAGTTGAGCACATTAGATATTTATGCAACAATCTGAAGGAGACATCAAATCAAAAAATAATCACATCATTGCTATAGTTGGTGGATATTACATGGTGGTGCCAACTTGTTCTCCTATGAGACAAGTTAAGTTAATAAATTCATTTTTCTCTGTCTTATATTGCTCACCCCCTTCCCCTCTTAGTACACATTTTTTTTCCTTTACAAGCTTTCAACTGATAGCAAACCCAGATATGGATCACCTTGCTCAAAATTAATATATGATAATTCATGCAATTAAGTTTGCAACTTGATAATCATAAAAAGCCTAATTCTTTGCAATTAATGCTGCTGTCTTCAATAACAACAAAAATAAGCTTGTTGACCAAATCAACGTGCCCCTTAGATGGAAAAATCTTCCCACACCTAGTCTTTATTTAGCACCTTCCCAATTAACACAAGTACATTATAACCATCTCAAAAAGTTTAGTCAAAAGCATACGTTGACATAGTTTAACTATTTTCTGGATTCTGAAATATGAATATTAAAGATTGAGCATGCAATGAAGCCAAACTTTCTTAAAAAGCATGAATAAACATAATTGTGACCCCTAGATACAACAAGCAGCATTGGGGCAGAGAGGTTATATAAAAAAATTGCAAGCAGGGACATGTTATCCACCTTCCACTTTCTCATCCTGCAATCATGCCAGCCCAAGCATTCATGAGCGAACACCATAATAGATTATTCTGCAAAATTGGAGTCTAGGTATGTGTATACCTTCTATCTTGCAAAGCATTGTTGTTAAATCAAATCACAATTTCTATCCACTTGTACATTGTATAGTGTGTATTGCTTTTCAAAAATCAAACAACCTTTGGGATCACAAAATATCAACAAATAACACAATCAAGTAGCTTAAGAAGCCTAAGATCAAGTTTTAACTAGGTTGTTGTTCTAACACATTGGTCATATGACTCATATCATCATGACCACCTTCCCAAGTCCATTCAGTAAAACTACCATATATCCTACATCAAGACCTGGCTATAAACTACATTGAGTGCTCATAAGATCCACCGGTCAAGCAAAATCTGAGCTAAACCTAGATAATGGGTATCCAAACAAAGAGTTCAGTTGGCATTCTGGTGCAGTTTAAGCAAAAACTTAGCTGCTTCTTGCCAACCTGAAAGATGATATGGGCAGTGGCACAGTAAATTCTGAGGCAACTTCAAAAATTCATTGACTAAATGACATGACATGTTAAGGTTTCTGTAATGCACTAAAGTCTCAAAATTGAGTACATGTCCCTAAAATATCTAACTCCCCATTATTCAAAGATTCCAACCCCCAGAATGCCAAATATATCACACTTCTTTTACCCTATGGTTCCTAGCTCCTAGGAACCTTTAATTCAAAACAAGGACATTCCATTTTGACACCATATAGTTAGTTCCTTTTTCCTGAAATTTTCTTTATAGCTGGGACATGGCTCATTTGTATACCCAGATTCAGTTTAAACAAGATAGAAAATAATTAATTAGCAATTGAGTCGAAAACATTGCCATGTATGTTACAAATTACAATGTACAAACAGAAAGAACAGCATAAGCTATAGACTTCTTCCATGCAAATGTAGGAAGTATATTTTAAAAATGAAAAGATAAATAATTTGATCCAATTTTAAGAGCCACATAAAGAACTTAATGAGAGCAAAAAATTGCACATCTTGCATTTTAAAAAAGCATTTCAGGTTTTCCCTGCAGAAAAGGCATAATATGTGTGTGTGTGCGTGTGTGTGTGTGTGTGTGTGAGCTTGGAATATAAAACTTACATGAAATGTCTCCACTTTAAATTTGAAAATATCCTTAATTGCTTCCCGAGCTTTGGATGTCATTTTGCTTTGCAGAATTAATATTAACCCATACAAAGTTTCTTTACCAACTTGCATGTATATTTCACGAATCACTGCCAATTTGACAGGTTCAGTTCCACAAAATATAACATGAACCTGAAGCAAGAAAAAAGGCATACCACATCAACAAAGAGATGCCTAAATTCTCCAAACTGTGCATAAACAGACCTGAGCAATCACATTCTCCAACAACAAAAAATAAATGAATAAATACAGAGAACAACAACATAGGAAACCCATTCATAAAGAATAAAATCAATTGTTAAACAAAAAAAAGGAGATGAAAAACTGGAAAAAGGGCATTTTGATAGATGAAGAAGGCAGCATTGTCATTTTCTAACCGTAGGGAATGCATGAAGTTGATAGCTTAAGGAGGGGTATATGAAAATGAAGAATACTTCAATCACCAAAATCAGAGATACAATATCATACAACATTTTGAGATTAATTAATTTAAGAGCATCAAGATAAATTTGGCACAATCTACTTAAAAAACAAACACATCTTCTATACGGGTTTCAAGTGGGGGATTTGTGATGATGTTATCAAATGTATTAGCCAAATCCAGGAATTCTAAAGATATTGTGTGCCAGACATACAGTAGGGCTCAAAGTTGGATTCTCAAACACATGAAAGATATTGGTTTCACAAGGCCATGAAATCAAGAGACTCACTCACACAAAATATACCCCATCAAAAGAATATAGACATATGGTGCTAAATGACATGGGTAATAAAGCTCTAGTACCAATATGACAAAAGATAGCATCAGCAGAATCATGTCTAGGGTTTTACAAGGAGTTAAGTGAACAAAACCTACATATATGATCTGAATTAGGTTTCCAGAGTCTAAAATATGAAGGAAGAATTCATAGCTGGCAGGTGCTTCATTGTTATGGTAATGATTACGGTCATGGAAATTGATATGGAGCAACCATCAGCCAGAATTCATAATCCCGAAGCTAGAAACTAAGGATTTCATGCAAACCAGAATGAGGTTAACTTCGAAGCATCAGGTTAAAAAAAAAAATTTAAAAAAAATGAATGTAATTCATAACTTTAATGGAATATAATGAGATCATCACGTGGGTTCGAAGGACTGTCAGTTCCAATCGTGAACACTTCACTATGAAGAAAAAGATAAAATGTCAACAACATACTTTCAGTTGCTGGGGTTCCGAGTCCACTTCTTGATAGTTCAGTTCCTTTTTAAATTTCTCTTTTTTTTTTTTTTCAAAAATGGTGAACATAATGGTTGACAAAATGTGGAATGACATCTGAAATCATACCAAACTAATGTTCTACAAATTGTAAGACAAAATGGAGAAGATGCATTATGGTTAATGCAGCATTATTTGCACACAAACAAAGCAAACACAGCGTAAGATCAAAACAAGAAAGAAAGGCATCATCTTGACATAAAGAAAAAATTTAGAAAAAGAGACAAACCGGGAATTGGGGAAAAGAAACGGTTTCGGAGAGAAAGAGGACCTTGTTGTAGGGCGGCGATGGGAGGGAGTAGGAGAGGTTGAGGCGTTTGAGATCGGGGCTCTCGCCATACTCGGAGCGGAATCCGGTGAGGGTGAGATTGATCGCTTCGGCGGGGATGGGATACCCACGGTCCCGGAGCATCTCCAGCATGGTGCGCCGCGCCAGAAAGTAGCGGTGGCTCTCCACGCTCCCGTGGTCCACGAACGAGTTCATGCACCCGAGTCTCTCTACCTCCATCTCTCCCCCCTCTCTCTCTCTCGGTGCAGCGAAGTGGCGGTGGCCGAGCAACGGAGCGGCGCCGGTGGCGAGCGCGAGAGTTGGGGGTCTCGATCACGCCGGGAAAAGCGAAGGGTGATGGAATGGGAAAAGCCGCTGATTTTAGCGCACAGTGTTTGTCATTATTTACTGAAATGCCAGCAAAGTTGACCGGAGCCTCCAACCTGCTCCATCTGGACCGTCCGTTGGAAAAAGAACGGTTTGTTTCTCGGTAGTGCTAAGACTCCTTTTTGTCCCTTAGATTTCCATCAAGAATTTTTTCTATTTCTTTTTAAACATTTATCTAATCATGAAGTCATGATGATGACGGAGAAGACATGAAGGATAAATGGGTGACACGAATTTAGCCCGAGGGAAGTGTACGCACCCGCCTAAACGTGGCTCGGCGAGGGCTTTGCCTCAAACAAGTTGCGTAATTGACATTCGAATACATGCAAGGACCTTATATTTAATCCAATATTGGCTATAGGGATACCAATTTACTCTATTCCATAACTTGTTGATTTTATCCCATCCGAAGCAAGTATTAGTTAATGGTTAAATCCATTCTAAACTTGATTGATCTATGTTGCCGCGCCTCCTCCCGGATCGGGCTCAGATGGCTGCGCTGGAGAGCTCCTTCGCCGGTCGACCTGCACAAAAATCTCCTGGGCACCGGAGGTGCTCCGGCGGGGGACATTCCGATGCTTAAGTTAGCGAGAGATTTGGGATAACAGAATGGAAAAGACCGGAAGAAAATGGCACGGCGGGGGAAGAGAGTACTTCACCTTGAGCGGAAGTCCGCCAGGCGCTTTTAATGGGCATGGATACTATCAAATTCTATTAGGGGACAGGCTAAAAAGCCCCGATTTGCCCCTAGGAGAATCAAAGTGATGGCCATGTAGCACTAGGGCATGGCCACGTCGTGGAATCCGTTACAACATAATTCTGGTACTGGTTGGGAAGGAGCTTCTGGAGCCTTCGAGTAGTTCCGAGAAGAGCCATGGGTCGGTCGGATTTAGCTGGGCCTGTCGTCCGGCCGACAGGGAGTACTCGCCAAAGAGGTTTAAAGAAGCCATCCGGTAGGTGATGAAAGAAGCCTCTGGAGCTTCCAAGACTATGACAAGCCGGTCGGACCTAGCGTGGGTGAGTTGCCCAGCTGGCCGCGGGTCCGCCAAGAGCTCGGAGGAAGCCCAAATGACTCGCAGAAAGGGAGAGGCCTTCGAAGACCCCGAGAGATCCTCCCTTAGAGGGGTCAGCCATACCTTGGCTGGAGAGGAATTCCTTCAGGTTGGTCGGCCTTCCAATCAGTCGGCCTATTGGGCCCCGGTGGGGGAATCAGTTAGGATCCCCGTGAGGGCCGATCGATGGGATCTCGAAGGAGGTGGGTTGTTCGGACCACTCCTCCTACGGGCCAGCTGGTCAGAATCCTTAGCCGGCCCAACCCAGGATCGATCGGGCGGGTACAACAGGTGTCCCCTTGCTTCTAGGCTTTGAGGAGGCACGCGGCTTTAAAGGGCAGGAGCATTATTTTTGCACAAATCGCGTCCGTCCAGGCCTGATCCAGTATCATTGCGACGGATCACCTCGAATCTCCCACGATCGCCTCTTGGACAGATGTCAGCCCCATATTGGGATGCAGGAATTGCAGTTAATACGGAGAGGGCACCATGATGAAGGGTTAGGCTGGCATGCATAATGGCGAGGATGGAGGGACGTGCCGCACCACGTGGCGGCATCTGAGCGGCCGACGTCGCTTCCCTGGCAGTTTTCGCATCGTTGATCCGGCCTTCATGCGAATCGTCGCCTGTCCATTGGGGTCGATCTGTCTCTTCTGTCTCTGAGGCGTGGGCGATCATGTCTTCCAACGGGACGGTTGGAGCATCCATGAGCGAACGACAGTGCCCCTCCGGAGGCCTATAAAAGGAGGGGCGAAGCATCTTGAGAGGATTTTTTTTTCACTGCGTCTGTGCTCTGCGAGAGAGAGAGTCTCCTCTTCTTCAACCGCAAAACCCGGCCTCTAGGAGTTCGACTTCAGGTTAGTCTCCCAGTCTTCCTTCTCCTTTAGCTCTAATGGCGTCCAGTAGTGGAGGTCCGGTCCGTAGACCTAGGCAGCCAGGGCCTAGTGAGATCCCATTGACCATGACCCGGGAACGGGTCGAGAACCTTAGGGCCATATACGGCATTCCCTCTACTTTGCACCTTACGCTCCCAGGCCAAGAGGGAAGAGTGAACGTGCCCCTGGGACCGGGGACCCTCCCAATGTACGAATCCCATATCAAGGCTGGCTTAAGATTTCCTTTACACCCCTTTTTTGTAGAAATCTTCAATTTTTATAGGATAACCCCGATGCAGCTAACCTCGAACAGTATTCGGGCGATATGCTGCTTCATTGTATTGTGTCATAGGGCCGAGCTAGAACCCAGGCTGTCTCTCTTTGGCAATTTATTTCTCTTAAAAAGGGATTTTAGGAGCCAGGAATGGTGGATGTTCAGTCCCCGTCCTGGTCGAAAGATCCTGAAGTGCCTCCTATCGGCCGTCCATGGATGGAAGGCTCGATTTTTTCTCGTGAGCAGTCTCCAACCCTGAGGGTTCGAGCCTTTATGAAGGGAACCGTGGCCAAGGCTCCGCGAGGGGAGGTCCATCCTGAGAGTCGACCAGGTCAAGTTCAACGAGATCAACGGGGCTAGCCTGACCGCGACATTCGAATTGTTGAGGGAGGATGGCCTTCATCAGGCGGGGATCAGTCCTCAAGAAATTTTAGGCAAGGGCCAACCTCTTCTTTTGCAACTGGTTTTCTTAGATCTAATTTTTCTTTCCCTTCTACTCACTTTGATCTCTCTGCCACAGGAGGGAGGATGACGATGATTGACAAGGCCAAGGTCATTCAGCGGGTGGTGCGAAAGAGGGCTGCTCCAGAATCGGCCTTAACTCTAGCTGCCAAGCGACAGAAGAAGAGGCAGGAGGAGGAACGGTCCGCACCCATTGTGGACGTGGATTCCGATGAGGACGATACCCCCCTCACAGAGGTGTTGATGAGGAAGACGCCAGGGTCTTCCACTCCCGCCGGGGGGTCGGCTGTCCGACTGGCGCAAGGACAGTCGGAGACATCTAGCACGGTAGCAACGTCAGCCCCCTCGTCTGTCAGCCCAGAGGAGATGGTTCCCTTGGCGGACAAGGGAAAGGGGACGGCCGTAGAAGGGACGGCTGAAGGCGAGGTGGCTAAAGAGGAGTCTGACGAAGAAATTCATCAGGAAGCATTCCAGCATTGGCACGCCCTGGACCACCCCCGGAGAGCTCGGAGTCTGCTTAGGGGGGCGATGACCGACACCGACTGGGAGTTGTCAATTCAGAGGAATCTGATTGACGTAGCTGTGGAGTCCTACCGTGATCTTATGAGGGTAAGACACCTAGTTCGCTTCCTTGCATATTTTCTTTCTTCGCATAGCGCTAATTCAATCTTGGGCTTGCAGCTTCTCCACGACATCTCTTTAATGGACGACGGCATTGGTCGGGTGCTACACGTGGCCAAGACATCTGCCAAGAGGGTGCAGGAACTAGAGGCTGCTTGAGCAGCCGCGGAGGCATCCTTGAAGTCCTCATAAGAAAGGTTGTCGGCTGCCCAGGTAGAGGCCAAGTCATCGAAGGGGGCTCTGAAGGAGGCAGAAAGCCAGCTAGCCGACCGGGAGGCTAGGCTGAAAAAGAGAAAGGTGAAGGTGAATTTTCTTGCCCGCCAGCTACAAGAGGAGGAGGAACGATCCTCAGCGGCCGATATGAGGGCCCAAGCCGAACGGGCGATGGCAGCACAGTTGGCGACCCAACTCGAGGAAGCCAAAGAGCTAGCAGCGAGGCAAGTCCGGGACACGATGGCGACGTACAAGGACTCCTCCGACTTTATCGAAGATGTAGAGGATGCAGCGTCAACTTTTTATAGGGAAGGCTACGATGACTGCCTGAAGAAGGTGGCTTCACTC
This sequence comes from Areca catechu, assembly GCA_021397845.1. NCBI lineage: Eukaryota > Viridiplantae > Streptophyta > Magnoliopsida > Arecales > Arecaceae > Areca > Areca catechu. The sequence continues at coordinate 160,529,851 of CM038050.1, forward strand.
TTCCCAGAGTTGGACCTATCAGGCGCTGAACTGAAAGCACTGGGGGATGAGGGGGAGCCCCAAGTGGAAGGTGAAATGGAAGAGGCCAGGGGTTTTAGCTCAAGTCGAAGCCCAGTCGAACCCTCAATTGCCACAGTTTCGGTCGATCCCCCGGTTGTAGCTGATGGAGCCGAAGTTATGGCTCTTGATGCATCTCCTGTGGGTCGGACCTAAGGAGTTTGTAAAGGTCCGACCCACCTTATTTGTAAATGTCTTGTTTTGGCATTAATGAAAAAGGCCCTTTAGTTATCTTCTGTATATGTGAATGTAAGATGGGTACTTTCTTTCCGAAATTCTTCTAAGTATTTTCAGTCGGCCCTTCAGGATCGTAAGTCACCTTCTTTCCGAAGTGGCCACCAAGCACTAACCCAATCTAGACTTTTAGGAAAATTCCCAAGTGCTCCCGGTCGGCTCATCCTAGTTCAAAGCCGATATAATGGCTGGTGAGGGCGATAGCTCGGTCCAGACCTGTGTACCCAGGAATCTGTCCCTAAGTCTAGTCCGTCAGCTGGCCCAAGTTTGCAGCCTATTCTTCAGGTGGTTCCACACGGGTCGTCGTGAACTTGTTGCCGACAGGGGTCAGACTTTTGGTGTGGGCTACCCTAGAGCCTCTGCCGACCGGAGTTGGGCTTTCGATGTGGGCTGCCTTAGATCCTCTACCGACCAGAGTCGGACTTTCGGTGTGGGCTACCCTAGAGCCTCTGCCGATCAGAGTCGGACTTTCGGTGTGGGCTGCCTTAGAGCCTCTGCCGACCAGAGTTGGACTTTCGATGTGGGCTGCCTTAGAGCCTCTGCCGATCGGAGTCGGACTTTCGGTGTAAACTGCCCTAGAGCCTCTACCGACTGGAGTCAGACTTTCGGTGTGGGCTGCCCTAGAGCCTCTACTGATCGGAGTCGAAATTTCGGTGTGGACTACCTTAGAGCCTCTACCAACCAGAGTCGGACTTTCGGTGTGGGCTGTCCTAGAGCCTCTACTAACCGGAGTCGGACTTTCGGTGTGGGCTGCCCTAGAGCCTCTACCGACCGGAGTCGGACTTTCGGTGTGGGCCGTCCTAGAGCCTCTGCCGATCGAAGTTGGATTTTTGGTGTGGGCTACCCTAGAGCCTCTGCCAACCGAAGTCGGACTTTCGGTGTGGGCTGCCCTAAAGCCTTGATGGAAGAAGTTGCAGACTTTATTGATAATACTTGTGAAGATTATCTACATTCCACGGGCGCACTATCTGTCTTCCATCTAGATGCTCGAGCCGGTAGGTTTCGGCCTGGATCACTTCAATGACCCGATAAGGGCCTTCCCAATTGGAAAAAAGTTTTCCTTGCTCGGTCGGCCTTGATATCTCCGTCCTTCGTAAAACCATATCTCTAACCTGGAAGGTTCGCACTTTGACCCGTGAATTATAATATTTGGCCATCTTCTGATGGTAAGTCACCATTCTCAAGCTTGTCCGAAGCCTGGTTTCTTCCAGTAAATCCAGGTCAGCCCTCCGCTGCTCCGAATTGGTCGGCTCTATGAGGTGATCAACTTGCAGAGATTGTAAAGAGATTTCCACGGGAATGACCGCCTCGCTCCCGTAAGTCTGGTTGAACAGAGTCTCTCCGGTCGCCGCCCAGGCGATCGTCCGATATGCCCACAGCACTGAGTGAAGCTCTTCCGCCCAAAGTCCTTTGGCTTCATTCAGCCGGGTCTTCAGCCCATGCAGTATTGTTCGGTTAGTGACCTCAGCCTCTCCTTTGGACTAAGGGTGACCGACCGAAGTAAGCCGATGGGAAATGTGGTATTGCTGGCAAAAATTCCGGAACTTTGAGTTGTCAAACTGTCTTCCATTGTTAGTAATGATTATCATGGGATGCCGAATCAGAAGATAATGTAGTTCCTGACAAAGTTTTCTACCTTGGCCTCCGTTATTTGTGCCAATGCTTCAGCCTCCACCCATTTGGTGAAATAATCGATGGCTATAAGAAGGAATTTCCGTTGGTCGGACGTCGGGGGAAAAGGTCCCAAGATGTCCATGCCCCACTGTGCAAACAGCCAAGGTGCGATAAGCAGGGTCAACCGGTTGGCGGGCCTCCTCTGGATACCAGAGTATCTTTGGCACGTGTTGCATTTTCACACGAAGTCCAATGCATCCTTCTGAATTATAGGCCAATAATATCCCTGCAGGATAATTTTATAAGCCAGGGATCTCTCTCTAAGGTGGTCCCACAGATGCCTTCGTGCACCTCCCAGAGTGCATAGTCTGCATCGGTCGGTCCTAAACACTTCAACAGCGGTTGTGAGAACGATCGCTTGTAGAGGGTTCCGTCGAGAATGACGTACTTAGAAGCCGATGAGCGTATGCGCTTTGCTTCGACCCGATCGTCTGGGAGAGTACCTTGAACCAAGAATGTATGGATTGAGTCCATCCATGATGCTTCCTGCTCGACTTGGTGGACCTCAGTCGGCTCTTCAACAATGCATGGGCACTGCAGGTGCTCCATGAAGATCCGGTTGGAGGTACTGACAGCGCCCGTGGCCAATCGTGATAGAGCATTTACCCGGGAGTTCTGCAGTCGACGTATATGGAGAATCTCAAAGAATTTAAGCCGAGATATAAGACCTCGCACCTTTTCCAAGTACTTAGTCAAGGTAGGGTCCTTCGCTTCAAACTCGCCCTTCACCTGATTGACTACCAGCTAGGAGTCGGAGAAGGCCCGAATTCTACCGATGCTTAATTCACTGGCTATCCTTAACCCCGCGAGCAAGGCTTCATATTCCGTCTGGTTGTTAGATACTTGAAATACAAAGTGTTAAGCGTACTCCAAACATTGCCCGTCGGGGTCAGCTAAGATCAGGCCTGCCCCACATCCTGTGTGGTTGGAAGCTCCGTCGACATGAAGGGTCCAAGCGGGTTCGGCTCCCTTCGATGGGTCGGCCGATGGAACTTCGACTGTCGGTGGAGTTGCTTTTAACCCCCAGGTACATTCTGCAATAAAATCAGCGATTACCTGGGCCTTTAAGGCTAATCGGGATTGGAAGGAGATGTCGAACTCGCCCAACTTAACGGCCCACTTGGTCAGCCGTCCAGAGGTGTCAGGGCTCCGTAGGATCACCTTGAGGGGCTGGTCAGTCAGCACGACGACCGGGTGCGCCTGGAAGTAGGGCCGAAGGCGCTTTGCCACTATGACCAAGGAGTAGACCAACTTTTGTACTCTAGGATACCTTATCTCGGCATCATGGAGGACTTTACTGATGTAGTAAACAGGTTTTTGCTGGCTGTCTTCCCCCATCCACACAAGGACGGTGCTGACGGCCTCGTTAGAGGCTGACAAGTATCAGTACAAAGCTTCTCCCTCCGTTGGTTTGGCCAAGAGTGGAGGGTTCTTCAAATAGTCCTTCAGGGCTTCGAAGGCCGATCGACACCCGTCAGTCCAATGGAAACGGTCCGATCGGCGTAAGGTTTTGAAGAACGGGAGAGACTTCTCAGCCGACCGGGAGATAAAATGGTTGAGAGAAGCAATGTGGCCCGTGAGTTCCTGCACTTGCTTTTTACTGGTTGGATGCGCCATATCAATGATAGCCCTAATTTTCTTGGGGTTCACTTCGATGCCCCTTTGAGTGACCAAGAAACCAAGAAACTTTCCAGAGGTCACCCCAAATATGCACTTAGTCGGATTTAACTTCATTCGACGACGCCTTAGCGCATCAAAGGACTCCTGCAAGTCCCTTATGTGTCGGCCTTATGGAGGCTCTTAACCATCATATCATCAACGTAGACCTCCATACTTCTTTCGAGTTGCCCTTCAAAGACTCGGTTGATTAGCCATTGGAAAGTGGCCCCCATGTTCTTCAAGCTGAAAGGCATCATCCTGTAACAATACAGTCCTCTATCTATGACGAAGGCTGTCTTCTCCTCATCTTCGGGGTACATCCTGATATGGTTGTATCCAGAGAAGGCATCCATGAAGCTCAAAAGTTGGTGGCCGGCCGTCGCATCCACCAGTTGATCGATTTTTGGCAGGGGAAGCTGTCCTTCGGACAAGCCTTGTTGAGGTCTATGTAATCCACACAGATCCTCCACTTCCCACTGGCCTTCTTCACCATGACAACATTGGCCAGCCATTCCAGGTAATGGGACTCCCGGATGAAGCCGGCATCAAAGAGCTTCTTCACTTCTTCGATGGCCGGCCTTCTGCCTTTCGGCGGCGAAGCTTCTCTTCTTTTGTCGGACAGGTCTACAAGTTGGGTCCACCCTAAGCTGATGAGTGATGACGTCCAAGGGGATACCTGGCATGTCCGAAGCAGACCAAGCGAAGACATCAGCATTACTCCTCAAGAAACTGACCAGCTCCTTCTGGCCTCTTCATTTAGTGTGCTCTCAATTTGGAGGACTTTAGTTGGATTGTCCTCCTTAAGGGGAACAAACATAATCTTCTCAACAGGTTGGCCGTAGTCGTCGGCCTCGTCTCTGGGATCGAATTGCTCGAGTGTGGGATGCCCATCCAACTGCTTGTCATGGATAGCCAGGCAATGTCTGGCCATCCTGCGGTCTCCCTTCATTTCTCCAATCCTATTACGAGTCAGAAATTTTGCCAACAAATGGTAAGTGGATACGATGACACGGAACCTGTTGAGAGTCGGTCGGCTTAAAATGGCATTGTATGCCGAAGTAGTATGGACAACCACAAAGTTGATGGGGAAAGTCCGCTGATACGGTTCAGTCCCAAGGGTCACAGGCAAAGTGATCTCTCCTTCAACCCCAACAGAGTTCCCTCCGAAGTCGGTGAGTGGCATTAGGGATTCCTGAAACCTCGATCTAGACAGGTTCATTCAGACAAAGGCATCATACAGCAAAACTTCTGCACAGCTTCCATTATCAATAAGTATACGCTTTACATCATAGTTGGCAATGATTGCCGACACGACTACAGGGTCATCTCATGGAAGATGAGGCTCCAAGAGGTCTTCGTCAGAAAAATTGATTACATTGGAGCCCCTGGGCCTCTTTACAATGTCTTGGCCCCCTTCGCGCCCCCCGTCGGACCGTCGATGCAACATGCCCACGCCCCCTTCTGTCGGATGCTGGTTGGGGAGCTCAGCCTCCTCCGAAGGATCTATGGCGACTGAAGCCTCGGCCCGATCTCGGCAGGGTCAGACATACTTGCCTAGATGCTCCCTCCTGATGAGGTCTTCGATGGCGTCCTTCAGCTGGAGGCACTCTTCGGTGTCGTGCCTATAGTCTCTATGAAACTGGCAGTACTTGTTCTTGTTCCTGGCAGCATGAGGGCCCCTCATCGACCGAGGTCTTTGAAAAAAGGTCTCATTCTCGATCTCCATGAGGATCTTCTCCCTCGAAAGAGAGAGGGGCGCATAGGTCTCAAACCTCCTGATGGAGTCCCTCAGCTTCGGGCTTTGGCATTGGGTGGATCGGCTGTCCTAGCCGGGGGGTCGGACTGCAGGGGCTTTATCGTTCCGCTTCTTGGAGGCAGACCTCCCTTCAGTCTGGTGTCGACTCGCCGACGTTCCTCCGCCAGGGCGTACTTGTGCACCCTGGCCAACAGTTCGTTGTAATCTGTCGTGAACTTCTTATCCAAGGAGAATGTGAGCTTGGACGAACGGAGCCCTCTTTTGAAGGCCGACATCGCCATCGCCTCATTCAAGTCTGGGACTTCCATGGTCGTTGAATTGAAGCGGGCCATGTAGTCCCAGAGGGTCTCCCCCTCCTTCTGCAGTATGAGGAAGAGGCAGTCGGTGTTCTTCGGGGTCCAGCTACATATCCTGAAATAAGAAAGAAAAAGGTTCTCCAGTTAAGAAAAGGAGTGGATTGTACTTAGTTAGAGGGTGGTAAACCACATCCGAGCAGCCTTGTTCAGGGTTGCCGGGAAGGCAATACAGTGAAGGGCATCGGAGGTGCCCTGTACCATCATGTAGGCCTTGTAGGTGCCCAGATTTTCCAGTGGGTCGGTGGTGCCGTCATAGGGGTCCACCTGGAGAATTTTAAAGTGTCAGGGGATGGTTTCCCCCAAGATCTCAGCAGAAAAAGATGGGCGGGTGTCAAATGCCTGCCCCCCCTCGGCTTTCTGGCGCTTGATGATCTCAGCCATGCGCTCTTCCATGTGCATGATTTTGCTACCATAGTCATGCGGGTCCTCAACAGGGCGCCGATCGTCAAGGGGGGCGGAATCAGCGAAGGAGGGGGAAGCTGACCTGGCATTCTTCCCATCAGTGCGAGTCCCCATAGATCTTCGGGGTTCCAAAGCGATGTGGGAAGGTAGTGGCGCGCCTCCGGCTGCTGACTCACCCCGGCAGCCAGCTGATGATTGATGCAAGATGCCGTAGGTGGTTGTCGCCGGTCGTCGGCCTCCTCCTGGAGATGTTGGACCGTTGAGGTGAGCATCTCGATGCGGTTCACGAGCGTCTGGAATTGCTGTAGTCCCAAAGTAATGGTGGGCTCAGCGGCAGTAGCGGTGTCATCCTGTCCGTGAGGTACTTCAGTCTTGTGATGAGAATGTCCTTTCCTGGTGGAGATACTCAATGCTCTTCCCCTTGCCATTGCAAGACTTTCACAGTCAATCTCTCCTTTTAGAGTAGAGAGCGGAACGAAGGTTCAGGCCCTTCCTCTAGCGCCAATCTGTTATCGCGCCTCCTCCTGGACCAGGCTCGGATGGCTATGCTAGAGAGCTCCTCCACCGGTCGACCTGCACAAAAGTTCCCTAGGCGCCGGAGGTGCTCCGGCGAGGGACACTTCGATGCTTAAGTTAGCGAGAGATTTGGGGTAACAGAATGGAGAAGACTGGAAGAAAATGGCACAGCGGGGGAAGAGAGTACTTCACCTTGAGCGGAGGTCCCCAGGGCACTTTTAATGGGCACATATACTGCCAAATTCTATTAGAGGACAGGCTGAAAAGCCCCGATTTGCCTTTAGGAGAATCAGAGTGATGGCCAGGTGGCACGAAGGCGTGGCCACATCGTGGAATCCGTTACAACAGAATTCTGGTACTGGTTGGGAAGGAGCTTCTAGAGCCTTCGAGCAGTTCTGGGAAGAGCCACGGGTCAGTCGAATTTAGCTGGGCCTGTTGTCCGGCCCACAGGGAGTACTCGCCAAAGAGGTTTGAAGAAGCCATCCGGTAGGTGATGAAAGAAGCCTCTGGAGCTTCCAAGACTATGACAAGCCGGTCGGACCTAGCATGGGTGAGTCACCCAGCCGGCCGCGGGTCCGCCAGGAGCTCGGAGGAAGCCCAAATGATCCGCGAAAAGGGAGAGGCCTTCGAAGACCCTGAGAGACCCTCCCTCAGAGGGGTCAGCCGTACCTTGGCTGGAGAGAAATTCCTTCAGGTTGGTCGGCCTTCCAATCAGTCGACCTATTGGGCCTCGGTGGGGGAATCAGTTAGGGTCCCTGCAAGAGCCGATCGGTGGGACCTCGAAGGAGGTGGGTCATTCAGACCACTCCTCCTATGGGCCAGCCAGTCAGAATCCTGAGCCGGCCCAACCCAGGATCAGCCGGGCGGGTACAACAATATATATATATATATATAATATATATCCATAAAAAAAATTTTGGATAAGAAAGAATGATTTATATTAAAAATATTTTTTATAATTTTATCGGACCCAACTTATCCAATCCATCGTATTTAACTCTATTTGTATCATCTACCTTGAGACAAATATGAGTAATGACCTATCTAGCTCGTATCCATTGTATATTGCCATCTCTAATTAATTATACATGGAATAAATTTTGGATACTTATATAAAATCATAGAATCTATATAGTATGTTCTAACTAGTCTTTTATTACAAGACTTTAAATATTTATAATTGCTATTAGAGTAAATCTGATTTATAATCTATATGGATTAAAGGATATTTTATCATGATCCTATGGATAATGAAGTGATAGTGATATTTATAATTGAATTCGAGGTACTTGTGAATGGATTTGAATGTGAATAGACCATGATGTTTGCTTGTGGAACGAGACAATAATTCTTACCTATATGGTTATTTCTTTGGAGAAAATTATTTAGTTGTTAACTTAATTTTGTAAAGGGAATGTGATAGATCTTCAAACCAACAACATGCTTTTTTTTTTTTTTGGGTGGGGGGATAAAAATAGGATCATAAGGCTTATATTCAGGATAAACAGCATATTACAATAGCCTATAAGTACAAAGCTAAAATAAAATATGTTTCTGCAATTTCTCCTGGACCGGGCTCGGTAGGCTGTGCTGGAATGCTCTTCTCCCGGTCGACTTGCAACAAAGTCCCCAAGGATGAGTGCTGTTCCGGCAGGGGACACTCCAATGCTTAAGTTAGAAGGAGCTTGAGGGCAATAGAATGGAGGAATCAAAGAGGCAACGTATGGAGAGGGAAGAGTGTACTTAGCTCAAAATGAGATCCTCCGGGTACCTTATATAGACACGGAACAGTCAAAAATCTGTTAGGAAAGAGGCCGAGAAAGACTAATCTACCCTAGGAGAATCCGGAGAGTGGCCATGTGGCACCCGGATAGAGCAACATCGTGGGAGTAGCGAAGTAGTGGTGCTGACATGGCAGATTCTGTTACAACATAATGAGGCTTCTGGAGTTCCCTAGACCCCTGAAGTGAGTCGATCGGACATCGACTAGGAGGGCCAGTCAGTCATCTGAAGGAGAGTCGTGGCTTGGCTACAGTCGAAGTAGGCCATTCGGACCCCAGCTATAGTGGGTCAGACTTTCGAAGGAGAATGTGGCTGGACCTCAGCTACAGTGGGTGGGACTTCTGAAAGGGAGTGCAGCGGAAATGATTCGGCTGGGCCCCTGAGGAGGACCACTCGTCGGACTTCGAAAGCATAACCCGATCGGACCCCCACAAAAGTGATGACCCGGTTCGATGGTGAGCCGGTCGGGTATAATAGTTGCCCCCCTGCTCTTGGCCTTCGAGCGGTCTTGTAGCTTCGAAGGACAAGAGCATTACCTGACAATTAATGCGCCAGTCCTTTGTGATGATTGCGAATCTGATCTGGCATGCTGGACCAGCCATCTTCCACTCCAAAACTTTGCCACTGGACAGGTGTCAGTGCCGCATTGGCGATGGCAGGGGGAGAATTAATGTCGGTACGGTGCAATGATGGCAGCCGCCTAAAATGCACGCCCATTAAGCCCTTGATGCGATGTGGGCGACATGGCAGGATTCGAGCGACTGGCATGATACCTGGAGCGACCCATCCACCGTTACCTAAGCGGTTACGCGGATCGCAATTAGAAGCAATCCGGCATGCCCCTTCGGCTTCCTGTCAAATCCGGAGGTCTTGTCGTCTATCGTTGGATCACGGCACTCGAGAGGCATTGGGAAACGACCCCTCAGTGCCTATAAAAGGAGGAGATGATGCCCGGAGGTGATTTTTCGCTGCGTCTAGGTTTGGAGAGAGAGCTTTGTTCTTCCACTGCTCATGCCTTTGTTAAGGATTTTGCCCAGCAGGTTAGTTTCGCCCCCATTCTCTTCTCCTTTCATAGCCTCCATTAGAATGGCTTTTGCTAGTCGGAGTTCTACTCACGAGAATAGGGAACCAGGTCCCTATGACATCCCCATGACCATGACCAGAGATAGGATAGAGAGTCTTAGGGTCATTTACGGCATATCGACCATATTGCACCTTACCGTTCCCAGTAAGGAGGAGAGGATAAATGGTCCTTTGAACTTAGGTGCCCTCCCTTTGTACAAAGACCATCTTAAGGCCGGCCTCCGATTCCCCCTCCATAGCTTTTTCATCCAAATTTTTAATTCGTATAGTATTACTCCTTCGCAGCTGACCCCGAATAGCGTTCGGGTCATCTGTGGCTTCTTGGTCCTTTGTCGGGAGGCCAGAATCGAGCTAAGGCTATCCTTATTCTCCACCTTTTTCCTTCTAAAACAAGACTTTTGAAGCCAAGAGTGGTGGATGTTCAGTCCCCGCCCTGGTCGGAAGATATTAAGGGGACTTCCATCGGCTATTCACGGGTGGAAGCCTCGGTTCTTCTTTGTAGATAGTTTAGAGCCCTGGGATTTTGAGTCATCATGGAGGGAATCGAGGCTGAAGGCTGCCGACGGGAGGAAGATATTGAGGAACGACGAGGCCGACTTCCACAAACTGAATGATGACGACCCGATTTTCATGCATCATTTGCTCCACGAGGATAGCCTTCATCGGGCTGGGATCAGTTGACATCGACTGCTAGGTAAGATAGATAACTATATTGAATAAGTTCCATTGTTGGCTTTATTTTTGCTAACTCTACCTTTACTTTTTGGCAGGTGGCAAAATGAAGCAGGACCGGTCGGTCGTTTCAGCACTAGCCACCTAGAGGAGGGCCGTTAAGACTACGGAGCCGGCGACCCAGAAAGCTAAGAGACAGCAGACGGAGGAGCCGACGTCCGAGAAGCTGACCAAAAGGCAGGCGAAGGAGCAGGTCGTCGATGTTGTCTCTATTGAATCTGGAGATGCGAGGTGTCGCTGTCGGAGAGATTAGCGGCGAAGCTGGCGGAGCGCTCATCCTCGATCGAGCAGTCGGCTGCCCGGGCAGGAAAAGAGTAGCCGCAACCGTCCTCCGAGGGAATAGCTCCGATCTCTCCGCCCACCGAGTGGACGGAGGAGGCTCCCCCGATGGTCGAAGGGGAGGTTGCAGTTGAAGAGAAGACGGCCGACCAAAGGGAAGCCGTCGATGTCAGTGATGACGCGCGCCATATGGAGCTTGCCATTAATGATGCCGAGCGGGTCAGGGGCTAGCTCATGAGGGCCGTTGAGGGCATCGACTGGAACAGTTTGGGTCAGCAGTCGGTGAACGAGGAAGTGAGGAGCTCCTTTCACCACATGATGGGGGTAAGTTGTCCGCATCCGACCTCTTAACTTTAGTTCACGAGACTAACATTGTGTTATTACATGCAGCTTCTTCAGGATATTTTGCCGATGGACGACGACTTGGGTGCACTGCTAGATCTGAAGGAGCACTCAGCTAAAAATGTCGAGACAGCCAAAGTGGCGAGAGATGCCACAGAAGTTGCACTGATGGCTGGCAGGGCAGAGTTGTCCGTCCTTCACGCGGCCGAAAAAGAGCACTCTATTATTCAGGCCGAGGCAGAGGCTCAGAAGAATTAGCTCGTAGACTTGCTGTCTCAGCGGGATGCCATAGCCACCAAGTTGAATAGCAAGAGCCGAATGATAAAGTCCCTGGCCCACCGAGTGACCGAGGGGACTGCATGCCTGTGTGAGTCCGAAAGACGCTCCACGGGCCACCAAGCCGAAGCCGAGAGATATAAGGGACTGCTGAAGAAGTCCCAAGAGGTCATGAAGATGGTGGCCGAAACGGCCATAAGGGAGTACACGAAATCCGAAGGCTTCAAAGCTGAGATGAACGAGGCCGGTTCATACAATTTTGACTATGGATATGAAGACTGCTTGGAGAAGGTTGGTGCAGCCTTCTCGAAGCTTAACTTCTCTTCTCTATGATTACCGGAGCGGGTAGAAGAGGGAGGATCCGAAGAAGAGGCGGTCCCGTCCGACGAAGGGGCTGAGCCTTATGCTGAAGCCTGAATGGAGGAGCTTGGATCAGATGTCCAAGCCGAAACCAAAGCGGATGCGGCGAATGTCCCAGCAAGTACTCCGGTTGAGCCAGAAGGGACCAAAGTAGAGGCCGAAGCAATAGTAATAGTAACCGATGTAACTTCGGCAGGTCAGACCTAGATCAGTTATAAAGGTTTGACCTCTTCTTTCTGTAATGATCCTCATATATAATAGAATCCTTTTGTCACATCTTCATTGTCTGTATCTAAATGTGCATGTGGTCGGTCGGATCGATCGTAGCTTTTTTCTATTTTCAAAGTATCGCGAGTCGGCTTGTAAGGAGTAGTCACCGAACAGTAGCCTGTGTTAGACTAATAGCTTAGAAATCTTTTTTTGTGTGGGTCCTTCGGCTTATCTGATGGCACAGTCGGACCTTCTAAGGTAGGATGTTGGACAACAATCCAGTCCATCAGCTCGTCTGAAGTCGAAGGTAGCTTTCGGACGGTGGCTCGATTCAAATCAGGCACTCGAGGGATTTTTTCCCAAGTGTTAGCTCGTCGGCTTGTCCGGCTTAGAGGATGTCGCCGACCGGAGTTGGACTTTCGAAAGTGGACTGCCCTAGAGCCTCTACCGATCGAAGTCAGACTTTTAGAAGTGGGCTGCCTTAGAGCCTTTGCCGACTGGAGTCGGACTTTCAGAAGTGGACTATCTTAGAGCCTCTGCTGACCAGAGTTGGACTTTCGAAAGTGGGCTGCCTTAGAGCCTTTATCGATCGGAGTTAGACTTTCAAAAGTAGGCTGCCTTAGAGCCTCTGCTGGTGCGGGCACCAGAATCAGAAGAAGACGATAGGGTTCCATCTGGATCTTTGAATGACCTTGCCTGAAGATTAGGGTTTGTAATAAGGGTTGACCTGGTCAACCAGATTATTTTATTTCTTTGAGTCTGCATTTTATTTTGTTGAGTCATGTTGACTCAGTCTAAGTCCAAGTCAAGTCCTGGTTGGCGCCATTCCCTAGGGCGTCATTTTTTCTTCCAAGGCCAAATGCAAGTGGACGCCACACTCCCAGCCACACTCCCAGGGACCAATTGGCGCCACATTTCATCCCAGTGTCCCTGGTCCCCATGCCCAAGAGAGCAAGAAAATTTTCTTAGGAGAAGTCAAGGAAGGCGCCCACAAGCTGCCAAAAGTAACCAAGCTAAAGGAGCAGGGGATTTTTCTTGGAGAGGACTTCAAGGTAGGAGCCGACACCTGCCTAAAGTACCTGGCTATGAATGGAAGGAGCCTAGTCTTGGAGAGAAAGACTAGGAGATAAGTATTTTCTTTCAAGAAAGAGCAAGTCATGGAAGGAAAACCCATGACTTAAGGAGAAGAACTAGGAGGTGCCCCACATACCTGCCATATGAAGCCATCACCTTGCATTTGAGGCTGCCCACTCCAAGGAAAGAAGCCTGGTCGGTCAAGGAAAAGTTTTTCATACTTAGGATGAATGTTTAGTCCCACATGGGAAGTAGTGTAATTTTGTTTCTCTTGCAAGGTCTATATATTGGACCCTTATGTAATCTTTTGATGGGAATGAGTAAATGAAATCTTTTCTTGTGTTGAGCAACCTTGTGTTCTCTTCTTCCGCACTTCTTTGAGTGTTGAGCTCCGTGAGGGAGTAAATCCGGGTTCCATTAGAGCCTTGAGGAGGTGAGAGATCTCCAAAGTTACCAAAACCCTGCCCCGCTTTCATCCCTGGCCGCCAACCCTAATTTCCTTTCATCATCCTAGCCGCCAACACCCAAATTCCTAAACCCTATTCCCACTTCATTCAAGGCCGCCATCTCCTTCTCCAAGCCACCGCCCACTATATCAAGCCCTAGGTCCTTTTCATCTGCAAGCCGCCGCCCTATCAGCCAAACCCTAAATCCACTCCATCTTCCATCGCCACCTCCATACTCTTCCCTCATCTTCAAAGTTCGAGCAGTCCGGAGCTATCCCAGGTAAAGGTCTCTTCCTTGAGTTTTTTACATCCTTATCTTGTTCTTCATCCTTTCCAGATCCAGAGTACGAGAAGAAGGCCAACCTTGCCATAGGACTACAATCCGAGGATCCATTGCGAAGATACCCCGTCTCCAAGGATCCTACAATCTGCTCGAGAGTGTCCTTCAATTGAAGCAAAGAGAGATATCACAGTCAGGTATAAAACCTTCTCTTCTCTCTTCGTCTATTTCTTGAAAGAAGAGTAAAACATAGGTCTGAGGGTTTCTCAATCCCCAGCGATCCTACTTCTTTATTACTCTGATAATCTACTCTTTTGAATTGTGCTTTCTTTCAGTGCATATTTTCTTTCAATATTAGTTAGCCTTGTTTTTGAGTCAAGCCAACTTCTAACAAAGCACAAAAAAAAAAAAAAAGTCTTAATTTACTTCCGCATCGCATCATCTTATTTGTTCTGCATCATTTTTTGGGTATCAGAGCCCTGTCTAGGGTTCTTGCTTGTTTGATTATTTTTTTTCGTTCCTTTTTACTTTTGCTGCTTGGAGTAGACTCCCCTGGCCGTCCGGTCCTAGGAACAAGTGAGATGCAAGCCTCCTCCTCCCATTCCACGGGGGTTCCTAGGGCGTGTAGGGGTGTCGCTAGGTTATAACTTCTAGGCAGGGATTGTAAACGGGACACACGTTCTATTTTCTGCCAGTAACTATCCTGTTATTCGAATTGTTTCTCCCTGCAAAAAATTTCAAATTAAGTAATTCTTATTTTTCTGGAACCATTATAATCGAAAGTAATTTACATAAAATTTTCATGATTTATTAATTTCTGCAGATTTTCTGAGATCAATTTTACTGTTGTTCTGCTTTTTATTTTCTGCAAGCTATTTTTTTTTATTTAAGTGTGCATAAATTGAATCTATCTTAAGGGCACCGAAGTTGCAACATAAGGGGAGGATTGAGACCCTCTCCTTAGCCCAAAACCACTCCCGTGCATTCGAACCTAAGCCTTTAATCTTAAAATTAATTAGACCTAATTTGCCCTAGTGGGCTAGGGATACCAACTAGTCGGGTCTAGGCTAGTGTTGAGTCAGTTTGTCTAGTTACTCTGTGTGTGCTTTGTACTCAGTGTCTAGAACGGTGGTTCAGGGATTCTATCCCGAAGGGCTTGTGTGCTAGTCCGCCTACCTGGCCAATCACTGATTGGTGTCTAGGATTGGCAATTAGGGATCTAACACTCCCCTTACACCTGCCTGGCTGAGTCCCGAGTTACTACAGGCTAGCTTGCCACTCTGATTGGGCATCTAGTTTGGGCTCTAGGTCTAGTTAGCCCGTAGTCGTTTCAGTCGAGTCTTATTGGTGTGCTTGCTTGCATCATCATGTCCACCCGGAACGGAGTACCCTACCAACCTGGTCAAACCCAACCTGATTTAGAGGCCATGATTAGAACTCTTACCGAAAGTATGACTAAATTGAGTCAGGATATGACTGATACTGTTGCCCAGTTTAGGGATCAAGTCCGTGAGGATCTTACCCAGCTTAGGGATCGAGTCCAAGTACTTGAGGAACCTATACATCAGAATTGGACTCCTGACCCAGATTTTAATGTGCCTCAACCTCACCCACACCAGGAGCCTAGAAGACCTTTATACAGAGATCCTGAACCTAATCATAGGAGGCCTGACCCAGAGCATGAAGATAGAGATGATAGGTTCATCCGGAACATCAAATTAGATGCACCCACTTTTGATGGTAGCTTAAACCCTAAGGTGTATTCTGATTGGGAGGGTGAGATGGACCAGTACTTTAAGTGGTATACCATGTCTGAGGAAAGGAAGTTCAAGTTTGCCAAGATGAAGTTAGTGCATCAAGCTAGGTTATACTGGGGGAACATTGAGCTAACCACTAGGAGACGAAATGTTGAGCCATAACCACTTGGCAGGGTATGAAAGAGAAGCTTAGAGATAAGTACCTACCCATTTCATACCAGCAGAATCTGTTAGACCAATGGCAAACCTTGAAACAAGGGAACCGATCTGTCTCAGACTACATAGCCACCTTTGATGAGTACTTGATGAGATGTGATGTGAGTGAAGCCCATGAGGTCACTTTGTCTAGATTTAGGGCTGGACTTAGGGAAGACATTAAGAGGGAGTTGTTTCTGAGAGAGGTTACTGACCTAGACCAAGCCTATCAGATTGCACTGAACATTGAGAAATTTCAAAGAGGACCTATACCTTCTAGGGTTAGTGCCCCAATCCCAAGAAATGGACCTAGCCAAGTTACCCCTAGCAAACCTTTTCAGGGTATTCCCACCCCTAGGCCCATGGACAAAGGTAAGGCACCTGACACCCAGAGAACCCCTAGTTCTAGTATCACCTGTTTTAAGTGTCATAAACCAGGTCATATCTCCAGCCAGTGTACAGCCATAGCCTGTTTTAAGTGCCATAGGGTAGGTCATGTTTCTAGCCAGTGCCCACATAGATCCTTTTACATAGAAGAGGGAGAGGAAGAGAATTTCGGGCCTAATGAGGAATTTGAAGAAGAAGTTTATGAAGCCGGAATGAACTTGGTTGATAAGTATGAAGGAGAGGAGGAACCCACAGAGTCTGACCAGTTAGGAGTTGTGAGATGCATCCTGTCTCAGAGTAGAGTTCAGGAGGATTGGTGTAGGACTAACATCCTATAGACTTTCCTTAAATTAGGGGATAAGGTATGTAAGATCATCATAGATAGTAGAAGCTATGTGAATGCCATTTCTGTTAGCACTGTCAAAATGTTAGGCTTAACCCCAGTCCCCCACCCCAACCCCTATAAGGTTTCTTGGGTAGACTCTACCTCTATACCCATCAAGTCTAGATGTCAGGTCCAAATCCAGATGCAATCCTATCAAGAGAAGATTTGGTGTGATGTCTTACCCATGGGGGTGAGCAGTATAATTCTTGGGAGACCTTGGTTATATGATCATGATGCCACCCTCTTAGGAAAATCCAATACCTGTGTCTTTAGTTTTAATGGGAAAAAGATCACAATCCATTTAGTCCCTCCTAAGGACAAGGTAGCTAAAGGACCCAATAAGGTCCAAGAGATGAAGACTGGAGTGAACCTAATTAGTGCTAAGGATCTAGAACAAGAAATTCATAGTGGTTCATCCATTTGAATGTTGACTGCTAAGGAACTTAGGACTCCTACACCCTCAGAGCCTCCTCAGGAAGTTAGGCCTTTGTTAGAAGAATTTGAGGAATATGAGTCGTGTCCGGATTTTAAGAATGTGTATCAGGATCTAGCTTAAGGACCATCTAGTGATCATAAGGATTATACCCTTTTAGATGGCTTTCTGTTCTTTAAGAATAGGCTTTGCATCCCTAGAACTTCTCTTAGGGAATTTTTGATTTGGGAAATTCATGCTGGGGGTCTAGCAGGCCATTTTGGAAAAGACAAGACCACCCTGGCTGTTGAAGACCACTTTTTCTGGCCTAGCTTAAAAAGAGATGTAGCACACATTGTGGCTAGGTGCCGGACCTGCGCTGTTGCCAAACAGCGAAAATAGAACACCGGCCTTTATACCCAACTCCCTATCCCAGATCGTCCTTGGCAAGATATGAGTATGGACTTTGTGTTAGGTTTGCCTAAGACCCAGAGGAGGCATGACTCTATCTGTGTCGTAGTCGACCGATTTTCTAAGATGGCCCACTTCTTGCCTTGTTCCCAGACTTTTGATGCGTCTAAGGTAGCCACCCTGTTCTTTAATGAGATAGTTAGACTCCATGGCCTACCTAAGATAATTGTTTCAGATAGGGATGTCCGGTTCACCAGCTATTTTTGGAAAACCTTTTGGCATAAGTTAGGGTCAAAACTTAAGTTTTCAACTGCCTATCATTCCCAAACTGATGGCCAAACCGAGATAGTGAACCGTAGCTTAGGTAATCTGCTAAGATGTCTTGTTGGTGAAAACACTAGGAATTGGGATTTGTACTTACCTAGGGATCAATTTGCATACAATGACTCGGTCAATAGGTCTACAGGTAAGAGTCCATTTGAAATTGTGCATGGGTACAAACCTCACACACCTCTTGACCTAGCCCCTTTACCAGTCCACACACGAGTCTCCGAGTCTGCTGAAGTTTTTGCACAGCATATAAAAGACTTGCATAAAGAAATTCATGCCAAAATAATTTTAAGTAATGAAACTTATAAGAAGTTGGCTGATTCTCAAAGGCGAGTCAAAACTTTTGTTGAGGGAGACTATGTAATGATTAGGTTAAGGCCTGAACGGTTTCCTCCTGGAACCGTTAGAAAGTTACATGCTAGAGGAGCTGGACCATTTAGAGTGGTGAAGAGAGTAGGATCCAATGCCTATGTGCTCGAGTTGCCTCCAAAACTAGGCATTAGCCCCACTTTCAACATTACAGACCTAGTAGAGTATAGAGAGCCAGCTGTGATTCCCAGTGAGCCTTTTGAGCCTAATCCTGTTCTTGAGAGTGAACCCAACCCTGTGTGTCCACCAACAAACTGGCCAGTGAGGAAAGAACAGATTGAAAAGATCCTGGACGATCAGGTTATCTCTACTCGTAATCGAGGATACCAAAGATACCTGGTCCGCTTGCAAGGAAGGCCAGATTCTGATGACTCTTGGATCTCCCGAGATGAATTACAAGAGCTGGATCTAGATTTCTTGGAGAGATACCAGAGCCAACTTGAGCCTTACTTGACAGGGTCGAGTTCCTCCCACCCCGGGAGAGTTAGTGCGGGCACCAAAATTAGAAGAAGACTTCAGGGTTCCATCTGGATCTCTGAATGACCTTGTCCGAAGATTAGGGTTTGTAATAAGGGTTGACCTGGTCAACCAGATTATTTTATTTCTTTGAGTCTGCATTTCATTTTGTTAAGTCATATTGACTCAGTCTAAGTCCAAGTCAAGTCCTGGTTGGCGCCATTCCCTAGGGCATCATTTTTTCTTCCAAGGCCAAATACAAGTGGATGCCACACTCCCAGGACCAGTTGGCACCACATTTCATCCTAGTATCCCTGGTCCCCACACCCAAGAGAGCAAGAAAATTTTCTTAGGAGAAGTCAAGGAAGGCGCCCACAAGCTGCCAAAAGTAACCAAGCTAAAGGAGCAGGGGGTTTTTCTTGGAGAGGACTTCAAGGTAGGCGCCCATACCTGTCTAAAGTACCTGGCTATGAATGGAAGGAGCCTAGTCTTGGGGAGAAAGACTAGGAGATGAGTATTTCCTTCCAAGAAAGAGCAAGTCATGGAAGGAAAATCCATTACTTAAGGAGAAGAACTAGGAGGTGCCCCACATACCTGCCATATGAAGCCATCACCTTGTATTTGTTGGGAATTGTGTCCCAAAGCCAATCGCCTGGGTTGTAGGCGGTTGTGCTAAGTATTGTACTTTTTCGATGAATTAATAAAATATAATTTTTGGCAGCTCATCACGTATTGAATTTCCCTGAAATGAACTCTTTCCTATGTGATGAAGTCCTTAGGACTACACTGACTTCGATACAGAGAGGATGTATCGAGTGGTCCTTAAACCCGGTTCACAACCAAAGGATATATTGTACTAGACGGCAATATATCAAGTATAGGTTGTTGTAGTTCACATCGTTTGGTTGTCCTCTTGACCAAATGAGTGTGGTGACACTGATGTAATATGCA
This sequence comes from Areca catechu, assembly GCA_021397845.1. Classification (NCBI taxonomy): domain Eukaryota; kingdom Viridiplantae; phylum Streptophyta; class Magnoliopsida; order Arecales; family Arecaceae; genus Areca; species Areca catechu. The sequence continues at coordinate 160,549,022 of CM038050.1, forward strand.
AGTGGGATATATGTGATATCTCATTGAACGTGACTCCGTGCAGTCCCTTTCTGCCAAAGGGATACTCACGATTGGATATGGGTATAAGTGTCCCTCTGACCTGAGGTCATCGCGGTAGCTTGCAAGCAACTCCCTGTGCTTTGGTGCCGGACTACCCGGATTTTTAATCCGGTGACGGAAGGTTTCTGGGTACAGGCAAGTACTTGTGGAGCAGTGATGGACCAAGATGGAATTGACCTGTCCAAACAGTTTGGATTGAATGTCTCGCAGTATCTCAATTTAGCAAATCCTCGGCCGGGGTAGCCCTAGTGAAGAGTCACTAGGCTTGCGAGGTTGAGACACGTAGTCGACTGACTCAGTCTGGGTTAGCGGCCCAATCTCAGTCGTCTTGAGCATTTGAGGTCAAAGGGATGAATTATACGGTAACCATATGCCAGAGGTTCGATAGTTTGCTCCCGCATCTTCGACCTATCCGGACGCCGGGACCCATTACTAGATGGTTTCCTGTGCTGGTACTAGAATTGTTCTGGTGCTACCGTTTAGGTTCGAACCTATGAGGTCACACGCCACAGAGGATAACTCTCTGATCCGGATACCGATTATGATTGGGAATCGTCTTGGTTTTATGGTCACAGTATTTTTGAGCACTCTTTTCCCATCTTGCCCTTATCTGTGTCGACCGGAAAATGTTCCGGGTTGACCAGCACTGCGCCAGGATTTTTCTGAATCAGTTTTGAACTGATTCGGAGCTTGTTTCGGCCTCCAATTGGTTGTGAACCAATTTTATTCCCTGAACCAGGTTCAATTGGATTGAACCGTTTGGTTCAATGGGATTGAACCAAAATGGGTTGGTTTAAATGGTTTGAACCAATTTTACCATGGACCGGTTTTGGCTCCATGGTTTTTCTCTCCTTGTAACCGTTTACACGGTGAATTGCTGGGAGTTTTTCCAAACGTTGGAAAGGCCATTGCACTCCCATGCTGGGCGTTTTCCTCTTCTCCCTCCCCTTTGGTTAAAGGCCTTAATCCCTTGTTTATGGCATTTAATTGGGTTAACTGATGAAGCCTCTCCACCTCACGTCGCTCCACCTCCCTCTCCCTCCCAGCAACCTATATAAACACCTTGCCATCTCCTGTTGTTTGGTGGTGAAGTTTTCAACGAGGGAGAAGTGAAAAATCCCAGCGTATGAGGAGCCAAAAAGAAAAGCAAGAAACCAGTGCCAAATCGAAGAGGACTTCCTTAAGAATCTACAGCTCAAATTTGGGAGTGATCGGAGGTCCGGAAGGTGGCATTCCGGGGACTTTTCGGAAGCCCTGTTTTCAGCCCAAGGTGGAAGACGACTGGAATAACTTTATTCCAGTTATTCCAGTCTATTCCAGGTTTATCCCAGACTTATTCCAGCTGGGAATAAGGTATGTTTTTGGGTTTTAATTTCGGTGCATGTATAGATCTAGATTTATTAAAATGTTTATAAATATTATATGTCCTGTATCACGCCAATACATGCATCTTGTATATGCTAGATCCTGTGTGGAGTAGGTATTTTCCGCATTTATTTTAAAAATATTTTTAAAATTTTTACCTGCTCCCTGTGCTGTTGCATGCTTAGCGTAGGCATCTGCACCACATTCTTTTCTATCAGTGGTATCAGAGCCAGGTTCTAGAGTAACATATCTTGATGCATGTATAGTAGATTAAATTGTTTAATCTTGGGATTAGAAAGTACTTTTAGGAACCTAGTTGAGACCTTCACCATGGCCGTGTGTCTTTGACACGATACGGTTCGTCTGTGTTGGCCTCTTCAGAAGGATCCTTTAAGGAAATCAAAAAGAAATTAAAATTATAAATTTGGCATGATTTATAATTTTGTTATTTGGGTCATATAATATTTATAAAAGTATAAATCTAGATATGATGCATAATTTAAGATGTAAAATTGTTTTACATAGAGACTTAATTAAAAAAAATATTTTAATTAAGTATTTGGCTTAATAAAAGAATTTTTAGGTTTATGAAATCTAATAAAATTTGCATAAGCCAAATTGGGTTAATTGGGTTAGCTGATTAGTTGGGTCCATCATTGGGTTAGACCTAACTTTACTTGAATCGGATTAAAAGAAGATTAAGCAAATGTTGTTTAAGGTCCTTCTTTAGAACTATCTAATAGTTAGATTAGTTGATCCGTTCATCTAAAATGGATCCAATTAGTGGCTCAGTGGACGCCCGAGTCTTTAGGCTAGTCTGATCGAGTCTGGTAAACCGACTGGTGTCGAGGTAGGTTTGGCATTTGTGATCATGGTTGTATGAGGCTACCTCTTTCCTGGCCAACTTGGTTGGTGTCTAGGAAAGATGGTTAATGGCGGATACTCACCCATGATCTCACCTACCTGGCTAGTCGAGTCGACCAGAACTGATTGGAAAAGCTCAATGACTCGAGTTAACCCATGTCACCCAGGTTGATCGGTCTGACTGATCAATAGGTGCCCATGGATCAATTGTTGATTTAATTCAACCCTCCTGGAATCTGATTGATTCAGTGGGAGGATGATCCATGTCCTTCCCTTTTTTCTTCTGTCAAAAAAAAAAAAAATTCTCTAAAAATTATTAGGTCCTTAAAAAGACTAAGTCAAGGAGTTGACAGTGTCTTAGCCTCCCATTAAGTTGGATAGAAATGTGTCCACTAGCTTGGTGTGCATCGGCAGTTCCATAGAACGGGTGTACATCCGGCGACTGGAATTTCTATCTGATCGATGATGGTTCAGTGCAACCTCCTTAACGGGACCAGGTGGGCCGGCCATAGTCGGGCTTGGTCTTTAGTTAGCTGGAAGCATTGGATTAGTCATTTTAATAGTTGGACCTAACCAGAGACCCGCAATAGGAGGCCCCTAGGCCGATTGAGGTGTTCTCTGGGGCAAAATAAAATACTGAAAATTGTTTAGGGAACCAATTGGTTTACGAACCTACCTTTAGGCTCGTATGGGTGAGCCGGCCATAGTCGGGCTCATGCGTGGCCTATTGGATTTCAGTACCCACTTGAAAAATGTTGTTTTCACGGATTGGAGTCAGAGGCTACCAATCTGAAAAATTAGTGGGAGAAACCTTTAGACTAAAGTCCAAGTCTTTTGGTTAATTTATTAATTCATACACTAATAGGTCTAATTTTCTTTTCAGATGTCTTCAAACTTGTCGCTCCGGTCACTTCTCGATAACGAGAAGTTAAAGGGTCACAACTTCGATAGTTGGTATCGAAAGTTGAGAATAGTTCTGGAGCACGAACGGATCCTGTATGTGATAACGGATCCGGCACCTGAAATCCCTCCCGCTAATGCACGGAGTGCGGTCAGAGATGCTTATTTGAAGTGGGTCTCTGATCGCACTACTGTCCGGTGCATTATGTTAGCAGCGATGAACGACGAGTTCAGTCGCAAATTCGAGGAGGCCCAACCTGATGAAATCCTTCAAAAGTTGAAGGAATCCTTCGGCACCCCGGATGATGTAGAACGGTACAAAGTGTCTTGTGCCATCTACAACTCCAAGATGCCGAATGGCGGTTCAGTCACTGATCATGTATTGTACATGATCGAGTTGATTGAAAAACTGGGCAAACTCGGATGCCCCTTGCACGAGCAGCTCAGCAAGGATGCGATCCTGAATTCTCTTCCCTCCTCCTATCTTGACTTTCTTGATCATTATAGAATGAACAAGCCTGCAGTCAACTACCATGGTCTTTTGGGGTTGCTACAGACTTTCGAGAAAGACCACCAACTGAATAAGGGGGTGGTGAATTTAGTGGGAGGTAGTAGAGGTCGTCGTCCCTTTAAGAAAGGGAAGAAGAAAATAAATAAAAAGGGAAAGAAGGTGCAGAATGCTCCTGGCCCGAGTCAGACCAGGAAGTTTAAGGCTGATCAGTCTTCTGCAGAGTGCTTCCACTGCAAGAAGAAGGGACACTGGAAGAGGAACTGTCCTCTTTATATAGCATCCCTTGATCCGAACAGGCCGAGAAAGCAGAAGTCTGCTGAACAAGGTATTTATATGATAAGACCTTGTAATTACTCAATTGTTGATACTGCTAACTGGGTATTGGATACTGGTAGTCCAATTCATGTTTGTAATTCGTTACAGGGACTTCAAGTTAGCAGAAGATTTGAAGATGGAGAACAATTTTTGAGCGTCGGGAATGGAAATCGTGTTCTAGTACTGGCGGTTGGAGTCCTGCGTCTTGTCTTTGAGTCTTGTACTGTCGAACTAGTCGACTGTCACTATTGTCCTAGTTTCATTATGTGCATAATCTCTGTAGGCCTTTTGGCCAGTTGTGGTTTTGAACTATCAATAAAAGGAGATTTTTGCAATGTTATTTTGAATAACTCTGTTATAATGAAAGCTAGATTAAATAATGGCATATACGTACTATCAGGCCTGTCAGTGTAATGTACACTTCTAGCAAACATCCAAGGTTAGATAATGTCAACGATTTGTATCTTTGGCACTGTAGGCTAGGTCATATTAACCAAAATAGGATAAACAAGATGCGAGGAGATGGACTTCTCGAGGTCAGTGATTCTGAATCACTGCCCACTTGTGAATCCTGTTTACTTGGTAAAATGACCAAGTCACCTTTTACTGGAAAAGGTGAACGAGCTACAGAACTTCTAAGTCTAATACATACTGATGTATGTGGACCGATGACAGTAAGTGCTATAGGAGAATACAAATATTTCATTACTTTTACAGACGACTTTTCAAGGTTCGGTTATGTCTTTTTAATGAGACATAAGTCTGAGTCGTTTGAAATGTTCAAACGATACCGTAATGAAGTAGAAAAGCAAACTGGAAAAAGTATTAAAACCCTTCGATCTGATCGAGGTGGCGAATACTTATCTGGTGCTTTTTTGACATATCTTGAGGAGAATGGAATTCTCTCTCAGTGGACTCCTCCAGGAACACCACAGTTGAATGGTGTGTCCGAAAGGAGGAATCGAACCTTGTTGGACATGGTTCGATCCATGATGGGCTTTGCAACTTTGCCGCTATCCTTTTGGGGATATGCGCTTCAGACAGCCTGTTACTTATTAAATAATGTTCCAAGTAAATCTGTTGTCTCCACTCCGTATGAGATGTGGAATGGACGTAAACCATCAATCTCACACCTTCGGGTCTGGGGTTGTCCGGCTTACGTAAAGCGTTTAGACTCAGACAAACTTGGTCCTAGGTCTGATCCGTGTTTATTTGTTGGTTATCCTAAGGAAACCAAAGGATATTTCTTCTACTTGGAGAATGAACAAAAGGTGTTCGTTGCTCTTAGAGCTATCTTTTTGGAAAAGGAGTTCCTTGGAGAAGGAACTATAGCCTCTAAGATTGAACTTGATGAAGTTCAGCCAATAGAAGAACCTACACACTCTAAGGACATCGTAGAACCGGCTGTGATTGAATCACACCCAGAACCCATTAGGAGATTCGGTAGAATACCGCGTCAGCCGGGCAGATACTACGGTTTCTTGGTCCGGGACGGAGATCCCATTGAGCTCGATGAGAACAATGAGGATCCGATCACCTATATGGATGCACTTCAGAGATCTGACTCTGAGGCATGGCTTGGAGCCATGCGATCCGAAAAGGAGTCCATGAAAATCAACAATGTTTGGACATTGGTTGATCCGCCTGAAGGAATAAAACCCATCGGGTGTAAATGGATCTTCAAGAGAAAAAGGGGCGCAGATGGGAAGGTAGAGACCTATAAAGCCCGTCTGGTTGCCAAGGGGTATCGTCAACGATATGGTATCGATTATGACGAGACATTTTCCCCTGTGGCAATACTCAAGTCTATTCGGATCATGCTTGCTTTGGCAGCATATTTTGATTACGAGATCTGGTAGATGGATGTCCGAACCGCTTTCCTAAATGGGGAGCTGGAAGAAGAGGTGTATATGATACAGCCTGAAGGGTTCACATCCACAGATGAATCAAAAGTATGTAAATTGCAGAAGTCCATCTATGGACTCAAGCAAGCATCTCGAAGTTGAACTTACGGTTTGATAGGTGTATCAAATCGTACAGCTTCGTTAAGAACGGAGAAGAACCGTGCATCTATAAATGAGTCAATGGTTCTGTGATTGTATTCCTAGTACTGTATGTTGACAACATTCTCTTAATCGGGAATGACGTCGCAGCATTACAAGGAATAAAGGTCTGGTTATCATCTCAGTTCTCCATGAAGGACTTGGGTGAAGCTTCTTACATACTAGGTATGAAGATCTATAGAGATAGATCCAAGAAGCTTTTGGGACTGTCCCAGTCTATGTACATAGATACCGTGCTGAAACGGTTCAGCATGGAAAATTCCAAGAAAGGCTATCTTCCGATAGGTTCTGGAATTACTCTTTCCAAAAGATATTGTGCGACAACTCCTGAGGAAAGAGAGCGCATGAGTAGAGTACCTTATGCTTCTGCAGTAGGCTCTATCATGTATGCTATGACTTGTACTAGACCAGATGTGGCATACTCACTAGGAGTAGTGAGTAGATACCAGTCTGACCCAGGTGAGGCGCATTGGAAGGTGGTTAAGTCCATCCTCAAGTATTTGAGAAACACTAAAGATCAATGGCTGATTTATGGAGAACCTGACTTGAAACTTGTGGGGTACACTGACTCCAGTTTCCAGTCAGATAGAGATGATAGCAAGAGTGTGTCAGGATTTGTATTTACCCTGAACGGAGGAGCGATTTGCTGGAAAAGTTCCAAGCAGGCAACTGTTGCAGACTCGGTATGCGAAGCAGAATATATTGCAGCATCAGATGCAGCAAAGGAAGCTGTGTGGTTGCGAAAGTTTCTTGGAGAGCTAGGGGTGGCACCTTCCCTAGATGGTCCTGTTCCGGTGTACTGTGACAGCACTGGAGCCATTGCTCAAGCTAAGGAGCCAAAAGCTCATCACCGCACCAAGCACATCCTGCGGCGCTACCACCTCGTACGAGAGATCGTGGAACGAGGCGACATCAATCTTCTGAAGATCGATGGAAAAGAAAATCTGGCCGACCCCTTCACTAAAGCCCTCGGAATAAAAGAGTTTGACTATTGTAAATGGGAAATGGGTATTAGATACTCTTTTGATTGGCTTAGTACAAGTGGGAGTTGTTGGGAATTGTGTCCCAAAGCCAATCGCCTGGGTTGTAGGCGGTTGTGCTAAGTATTGTACTTTTTCGATGAATTAATAAAATATAATTTTTGGCAGCTCATCACGTATTGAATTTCCCTGAAATGAACTCTTTCCTATGTGATGAAGTCCTTAGGACTACACTGACTTCAATACAGAGAGGATGTATCGAGTGGTCCTTAAACCCGGTTCACAACCAAAGGATATATTGTACTAGACGGCAATATATCAAGTATAGGTTGTTGTAGTTCACATCGTTTGGTTGTCCTCTTGACCAAATGAGTGTGGTGACACTGATGTAATCTGCAAGTGGGATATATGTGATATCTCATTGAACGTGACTCCGTGCAGTCCCTTTCTGCCAAAGGGATACTCACGATTGGATATGGGTATAAGTGTCTCTCTGACTTGAGGTCATCGCGGTAGCTTGCAAGCAACTCCCTGTGCTTTGGTGCCGGACTACCCGGATTTTTAATCCGGTGACGGAAGGTTTCTGGGTACAGGCAAGTACTTGTGGAGCAGTGATGGACCAAGATGGAATTGACCTGTCCAAACAGTTTGGATTGAATGTCTCGCAGTATCTCAATTTAGCAAATCCTCGGCCGGGGTAGCCCTAGTGAAGAGTCACTAGGCTTGCGAGGTTGAGACACGTAGTCGACTGACTCAGTCTGGGTTGGCGGCCCAATCTCAGTCATCTTGAGCATTTGAGGTCAAAGGGATGAATTATACGGTAACCATATGCCAGAGGTTCGATAGTTTGCTCCCACATCTTCGACCTATCCGGACGCCAGGACCCATTGCTAGATGGTTTCCTGTGCTGGTACTAGAATTGTTCTGGTGCTACCGTTTAGGTTCGAACCTATGAGGTCACACGCCACAGAGGATAACTCTCTGATCCGGATACCGATTACGATTGGGAATCGTCTTGGTTTTATGGTCACAGTATTTTTTAGCACTCTTTTCCGTCTTGCCCTTGTCTGTGTCGACCGGAAAATGTTCCGGGTTGACCAGCACTGCGCCAGGATTTTTCTGAATCAGTTTTGAACTGATTCGGAGCTTGTTTCGGCCTCCAATTGGTTGTAAACCAATTTTATTCCCTGAACCAGGTTCAATTGGATTGAACCGTTTGGTTCAATGGGATTGAACCGTTTGGTTCAATGGGATTGAACCAAAATGGGTTGGTTTAAATGGTTTGAACCAATTTTACCATGGACCGGTTTTGGCTCCATGGTTTTTCTCTCCTTGTAACCGTTTACACGGTGAATTGCTGGGAGTTTTTCCCAACGTTGGAAAGGCCATTGCACTCCCATGCTGGGCGTTTTCCTCTTCTCCCTCCCCTTTGGTTAAAGGCCTTAATCCCTTGTTTATGGCATTTAATTGGGTTAACTGATGAAGCCTCTCCACCTCACGTCGCTCCACCTCCCTCTCCCTCCCAGCAACCTATATAAACACCTTGCCATCTCCTGTTGTTTGGTGGTGAAGTTTTCAACGAGGGAGAAGTGAAAAATCCCAGCGTATGAGGAGCCAAAAAGAAAAGCAAGAAACCAGTGCCAAATCGAAGAGGACTTCCTTAAGAATCTACAGCTCAAATTTGGGAGCGATCGGAGGTCCGAAGGTGGCGTTCCGGGGACTTTTCGGAAGCCCTATTTTCAGCCCAAGGTGGAAGACGACTGGAATAACTTTATTCCAGTTATTCCAGTCTATTCCAGGTTTATCCCAGACTTATTCCAGCTGGGAATAAGGTATGTTTTGGGTTTTAATTTCGGTGCATGTATAGATCTAGATTTATTAAAATGTTTATAAATATTATATGTCCTGTATCACGCCAATACATGCATCTTGTATATACTAGATCCTGTGCGGAGTAGGTATTTTCCGCATTTATTTTAAAAATATTTTTAAAATTTTTACCTGCTCCCTGTGCTGTTGCATGCTTAGCGTAGGCATCTGCACCACATTCTTTTCTTTCAGTATTTGAGGCCGCCCACTCCAAGGAAAGAAGCCTGGTCGGTCAAGGAAAAGTTTTTCATACTTAGGATGAATGTTTAGTCCCACATGGGAAGTAGTATAATTTTGTTTCTCTTGCAAGGTCTATATATTGGACCCTTATGTAATCTTTTGATGGGAATGAGTAAATGAAATCTTTTCTTGTGTTGAGCAACCTTGTGTTCTCTTCTTCCGCACTTCTCTGAGTATTGAGCTCCGTGAGGGAGTAAATCCGGGTTCCATTGGAGCCTTGAGGAGGTGAGAGATCTCCAAAGTTACCAAAACCCTGCCCCGCTTTCATCCCTAGCCGCCAATCCTAATTTCCTTTCATCATCCTAGCCGCCAACACCCAAATTCCTAAACCCTATTCCCACTTCATTCAAGGCCGCCATCTCCTTCTCCAAGCCACCGCCCACTATATCAAGCCCTAGGTCCTTTTCATCTGCAAGCCGCCGCCCTTCCAGCCAAACCCTAAATCCACTCCATCTTCCATCGCCACCTCCATACTCTTCCCTCATCTTCAAAGTTCGAGCAGTCCGGAGCTATCCCAGGTAAAGGTCTCTTCCTTGAGTTTTTTACATCCTTATCTTGTTCTTCATCCTTTCTAGATTCAGAGTACGAGAAGAAGGCCAACCTTGCCATAGGACTACAATCCGAGGATCCATTGCGAAGATACCCCGTCTCCAAGGATCCTACAATCTGCTCGAGAGTGTCCTTCAATTGAAGCAAAGAGAGATATCACAGTCAGGTATAAAACCTTATCTTCTCTCTTTGTCTGTTTCTTGAAAGAGGAGTAAACCCTAGGTTTGGGGGTTTCTCAATCCCCAGCGATCCTACTTCTTTATTACTCTGATAATCTACTCTTTTGAATTGTGCTTTCTTTCAGTGCATATTTTCTTTTAATATTAGTTAGCCTTATTTTTGAGTCAAGCCAACTTCTAACAAAGCACAAAAAAAAAAAAATAGTCTTAATTTACTTCCGCATCGCATCATCTTATTTGTTCTGCATCATCTGCTGACCAGAGTCGGACTTTCGGAAGTGGACTGGCCTAGAGCCTTTGCTGACCAGAGTCAGATTTTTGGAAGTGGGCTGTCCTAAAGCCTCTACCGACTGGAGTCAGACTTTCGGAAGTGGGCTGCCTTAGAGCCTTTGCCGACCGGAGTCAAACTTTCGGAAGTGGACTGCCTTAGAGCCTTTATTGACCAGAGTCGACTTTCGAAAGTGGGCTGCCTTAGAGTCTTTGCTGATCGGAGTCGGATTTTCGAAAGTGGGCTACCTTAGAGCCTTTGCTGATCGAAGTCGGACTTTTGAAAGTGGGCTGCCTTAAAGCCTTTGCCGACCGGAGGCGAACTTTTGGAAGTGGGCTGCCCTAGAGCCTCTACCGACCGAAGTCGAATTTTTGGAAGTGGACTGCCCTAGAGCCTCTGCCGACCGGAGTCAGACTTTCGGAAGTGGGATACCTTAGAGCCTTTGCCGACCGGAGTCGGACTTTCGGAAGTTGGCTGCCTTAGAGCCTTTGCCAACCAGAGTCGGACTTTCAGAAGTGGGCTGCCTTAGAGCCTTTGCCGATCGAGTTAGACTTTCAGAAGTGGGCTGCCTTAGAGCCTTTACCGATCGGAGTCGGACTTTCGGAAGTGGGCTGCCCTAGAGCCTTTGCTGATCAGAGTCGGACTTTCGAAAGTGGGCAGCCTTAGAGCCTTTACCGACCGAAGTCAGACTTTCGGAACTGGTTCGTAGAAGAATTTGTAGGCTTCATTGATAATATTTGTGAAGGTTGTCTACATTCCACGGGCGTGCTACCTGCCGTCCGTCTAAATGTTCAAGTCGGTAGACTCCGGCTCGAATTACTTCAACGACTCGATAAGGGCCTTCCCAATTGAGGGAGAGTTTCCTTTGCTCGGTTGGTTTTGAAATCTTTGCCCTCCGCAAGACCAGATCTCTGACTTGAAATGTTCATGCCTTGACCCGAGAGATGTAATACTTTGCCATCTTCTGACGGTAGGTCGCCATCTTTAAGCTTGTTCAGAGCCTGGATTCTTCAAATAAATCTGGGTCAGCCCTTCATTGCTCTGAGTTGGTAGGCTTGGCAAAGTGATCAATCCTTAGGGATTGCAAAGAGACTTCTACGGGGATGATTGCTTCACTTCCATAGGTCAGGTTGAATGGAGTCTCCCCGGTCGTCGTTCTAGTAGTTATTCGATAAGCCCAGAGCACTGAATGGAGTTTCTCTACCCAAAGTCCTCTGGCTTCATTCAGTCGAGTCTTCAGTCCATGCAGGATCGTCCGATTAGTAACCTCGGCCTCTCCGTTGGACTGGGGATGACCGTTCGACATGAGCCGATGAGAGATGTGATATTGCTTGCAGAAGTCCCAAAATTTGAGATTGTCGAACTATCTTCCATTGTCGGTAATGATCGTCCGTGGGATACCAAATCGGAAGATGATGCAGTTTCGAACAAAATTCTCTACCTTGGCCTCTGTGATTTGTGCTAGTGGTTCGGCCTCCACCCATTTGGTGAAGTAGTCAATGGCCATAATAAGAAACTTGCGCTGGCCAGATGCCGGAAGGAAGGGTCCCAGGATGTCCACCCCCACTGCATGAATGGCCATGCTGCAATGAGTGGAGCCAGCTGGCCAGCAGGCCTTCTTTGAATATTGAAGTACCTTTAACACGCGTCGCACCTTCGGATGAAGTCCGATGCATCCTTCTGAATTGTAGGCCAATAGTATCCTTGTCAGATTATCTTGTAGGCTAGGGATCTCCCTCATAGGTGGTCGCCACATATGCCTTCATGAACCTCTCTGAGTACATAGTCCGTATCAGTCGGTCCCAAGCATTTTAACAGTGGCTGTGAAAATGACTGCTTGTAGAGGATGTGTCAAGGATGACGTACTTTGAAGATGTCCAGCGTATCCGCTTGGCTTTAGCTGGATCTTCTAGCAGGGTCCCTCCGATAAGGAATGCGAGGATTGGATCCATCCAAGAAGCTTCTTTTTCAACTTGGCAGACCTCAGTCGACTCTTCATTAATACTCGGGCACTTCAGGTGCTCCATGAAGATTCGGTCAGAGGTGTTGGTGACGGTAGTGGCCAATTGTGACAAAGCATCCGCTCGGGAGTTCTGCAACCAAGGTATATGGAAAATTTCGAAGAACTTAAGTTGAGAGACGAGGCTTTGTACCTTGTTTAAGTACTTGGCCAGGGTTGGATCCCTTGCTTCAAATTCGCCTTTCACCTGATTGACCACCAGTTGGGAGTTGGAGAAGGCCCTGATTCGGCTGATGCCCAGTTCATTGGCAATCCGCAATCCTGCGAGAAGGGCTTCGTATTTCGCTTGATTGTTTGACACCTGAAATGAAAAGTGGAGAGCACACTCTAAGCCTTCCCCATCGGGGTCGGCTAAGATCAGGCCAGCCCCACAGCCGGCGAGGTTGGATGCCCCGTCCACGTGAAGCATCCAAGTGGGATCAACTTCGTAGATAGCATCGACTTCAAGTACCTCGGCCGCCTGAGAGGATGATCCCTGGTTCCAGGTGCACTCGGCAAGGAAATCAGCAATAACATGTGCCTTCAAAGCCGATCGAGATTGGAAAGAGATGTCGAACTCGCTAAGTTTGATGGCCCACTTGGTGGCTGACCAGATGTGTCCAGACTCCAAAGGATTGCCTTGAGGGGTTGGTCAGTCAGCACGACGATCGGATGCACCTGGAAGTAGGGTTGGAGTCGTTTGGCAGCTATGACCAAGGAATATACCAGCTTTTGTATTTGGGGTACCTTGTCTCGATATCATGGAGAACTTTACTAATGTAGTAAATGGATTTCTGCTGACTGTCTTCTCCCACTCGCACGAGTACGGAGCTGACCGCCTCGTCCGATGCCAACAGGTAGAGATACAAAGGCTCCCCCTTCGTCGGTTTGGCTAATAATGGAGGGTTCTTAAAGTACTCTTTCAAGGCTTCAAAAGCTGACCTATACTCGTTGGTCTAACTAAAATGATCCGACCGGCACAATGTCTTGAAAAATGGAAGGGACTTCTCAGCCGACCGGGAGATGAAACGACTGAAAGAAGCTATCCGGCCGGTTAACTCTTGCACTTGCTTCTTGTTGGTCGGATGTTCCATCTTGATAACAACTCTGATCTTGTCAGGGTTAGCTTCAATCCCTCTCTAGATGACCAGGAAACCGAGAAACTTTCCTGAAGTCACCCTAAAGATGCATTTGGTAGGGTTCAGCTTCATCCGATAGTGTCTCAATGCGTCAAAGGACTCCTGCAAGTCTTTGATGTGATCGACCTTATGGAGGCTCTTGACTATCATATCATCCACATACGCCTCCATGTTTCTTTCGAGCTGCCCCTCGAAGATCCGGTTGATCAATCTTTAGAAGGTAGCACTAGTGTTCTTCAGTCCGAAAGGCATCATCTTGTAACAGTATAGGCCTTTATCGGTGATAAAGGTGATCTTCTCCTCATCCTCCGGGTGCATCCTGATTTGGTTGTAGCCAGAAAAGGAATCCATGAAACTCAGGAGCTGATGGCCGTCCTAGCATCCACCAGTTGATCAATCTTAGGCAAGGAAAAACTGTCTTTCGGACAGGCTTTGTTGAGGTCAGTGTAGTCCACACAGATCCTCCACTTTCCATTTGCCTTCTTCACCATCACCACATTTGCTAGCCATTCAAGGTAGTGGGCTTTTCTGATGAAGCCAGCATCGGAGAGCTTCTTAACTTCTTCATCAATAGCCCTCTACCTTTCGGCAGCGAAACTCCTCTATTTCTGCTGTACGGGCCTGTAGGTAGGATCCACCTTGAGCTGGTGAGTGATGACATCCGACAGAATGCCCGGCATGTTCGACGCTAACCAAGCAAAGACATCGACGTTACCCATTAGGAAGTCGATCAGCTCCAACTTAACATCTTCACTAAGGGAACTTCCAATTTGGAGGACTTTGGTTAGGTCGTCCTCTTGAAGGGGAATAAATAGAATTCTTTCCTCTAGCTGACCATGGCCATCAGCCTCAACCCTTGGATCAAGCTGCTCCAGAGTAGGACGGTCATTCGACCGTTGGTCTAGAATAGTTAGACATTGTCTGGCCATCCTACGATCTCCTCTCATAACTCCGACCTCGCTCCTGATCGAAACTTCGTCAACAGATGGTAAGTGGATACAATGGCCCGAAACTTGTTGAGGGCCGGTCAGCCCAGAATGGCATTGTAAGGGAAGGTCGTACGCATGACCATGAAGTTAATGGGGAGAGTCTTCTGAAAAGGCTCCGTCCCAATCGTCATAGGTAGGGTTACCTCCTTCTCCACTCTGACGGAGTTTTTCCCGAAGCCCATCTGCGGTATGGGGGATTCTCGCAGTATTGACCTAGGCAGGTTCATTCTTACAAAATCATCATATAATAATACCTCCATCGAGCTTCCATTATCTATAAGAATCCTTTTTACATCGTAGTTGGCAATTACTGCCAATACGACTATAGGATCATTTTCAAAAATATGGGATTCTAGGAGGTCTTCATCAGAGAAGGAGATTGCGTTGGAACCCCTTGACCTCTTGATAATATCAGGGTCATCTTCATATCTCCAGTCGAACCGTCGATGCAGCATGCCACCATCCCCACCTGTTGGATGCTGGTTGGGAAGCTTCGCCTCCTCTGGAGGGTTCCTGGTAGTTGACACTTCGGCCCGATCCCGGCGTGGTCGGATGTACTTATGTAGGTACCCCCTTCGGATGAGGTCTTCAATGGCATCATTCAATTGGAGGCACTCTTTGGTATTGTGCCCATGGTCCCTATGGAACCGGTAGTATTTTTCTTTGTTTCTGGAAGCAGAGGGGCTCCTCATCGGATGAGACCTTTGCAAGAAGGTCTCATTCTCAATCTCCAGGAGGATCTTCTCCCTCGGAAGGGAGAGAAGCGCATAGGTTTCGAACCTCCTAGAGAAGTCCTTCGGCTTCAAACTTCGACGTTAGGTGGATCGGTTATCATCGTTAGGAAGTCAGACTTCAGGAGCCTTGTCGCTTCACTTCTTGGAGGCCAACCTCCCTTCGGCCTGGTGTCGACTCGCTGCTTGTTCTTCTACCAGGGTGTATTTCTGTGCCTTGGCTAGTAGCTCGGGATAGCTCGTCGGGAACTTCTTGTCCAAGGAGAATGTGAGCCTGGACGAGCGGAGCCCTTTCTTGAAGACCGACATAGCTACGTCTTCATTTAGGTCCGGGATCTCCATGGTCGCTGAGTTGAAATGGGCCATGTAATCCCGGAGAGTCTCCCCCTTCTTTTGTAGTATGAGGAAGAGGCAGTCGGTATTCCTCGGAGTCCGATTGCAGGTCCTGAAATGGGAAAGAAAAAGATTTTCAAGTTAGAGAAAAGAGTTGATCGTACCTAGCTGGATGGTGGAGAACCACATCCGGGCTGTCTTCTTGAGGGTGGCAGGGAAGGCGATGCAATGGAGGGCATCGGACGTGCCCTGCACCATCATATGGGCCTTGTAGGTGCCCAGATGGTCAAGCGGGTTGGTGATGCTGTCATAGGGGTCCACCTGGGAGATTTTGAAGTGACGGGGGATCATCTCCACCAAAATCTTCTTGGAGAAAGGTAGGAGGGAGTCGTATACCTGCCCCCCTTCAGCTTTTTACTGATGAACTATTTCAGCAATGCGCTCCTCCATGCGCAAGATCTTGCTGGTGTAGTCTCTCGAGAATTCGGTGGGAGGCCGAGCACCAGCAGGGATGGAGTCAGCGAAGGAAGGTGAGGCGGACCTCGCCCTCTTGCCGTCGGCGCAAGTCCCCATAGACCTCTGAGGGTCCGGAATGATGTGGGGGAGAGGCTGAGGGGTTCCTGAGGCTGGCTCCTCTCGACAGCCGGCTGGTGGTCGGTGCAGGATGCAGCAGGCGGCTACTGCCGGTTGTTGGTCGCCTCCTGAAGATGATGAACTGCAGTAGTAAGTGTGTCTATGCAGTTTAGCAGCATCTGGAATTGCTGAAGTCCCATAACAATGGTGGGTTCGGTGACTGTGGCGGTGGCGGCATTATTTTCCTTGGGGGGTCCTTCAAACCTGGATGGGGAATGACCTCTTTTAGAGGAGGTGTTCTAGGCTCTTCCCTCGGCCATGGTGTAGCTTAGCAGATGGATTCCTCCTTTTAGAGTAAAAGAGCAAAACTTGCGCGCCCTTCCTCTACCACCAATTTGTTGCTACAACTTCTCCTGGACCAGGCTCGGTAGGCTGTACTGGAGCGCTCTTCTCCCAGTCGACTTGCAACAAAGTTCCCAAGGGCCGTGGTGTTATGACAGGGGACACTTCGATGCTTAAGTTAGCAGGAGCTTGAGGGCAACAGAATGGAGGAATCAGAGAGTCAGTGTATGGAGAGGGAAGAGTGTCCTTGCTTAAAATAGGATCCCTCGGGTACCTTATATAGGCACGGAATAGTCCAAAATCCATTAGGAAAGAGACCGAGAAAGATCGATTTGCCCTTAGAAGAATCCAGAGAGTGGCCACGTGGCGTTCGGATAGAGCAACATCGTGGAAGTAGCGAAGTAGTTGTGCTGACATGGCTGGATTATGTTATAACAGAAAGAGGCTTCTGGAGTTCTCTGGACCCTTGAAGTGAGTCGGTCGGACATCGACTGGGAGGGCCAGTCGGTTGAATGAAGGAGAGTCATGGCTTGGCTGCAGCCAAAGTAGGCCATTCGGACCCCAGCTATAGTGTGTCGGACTTCCGAAGGAGAATGTGGCTGGACCTCAGCTACAGTGAGTGAGACTTCTGAAGGGGAGCGCAGTGAAAATGGTTTGGCTGGGCCCCTGAGGAGGACCGCCCATCGGACTTCAGAAGCATGGCCCGGTTGGACCCCCACAAAAGTGACGGCCCGGTTCAATGGTGAGCCGGTCGGGTATAACAAAATC
Source organism: Areca catechu (assembly GCA_021397845.1). Classification (NCBI taxonomy): domain Eukaryota; kingdom Viridiplantae; phylum Streptophyta; class Magnoliopsida; order Arecales; family Arecaceae; genus Areca; species Areca catechu. The sequence goes on from CM038050.1 coordinate 160,566,059, forward strand.
TAAAGATGAGGACAACTTTTACAATAGAATAACAATCTGAAGCAAATAATAAGGATATAGTAACCACTTGCTACACCAACATATAAATACCAACTAGTTGTTAGGAAGTATTCAATTAATCTAACAATAAAATAATTATTAAATTAATATTAAATTTATAAAATATAAGCGAAGAAATTTTATTTGGAAGCGTGTAGCATACTGTTCTAAGATAATTTCCGACCCTCATGCAGGATTAATCTCAAGAATTCTATCCCAAGATATAACTGGGATTCTTTTCCTACGGGTATGATCGTGGAGAGGATGGAAGAGCTTTAACCTAGTAGTAGCCAATAAAGCTTGAGGAATTCAAAAGAAAAAAAAGAATTATTGATTGAGAAAGTTTAAAGAAGTTTGAAGAAAAAATAATAAAGCTAAGGAGAGGTTGGAAGAGAGTAATATAGCTAAGAAAGTAGAAGGGTTTCAGAGTATTTTCCAAAACCCTGATACCTTATCATGGGCTATATACATAGGCCCAGAGCTAGCCATTTGGACTATGGCCAACGGTAATTAAAAATTAACATGAGAATCAATAGGTTAACAGGGATAAATCAATTAAATAGAGCCATTTAGATTTTGGCCAACGGTAAGAAGTAATTTGGTGATTAAGAAATAGGTTATAGCCGCTTGACATTTTAATCATGGTATTAAAAAGATAAAAGGTAGAAATATTAATTAGAAGTTAACGTTAATCAACGGCTATTAAGGTTCAATTCTAATCAATGGCTTTAAAAGGGATATTAAATAAAAATAATTAGCAAAAAGGAACCACACCACGTCGTGGGTGCTACGCGATTGTGTGCATGCAAGCCGAGCTGAGCCATGCACACTCACATGGAGATTGGTCAAAATGAGATAGGGCCAATAGAAAGGTATTTTAATATAAGCAATCTTTTTATATTTCTCCTTTTCCATGTTAGACTAAACAAGAAGGGAAGTAGAATAAAGGAGTTTAGAGGAAAATAATTTTGGAGGGAACTAGAAGGAGGAAATTTTGAGTTTCCTTCCAAGACTAATATTTTTTTTTAACTCAAAATTTATAAAATAAAAAAATAATAATAAATAATATAAAAGAATTTGCTAGGTATATATACTGTATAGTAGGTGAAGTATCTTTCATGACTTAACTTCACTTAGTATCTATAGTATTAACCTGAAAATAGTAGAGTAAACTGAGTCTTGAACTATGTTTGTTTAACTCAGATTCCTACTATAGTATACATAGTACATAAATTCATGTCATGGATTTGCATATTAATGGTCATTTATAGATATCTTATTTATTTCATGAGAGTTTTTAAAGATTACCAATATCTCTAGCCATGGCCATTCAGAGATAAACTCTTCCTAACTATTATATAGGAGCATTAATTATCATAAAAATGGGATAGAGTCTATGACTCCTATATCAAATAAATCATATATACTCCCTGACCAGCTAATCAGCTTGTTATTACCATATTGAACCTCTTTTAAAGGATCTTCTATCACAGAGGTTGGGTTTCTACTATTGGAAGGTCTTTTATAGGCTAAGTCCCATCTTCCTCAATGACATCAAGACCTTAGTCTTATTTAAGCCTTTTGTAAGGCAATCAGTAAGATTAAGATCTATCACAACATGATTTACTAAAATATTTTAAAATTTTTTGCCTTTTTATAGACTTTTGTATTAGTTTAATGTGTATGCTTATTTTAATATTTATCAGTTTCTTTTTATAAAAATCTATTATAGCTCTTGAAGCACAATAAACAATAGGAGGAATGGAAGAAGACATTGGAGAAATCTTAGATAGTTCTTTTAGCAATTCAGCTTTAAAACAAGCAAATTCCAGAGCAACAAGTTTGGCTTCTATAGTACTTCTAGCTAAAATAATTTGTTTAAAAAATTGCCAAGCTGTAGCACTATCTCCTTAAAAAAAAATATAACCAGAAGTGAATTTGAGATCTAGTTTAAGTCATAATAACCCTCAAGGATATTTGGATAACTTACTAAGCATAGAGAGAAATCAATAGTTCCTTTAAGATACCTGAATACTCTCTCTAAAGCAGTTCAATAAATTCTACTAGGATTACTAGTATATTTACTCAGTCTAGATATATCATAAGCAATATCAGGTCTAATTCAATTAAATAGATACATTGGAAAACCAATAATCTGAGTATATTTCTCTTGATTTATAGATTTTCATATATTTACAAGAGATTGATGGATGGATCATAAGAAGTAGTTATATGAGAATAATTAGAATATTTAAATTTGTCAATAAGTTTTTGAGTGTAGTGAGATTAAGATGAACAAATTGAGTCAAAAGTTTGAAAAAAAATTATTCCAAGAATTATATCGGCTTTATCTAAATCTTTCATGTTAAAATGATCATATAAAAAATTCTTGATATTATTGATTATGTTTAAATCTGAAGCAAGAATCAAGATGTTATAACATAGAGACAAAGAAGATTGAATCAATTATCAACTCATTTTTGTTAAAGACAATTGTCTGATTCATTAATTTGAAATCCATAGGATAAAATTACTTGATCAAACTTTTCTTGTCATTACTTAGGTGCTTGTTTCAATCGATAGAGGGATCTAACAAGTCTACATACTTTGTTCTCTTAGCCTGGTACAAAAAATCCTTCAGCTTGGTGCATGTAGATTTCTTTTCCAAGATATTCGTGTAAGAAGGCAGTCTTCACATCCATTTGATGAATAAAGAGTTTATGGATGAAAGCTAAAACAAGAAGAACTCTGATAGTAGTAATATGTGCTACAGGTAAATATGAATCGAAGAAATCAATACCAATTTTTTGTCCAAAATCTTGAACAACAAATCTAGCTTTATGTTTTTCTATAGTTCCATCAGTCCTCATCTTCTTTTTAAAAATTCACTTATAACCTAATGGTTTGTTTCCAAAATATAAATCAGTGAAAATCCAAGCATTGTTTCCAATAATAAATTCAATTTCACTATTTATTACCTCTTTCCAAAAATGAGCATCAGATAAGATCATGGCTTCTCGGTAAGAAGTTGGAGTATCTTCTATTAGAAAAGTAAAGAAGTCTTCACCAAAATTCTTTTTAATCCTAGTTCTCTTGCTCTTAAACTTAGGTTCAAGGGTTAATACTACTGAAGTCAGAACATATGAAGATGGTAAATCTAAAAAAGATAGATGATCAATAGTTGATCTAGATATTCGATTCTTAAAAGAAAGATATTTTCAAAAAATATTATATCTCTAGATTCGATGATAATATTATTTGATATTGAAAGGAATTTCAGAGTTGATAACAAGAAATCTATAAGTGTTACTATCAAGAGAGTAGCCAATAAAAATAGTATCTACATTTTTAGGTCCTATCTTAGTTCTCTTTGGTTCAGAAATTCCAACTTTAGCCATGCATCTCCAGACTTGGAAATAGCTAAGTCTAGGTTGATGACATTCCAAAATTTATAAGGAGTCTTATCTCTATCTTTAATAAGTAAACTATTAAGGATATAATTAGTAGATAAAAGAGCACTCCCTAAAGATTTTCTAGAACACCCGAACTTATAATCATAGCATTTATCATATCTAATAAAGTACGGTTATTTTATTTAGCCACACCATCAAATTAAGGTGAATAAGAAGTAGTGACTTCATGAATTATCCAATTTTTTTATAAAATAGGATCATTTCATTCAAAGTATACTCCTCTCCTCAATCAAACCTAAGTATTTTAATCCTTTTTTCAAGTTAATTTTTAGCATCTGCTTTACAAATCTTAAACTTATTAAGTACTTCATCCCTAGTCTTTGAAAGATAGGTATAGCAAAACTTAGAAAAATTGTCAATAAAAGTTACAAAGTAACAACTACCTTCACGAGTTAGAATTTTATTGGAATAATAGGCATCACTATGGATGAGCTCTAAAATTTGAATATCTTTAAAAACTATAAGTTTTAAAAATTTTCTAGGTTGTTTTGATTGAATACAAACTTTACATTTAGAATCATGTTCAATATTGAATTTTGAAATTAAATTAAGATCAAACATTTTCTTAATTAATCTGAGATTAACATAACCTAATCTTCCATGCCATATTTCACTAGATTCAAAATTTAACAAGAAATTTAGAAGAAGTAATTGAACTTTTATTAAGATTGATAGGAGGAATTACATTTAATTTAAAAAGGCCCTTTGATACAAAGCCTTTATCAATAAATACATTTTTTCAGAATCTATAACTTTATTAGACTCTAAAATAACTTTGATTCCTAACTGAACAAGTAAAGAACAACTTAGCAAATTTCTTCAAGTGGCTAGTACATACTGTATATTTCGAAGAACTAGTGACTTTCCAGAAGTAAACTTCAGGTTGACAGTTCCTGATCCTAGTATTTTGATAGTTGTTCTATAACCCATGATTACACTTCTTCCACTTGAGCTGTAGTATAAGAAAAACTAAGACTTATCAATATAGACATGGATATTGGCTCCAGTGTTTAACCACCATTTAGAATCTAAATAGGTTAAGTTGACTAAAGGAGTAAAAGAATCTGACCTAAAAGAATGGTTCACCTTCGACTATATTAACTTGAGGTTTAGGTTGGTGTTGATTCTTTGCACCATTCTTCTTCTTGTAAACAACTTTTTATTTTTTTCTATAGAAATTCAAAGGTACGAGACGGTTGTCCGACTACAACTAAAGAGAACCTCTCACCACCTTGTTCCTTAGATTTTTGGACTTATATGTTTGGCCTATGTTTTTAATTTTGATACTTGGGCTTATCCTTTCCTTTATAAGTTTGGCTTTTAGGTCTAAAATTTGGATTATGATCTTTAGAGTTTTAATCCTTAGGGTTTGCACTTAGGTTTTAAGATTCAGTAAGACTGACCTTGGCTTTAAGTTGATTTTTTTGAGTCTCTCTAAGTCTAAATTGGTCTTCTATCTTAATAGATTGAATAATAGAACAATAGTTAGAGATGACTGGGTTCTCCAAAGGTCACAGGTAAATTGAGATCAAGATGAAGGAAGTTTGTCTATCAAGCTTGATACTTGATAGACTTCATCAAGAGTAGATCATCTTCTATAAGTCTCTTGAACTAGATTTTAGAATTGATGAATCTAATCATTTATGGATAAGTTGTCTACCATTTTAAAATTATAGAAGTTTGAGATGGTGAACCTTATAGCCCTTCATTATCTTTGGTATTGGTTTCTTTAAGGCTTACCAAAGTTCTTTGAAGGTTTGATACTTTCTATAGATCTCATATAATTCATCTGAAAAGCAACTTAGTATTCTAAACCTACAGTGATAATCAATTTCTTTAGAAGATTTGGAAGTTGACCCAGTATCTGGTAAAGTAGGTTTAAAAGAAAGGGATTTTCCTAGGATAGACATCAAACCTAGAGAAATTACTAGGCTTCTAATTGTTCTTGCCATCTAAGAAATTATTTTTCATTACAATGATCAGGTTTGAGGCTAGGAGAAACCTCTTAACCCATGAAAATGTATTTTAAGAAGAGGTTAAGGAACAAGATTGAGAAAGATAAGAGCTGTACAAAAATTATATTAATTTTTTTAGTAAATTCATAATTTGTAGATTTTATTTTGAATCTTAAACTTGCTATTTTGATTTATATTTAAACAATTAAACTATAACAAGAAGTTAAATTAGAGAAAACTAATATGTAGAGAAATAATATAACTATGGAAGATAATGGCATATGAATACAAAATTTGTTTATTCGTTAGACTATGACATCATGTTGTATATTGTTAAAAATTGAATCACAATCATAAGGAATCATCTTAGAATGTTAGAAAGTACATATTAGAAATACATATCTTATAGTAATTGATTGTGATGCAATTAATCTAATAATAAAATAACTATTGAATTAATATAAAACTTACAAAATATAAGAGAAGAAATTTTATTTGGAAGCATGGAGTGCACTATTCTAAGGTGATTCCTGACTGTCATGCAGGATTAGTCTTGAGAACTCCATCCCAAGATACAACCAAAAATTCTCTCTTGCAGGCATGACCATGGAGAGGATGACAGAGCTTCAACCGAATAGTAGCAAAGAAAGCTTGACAGAATTCAAAAGAAAAAAAAAAATTATTGATGGAAAAGGTTTTAAAAAGTTTGGACAAAAAATAATGAAATTAAGGAGAGGTTGGAAGAAAGCAATATAGCCAAGAAAATAGAAGGGTCTCAGAATATTTTTCTGATCCCTGATGCCTTACCATGGGCCATATATATAGGCCTAGAGCTAGTCATTTGGACTATGGCTAATGGTAATAAGAAATTAACCTGGGAATTAATAGGTTAACCATAGAAATCAATTAAATAGAGTTGTTTGGATTTTGGCCAACGGTAAGAAGTAATTCAGTGATTAAGAAATAGGTTATGGCCACTTGACATTTTAATCAAGGTATTAAAAAGCTAATAGGTAGGAATATTAATTAGAAGTTAACGTTGATCAATGACTATTAAGGTTTAATGCTAATCAACAGCTGGAAAAGAGATAATAAATAAAAATAATTAGCAAAAAGGAACCACACTATGCTGCAAGCACGATCACGTGTGAGTCAAGCCAATCCCTGTGCGCACATGAAGAATGGCCAAAACAAGACAGGGCCAATGGAAAGGGATTTCAATAGAAGCAATCTTTCCATATTTCTCCTTCCCCATGTGAGACTAAACAAGAAGAGAAGTAGAGTAAAGGAGGAGTTTGGAGGAAAATAATTTTGAAGGGAATAAGAAAAAAGGAATTTTGAGTTTCCCTCCAAGACTCTAATACTAGTGCCTAGTCTATAACATCTAGAAGAAGAAAGAAATAACATAATATTATATTGAAGTAAACAGAGCTCCCAGGCAATAGAAGAGGTATAAGTATTGTATCAGAACTATAGAATAGTAGAAATCCATAACTGCAAACCACTAAATATGAAGATTGACCATTTAGTTTCAAGATCAGTGACTTCAAAGTATATAGAGAGATGAAAATAGTAGAAGAAATGCATGATTGATATATGTAGAACTTTCGTATACCTAGTAACAACACTTCGAGATAAAATCTAGTTGTAGCAAAGATATCCAACAGCTATACTCTTCTTGAATACCTATTGCGGTCATCCTACAAAATAGATAAAAACTGACATTATCCTTAAGGATCAGAATACGTACTCAACTAGTAAGACATTGATGAATGTGATTTATATAGAAATAGTCGGATCTTAATTGTATAAAATTTAGTATAATTATTATTAATTTAGTAGCATTTGCAGTTTATTTATGTTTAATTATTTTATTTATTTCAGGTATGCATGTCAGGTATGCCAGGAAAGTATCGAACCAAGAAGCAACATGGAAGAAAAAGGGCACGTGCATGGAAAAAAAAGAAAGTCAACGAACCAAAAAAAAAAAAATATGTGGGCGGATGACATGAATGGGGGATCCCTTCATTGGCGGTGGGAACGTGTTGAAAAAGAAAAAAGAACGTGAAGGAGATAGAAAGAAAAAAAGTAACATGAGTGAGATATGAAGAGAAAGTGACGTGAAGAAAAACAGTAACGTGGTGGAGTAGAAAAATGATGCACGGAAATTCAGGAAGGAAAAAATAATGTGTGGAGAAGGGGGAGAAAAAGCCAGCGGCGTGGGAATAAAAATAAAATGCTTGGATGCACGGAAGAGAAGAGGAGAACACGACCAGAGCCGTGGCCAAAGGAAAAATAAATATAGCGGTCGAGCGGAAAGCCCAGCGATGCATCGAAAGCCGACGGATGCAGGAATGTATTCAGATGCAGGGAAGTGAAAGAAATCGCACACGGACATGGGGAAGAAATTGGAGACCGCTCGGACGAGGGAAGAAATCGGAGAACGCTCATGATTCTATTTGATTTGGTTTTTCCCTTCTTTATATTGTTTTAGACCATGAATATGCGCAACTAATTTCTTAGCTAAGGCTTAGGGATTTAACTGATGTGGTAATTATGGCTTTCAATAGTTAATTTGATTTTTGTTTTTACTTGAGATTTCTTTTGTGATCGTAATGCTTTGGATGATTTGATTAATTCCTCAATGAATTTAATCTAGAGTTTAATTGATCTATTAAATTTCTAAGTTGAAAAGTAAAAGAAATCCATAGATTTAAATCCTATCTGAATAACTAGGACTGATCTATGCAGTGATTAGGATTATAAAAATTTAATTCATATGAATTATTTAAATCATGCCTTAACCACCGTGGTTAATAATTTTGGATACAATTAGTACAATTTGAACGAAAGTGCATTAATCAATTAAGAAAACCTGCTGGCTTGTAAAATCAGAAAATCAAATTAGTATATTCAGAATTAATTATCACATCGATTTGGTTAAATTCCTGATGCCTTAGCTATTGTAGATTCTGTCTTCTTCTAAAACTTTGCGATCACCTTAGTTTAATAGTTTGTTTAATTTTCAATTTAAATTTTTTTACTCGAAATCAATTTTCCAAACAATATAAGTAGGTATTATAATTTGGGTGGTTGTCTTTGATCCTAGAGGACGACATTGGGTTACTATCCTGTATTACTTGCACGACCGGTACGCTTGCCGAACACGTATCAAGTTTTTGGCACCATTGCCAAGATCAGCAACAGATAACATTCAAATTCATATCTGCTAATTGATTTGGATTTTTTTATTATTTTATTGCATTTTTTATTATTTTGTGTTATTAACTTTTTATGTCCCGGAGAATTGCAGATACTTTGATAGATTTTGATTCAGAAATAGAAAGAACGCTCAGGAAAGACGACGTGGACTCAGACAACTACTGGAAGGGTTAAGTACATATTTGGTGGATATCAAAAGCATAACCATAGAAGATGTTGGTGAACATAACCCTCAGAATCTTCCACACATACCCTATGAGAAGGTGCAAAACCCACATAGAGACAGACCATTGTTTGAGTACATCGGGCCTAGAGTCACAGGAGCATAATCAAGCATTAGGAGGCCACCAATTCAAGCGAACAATTTTGAGATAAAGCCTGCCTTTATCCAGATGATCCAGAACTCGCTCCAATTTTTAGGTTTGCCTTCTGATAACCCTCACGAGCATTTAAGTCAATTTCTTGAATTATATGACACTTTTAAAAATAATGGGGTTTCTGAAGATGCCATTAGACTTAGGTTGTTCCCATTTTCATTGAGAGACAAAGCAAAAAGTTGGTTAAACTCTTTTCCAACTGAATCCATAATTACTTGGGATGACTTAGCTGATAAGTTTTTAAACAAATATTTTCTCCCTCCAAAATAGCAAAGCTCAGATTAGACATCTCCACATTTACACAGTATGAGACTGAGAGCTTTAGTGAGGCATGGGAGAGATTTAAGGAATTCTGTAAAAAGTGTCCCCACCATGGTCTTGAAATATGGGAACAAGTACATGCATTTTATCGTGGCTTACTTCCTTCTACGAGAGCAGTTTTAGATGCAGCTACAGGTCGTTCATTTTCAAAGAAGTACAGCCATGAAGCTTATAGCCTATTGGAAGATATGGCAGATAGCAATGTGAATTGAAACTCAGAAAGACAGAATCATAGGAGACCCAGTGGTGTGTATGGCGTGGATGTTGTGGCGACACTTTCAACTCAACTTGATGCAATGAACAAAAAGATTGAAGCTCTGGCAATATTTCAACCACAAGCATCAACTACAGTGACAGAGTGCGAGTTATGCGGAGGATCTCATACATACAATAACCGCCCACAAGGTAACTTTTCAAATTCAATATCTAAAAATGCTAATTATGTGTCTGGTAATTTCAGGAACAACCAGATGGGCAATACATACAATCCAGGACTTCGCAATCACCCCAACTTATCTTGGAGAAGCTAAAACATTCAGAATCCACCACCACTTCAGAGGCCATATCAACCACCTGGTTTTCAGCAATGCCCACCACCACCACCATCACAACCGACTCAAGAAGAGAAGAGGCCTGGCTTGGAATATATTATGTGGAAATACATGCAACAAAATGAGACTAGATTCCAAGCAAATGAGGCAACATTGAAAAATTTAGAGATACAAGTTGGGCAGATAGCTGACATGTTGGCTAACAGAGGACCTGGAACTTTGCCAAGCAATACAGAAAAGAATCCCAGGGAGCATGTGCAAGCTATTAGCCTACGAAGTGGAAGAGAGATAGAGGAGCCAAAAGTGCAACAGAAAGAGCCTGATGTAGAGGAGATTGTTAATGAAGAGGGGGACAAGAATAAAAAGGATGAGACACCAGCAAAAGCTCCTACAGTTGCTCCATATAAGCCAAGACTGCCTTTTTCCCAGAGACAACATCAGCAAAAAATGGATAAGCAATTTTCTAAATTTTTAGAAATTTTAAAACAATTGCATATTAATCTTCCGTTTGTTGATGTTATTTCTCAGATACCCAGCTATGCCAAGTTCTTCAAGAAGATCCTATCAAACAAAAGAAAGCTGGAAGATTGTGAGACGGTGATACTCAATGAAGAATGCTTGGCCATCCTATTGAATAAACTACCACAGAAGCTTAAAGATCCAGGAAGTTTTAATATACCTTGCTTAATTGGTAATTGCACTTTTAATGCATTAATTGATTTAGGAGCTAGCATCAATTTAATGCCACTCACAATTTTTAAGAAACTAGGACTTGGTGAGCCTAAGCCAACCATGGTATCATTGCAATTGGCAGATAGATCTATAACCTATCCTAGAGGAATAGTAGAAGATGTTTTGGTCAAAGTAGATAAATTTATCTTGCCAGTTGACTTTATAGTCCTAGATATGGAAGAAGATCATGTTATACCTATCATTTTAGGATGACCATTTCTTAACACAGGTAAAGCATTAATAGATATGCACGAAGGCAAACTGATATTAAGAATTCATAATGAACAAGTAACATTTGATGTTTTTAAAGCTATGAAAAAGCCACAAGATGTAGCATCATGTTTTCAGATTGATTGCATTGATTGCCTTGTGCAGGAGAAGGTTGAAGAAATGATGACTGAAGATGAATTGCAACACACCTTAATTTTAACCAACACAAATGAAGGACGAAGCAAAGAAGAAAGCCTATATGCAACAATGATGGATAGCAGACAAATTTACATACAGAGGAGACCATTTGAAGAGCTAGAGAAAAGAGCTATCAATTACCTCATACCATCCATTGACCAACCACCAGAATTAGAATTAAAACAGCTTCCCTCACATTTAAAATATACATTTTTATTACCTCCATCATTTGCCTGTTATTATTTCTTCTCTTTTGACAGATGCAATGGAGGAGAAGCTGTTGAGAGTGCTGAGAGCTTACGAAAGGGCCATTGGTTGGATAATAGCAGATATCCATGGAATCAGTCCAACAATATGCACACACAAGATACTCATGGAGGAGCAATTTAAACTATCAGTGCAGACTCAAAGAAAACTCAACCCAGCTATGAAAGATGTAGTTAAAGCTGAGGCAATCAAATTGCTTGATGCAGGTGAGAAAAGAGCATTGCAACTGAATGAGATGGATGAGTTTAAAGAGCAAGCTTACGAGAATGCCAAGATCTATAAAGAATGAATCAAGAGATGGCATGACAAACACATCATGAGAAAGGAGTTTAAGGTAGGACAATAGGTTTTGCTCTTTAATTCCAGACTAAAGCTATTTCCAGGTAAGCTTCGATCTAAATGGTATGGACCATATACTGTGACACAAGTTTTTCCCTATGGAGCAATGGAGGTGAAGGATCAAAAAGGTATCACTTTCAAGATAAATGGGCAGAGACTGAAACCATATGTTAGTAGTGGCTTGGAATCTTTCAAAGTCATCATTATGATGAGAGACCCATAAAGAGAGGACAATCTAGCTATAGACTCTAAAGATAGCGCTGGTTGGGAGGCAACCCAACAGTATTTCCTTTTCTTTTTGCTTTAGTTTGTTTTATATTTTCTACTTCAATCTATTGATTTTGGTTGTTTTCTTGTTAGATATGGCTGCCATTGAAGTTTGGTGATCAAATGTGCAATTGAAACATGCAAGGATGGAGTGAACAAACAGAGGCACGATCACATATTACCTATCTTCAATTGAGTCTCGCAACCAAGGGAGTATCAGCTATCCTTTTCCCTTTCTTCTGTACTAGCTTGCTTTATTGTCTTTAAACATTAAGGACAATGTTTGCTTTTAAGTTGGGGGTATTTAGTGGAGATTAGTGAAATTCTAAGATAGGAAATTATTTTAATTCAGATTTTAGCTTAAAAAAAAAAAATTATCAATCAACTTGAATCTTTGTTTGAACTGAATAAGTGTATAAGATTTTAGACCATCTTTTAAATAAGGAGTCTACTCGTATACTGATTGGATGAATCAAAAGTGACTTGGAATTGAAGATTTGATAGGATTAGGAGCTTAGAATTGAGACTATGAGAATGCTTGAACTTTGATAGGCATGTTTTGATTGATTAAAATTAAGGATTATTTCTGTCAGCTTAAATCAAATGTTAAGAAAGTTTTTGACTCAAAAGGTTATAGCTATGCATAATAAAATTAAGATACACCGAGTAGATGTTAACTGCAATTACTAACCCATGCACCATACCCCGCTATGTTGGGATGACTTAATAACCGAAGATTTGGCATTAGCAAATATCAACATTCATGTCAAACGGTAACCCAATGTATGAGTATGCAAAGTACTCAACTGATGTGTTGTTTTATGATAAAAGCCAATTTTGAAACTTTTGCAGAAAAAGGCAAGTTTATAACAATCACACAATTGAGAACCGCCAACACTTGAAAAAAAAAAAAAAACTAACTCAATTGAAAGGTGATGTCTTAGTTTTATTATGTTGGTAATAGCTTGAAAAAAAGTGACAAGTATTGATTAATGTTTTAAGCTGACAGAAAGTAATTTTGAGTTGATTTCATTATAACATGCCTTGATAAGGAATTGCAATTTTATGGTTGATGTTTTGAGATCTTATAAATTAATAGTCCTAAAGGAAACGTTGTTAGAAAGATTTCAGTTATTACCCGGGTTGATTATTTATTTAAAATTGGTTTTGATTTTTCTTTATGCTTTGCTCAGGATGACAAAGTTTAAGTTAGGAGGTATTTGATGAATGTGATTTATATAGAAATAGTCAAATTTCAATTATATAAAATTTAGTATAATTGTTATTAATTTAGTAGCATTTACAGTTTATTTATGTTTAATTATTTTATTTATTTCAGGTATGCATGTCAGGCGTGCCAGGAGAGTATCGAACCAAGAAGCAACATGGAAGAAAAAGGGCACGTGCTTGGAAAAAAAAAAAGTCAACGAACCAAAAAAAAATGTGGGCGGATGACGTGAATGGGTGATCTCTTCATTGGCGGTATCTAGGAACGTGTTGAAAAAAAAAAAGAACATGAAGGAGATAGAAAGAAAAAAGTAACGTGAGTGAGATAGGAAGAGAAAGTGATGCGAAGAAAAACAGTAACGTAGTGGAGGAGAAAAAGGATGCACGGAAATCTAGGAAGGAAGAAATAACGCGCGGAGAAGGGGGAGAAAAAGCCAGTGGTGTGGGAATAAAAACAAAATGCTTGGATGCACGGAAGAGAGGAGGAGAACGCGACCAGAGCCACGGCCAAAGGAAAAATAAATATAGCGGACGAGCAGAATGCCCAGCAACGTGCCGAAAGCTGACGGACGTAGGAACGTGTTTGGATGCAGGGAAGTGGAAGAAATCACGCATGAATGCAGGGAAGAAATTGGAGATCGCTTGGACGAGGGAAGAAATCAGAGAACGTGCCTGGTTTTATTTGATTTGGTTTTTCTCTTCTTTATATTGTTTTAGACCATGAATATGCGCAACTAATTTCTTCTTAGCTAAGGCTTAGAGATTTAACTGATGTGGTAATTACGGCTTTCAATGATTAATTTGATTTCTTGTTTTTACTTGAGATTTCTTTTGTGATTGTAATGCTTTGGATGATTTGATTAATTCCTCAATGAATTTAATCTAGAGTTTAATTGATCTATTAAATTTCTAGGCTGAAAAGTAAAAGAAATTCATATATTTAAATCCTATCAGAATAACTAGGACTGATTTATGCAGTGATTAGGATTATAAAAATTTAATGCATTTGAATTATTTAAATCATGTCTTAACCACTGTGGTTAATGATTTTGGATAGGATTAGTGCAATTTGAATGAAAGTACATTAAGCAATTAAGAAAACCTGTTGGCTTGTAAAACCAGAAAATTAAATTAGCATATTCAGAATTAATTATCATATCGATTTGGTTAAATTCCCGATGCCTTAGCTATTGTAGATTCTGTCTTCTTCTAAAACTTTGCGACCACCTTAGTTTAATAGTTTGTTTAATTTTCAATTTAATTTTTTTTACTCAAAATCAATTTTTCAAATAATATAAGTAGGTATTATAATTTGGATGATTATCTCTGATCCTAGAGGACGATATTGGGTTACTATCCTGTATTACTTGCACAACCAGTATGCTTGCCAAACACGTGTCAGACACCTTCTAACTTTTATTATAGTTTCTATTATTAAATCATTGACTTCATTACCAAAGATATATTTTTCCTTTAATGTTATGCTCAATAATCAACTTAAAATGATGCCAAGAGGAATATAACTCAAACATACTAGCCATATGTACTGCATGCAGTTTAAAATGGTTAAGCACCTCCTAGGCTCCTACCACCTCTCTTTTTATTTTTTTTCCTTGCTGGAGATGGAATACAACCAACCATATCAAAAAAACCAAAACAAAACTTACCGAAATAAAAAGGAAGTAGAAGAAAAATTCATTCACATGAGCACACCAGGATATTCTGCTACATATGTTGCCACCCAATTCACCGCTCTATTAGTCTCATAATAAATGAGTCACACTAAATAAGGCACACATAATCACAAAAATTTATATGTCTCGAAACAAATGGTAGAGACATTCATCAATTTGACTTAGTCTCTTAATCCATTTAATAATAGTCAATAAGTTGCCGTCTAAGAGAATGTGACTAGCATTCAAAATTAATATGGCATGTCAAATTCCTGCCCGGACTCCTCTAATTCAATTCCTGAAATAGTAATATCAAAAAGAGTCATTCTATTGGCTGCCAAAAGCTCAGAATATGGGCCTCTAATTATAAATCCAGCCCCTCCTTTGGCACAATCATCAATGACACTATTATCAAAATTAATCTTGAGGAAATTCAGGAATGGAGGCTCCCGAGCTATGAAAAATCATTTGAGGACTAGCAACTACTAATAAAAAATCCTATGTATCGCAAGCAATCAAGGAATTTCCAACAACAAATACACTATTGACTTCACAAGCTTGCATAAGGGCTCCTTCCAACACAAATCTAGGTGACCAATTGTAGTTTTCAAACAACTGCTCATTCCTAGTAAGCCACATGTTATATGCTATATATGTTGGAAATTGTGTCCCAAAGCCATTCGTCTCGTCTAGACTGTAGACGGTTGTTCTATTTTGTAATTGTATATGAATTTCTTAATGAATAAAAGTTATTCTTTTGGCTATTCATCATATATGCATTTTCTTGAAAAGAACTCTTGTGTGATGGAGTCCTTAGAACTACATTATATTTGATATAGAGAGGATATATCGAGTAGTTCTTAAACTGGTTCACAACCAAAGGATACATTATTATAGGATGATGATGTATCAAGTGTAGGTTGTTGTATGTCACATTTGTTGGTTGTCCTCTTAACCAAGGATGTAGAGACACTGATATGACATACAGGTGAAAAGTATGACATCTCATTGAACATGACCAACTGCGGAGCTCCCTTCTACCAAAGGGTTGCTCGCGAAGGGATATGGATATATGTGTCCCTCATACCTGAGGTCACCATGGTAGCTTGCAAGCAATTCACTGTATTTTGGTACCGGATAACTTGGATTTCTAATCCAGTGATGAAAGGCTTCTGGGTACAGTCAAGTATTTATGAAGAAATGATGGATCAAGACGGGATTGACCCCTCCAAATGGTTTAGAGTGAATAACTCACTATGTCTCAATTTAGCAAAACCTTGGCCAGGGTAGTTTTGAGAGGAGTCACAGAACTTGTAAGGTTGAGACACGATTTGGATGTACTAGGTTAGGGTTGGCAGTCAAATCCTAGATCATCCTAAGCATTTTGAGGTCAAAGAGATGAATTATGTAGTAACCATATGCCAGAGATTCTAGAAAGTTGCTCTACAATCTTTGACTTATCCGGATATCGGTATCATTGCTAGATGATGACTTTGACTGGTACTGGAAGTGTTCTAGTGATACCGGCTTAGTATTCGAATCTATGGGGTCACATACCATAGGAATTTCTATTTGATCTAAAAGCTGATCTATGATTGAGAATCGTTTGCCATTATTGGAGGTCAATATGATTGACCATGTTCCAAGTGTCGACACTTGAAAGTGTCAACACTTACAAATGTCGACACTTGGAAAGTTGACACTAGGAAGTATCGACACTTGGCTGTGATGAGCAAAAATTCTAAAAAGAATTTTTGGAAAGTTTTGACCTCAATTCGAATTTGGATTTTGGTTGGTTTTGGCTCTAAGCCTTCATGGAATGATGGTCATTCTTTGGAAGGTTTTGATCTCAATTCGAATTTCGAATTTTGGCTGGTTTTGGCTCCAAGCTTTCATGGAATGATGGTCATTCTTGCCTTATGAACTTAGAGCCAATTTAGTATGGCCCTTGACCTTCTCCCCCAATCACTCCTCCTTTCTCTTTCTCCCTCTCCTGGCTGCCTTTATAAATAAGGGTTGTTTAGGGGTTGCTGGTTGATGGAAGAGTTTTCTTGTTGAATGAGATTGCTGAAATTTTGAGAGAGAAAAGAAAAGGGCTTGGAGGACTAGGGTTTTGGGTGTGTGACTACCTAATACTCAAGCTAGGTCTTGGGAAGAGAGCTAGTTAGGAAGGGTTCCACCTCTCCTCCTTGTCTTCCAAGAAGAAGTAGATCGGCCTCAAGGATCCCAAGGAGCTAGCACTCTGAGAGAGTTGATCAAAATCGAGCCCTGGTATGAACTACTCGTAGAGGCCAGACACGTGTGTGACTTGAGGGCTTTTCATAACCTCCTCTTAAAGGTATAACGGTAAGGTATCCTTGTGCCTTTTGGTTCTTTTCCTACTTTTGATATCTTTTGCATGCTACATTGTCATACTTGTTCCTGTTGCAGGCAGATTGATAGATTATTTTGATTGTCTACCAAGCCTTCTGCTATGCTTATTTTAAAATTATTTTAAAATATATTTTTTCTGCCATGCATTCTCATTTTGCTTTCCCTTCAATGGTATCAGAGCCAGGTTCTTCGTAGTATAATAATGCTAGCATGCTTTAACATCATAGTTTTCTTTTAAAGTACTTGGATTGAGTACTTCACCATGGCCGTCCGGTCATAGGAGAGAAGTAGGGCTGCAAGACTCTCTCTTTCCATTCAATGGGATCTCCTATGGCATGTAGGGGTGCCGCTTGTGATTGACTCATGAAGAAGAAAAATAAAATAAAATGTAGATTAAAATGTTTTAATCTAATGTTATGATCATAAAACAAATTTACATGAGATCTAAGAGTTTTGTTTTGATTGGTTTTGATTAAAAGTTTTTTTTAAAAAAAACTTTGAATTTGAAATCACTATTTTTGCCTTGTGACAGGCCTTGAGTCGACCCAAGTGTCGACACTTGAGTCGACTCATGCATGCATTCAAAAAATATGACTTTCTGTTGACTCTTTATCTCAGGCCTTGAGTCGATACTTGAGTCGACTCATGAGTGCAAGTGTCGACACTTGACCTGAGAATGCAGAAAAATAGTGAATTCAAATTTTGATTCGTTGTAAAATTATTTTACATTATAAATTAAAATTATTTTAATTTATAAAGGCTATTGAACTTAGTCAAGAATTAAATTATCTTGAATGACAAAGAACTCTAGGAATATGATTCAAAGATTTTAAGTCATTTCAATAAGCTTTAAGGGTCATGGGTTAGACCTAAGTTTAGATGCATTGGACTATGTAGAGAACTAATTTAATCAAATGTTGAGTTAGGATTTCTTATCTATTGATCTCTCTAATAGTTAGATTGATTAGTCCATAAATCTAAATAGACCTAATTTGTGGCTTAGTGGGCAGCCCGAGTCTTTAGGCTAGTTCAATCAAGTCTGATGAACCAATTAGTGTCCAAGGTAAGTTTGGCAGTTTGATCTTGGTTCTTTGGAGCTACCTCTTACCTGGCCAACTCGACTGGTGTCTAAGGCAAGATGGTTAATGGCGGAATCCAAACCATGATCTCACTTACCTGGCCAATGTGATCGATAAGAATTGATTGATAGCTCACTGACTCGTGTTAACCCATGTCACCCGAGGTTAATTAGTCTTGACTGATTTTAGGTGCCCATGGATCATTAGTTATGTGTAACCCTCCTTGATAACTGATGTGGTTAGTGGGAGGTTGATACATGTCTTCTCATCTCTTCTTCTGTCACATTAAAATTAAACTCTCTAAATTATTAGGTCCACAAAAAGACAAAGTTATAGGGATAATCGAGTCTTAGCCTCCCATTAAGTGAGATGGTAATGGGTTCAATAGTTGGGTGTTCATCGACAGATCCAAAGATCGGGTGTTCATCGGGCTATTGAAATTATTGTTCCTAATATGATAGCTCAGTGCGACTTCTTAACTGTAGTCAGGTGGGCCGACCAAAGTCGGGCTTGACATTCATTAGTTAGAAGCATTAAATTTTATCATGTTAATGGTTGGACCTAACCGGGACCTTCAATAGGAGGCTCAAAGGCCGATTGAAGTGTACCTTGGGGCAAAACCTAAATACTAAAAGTTACTTGGTGAAGTAATCAGTTGAAGAACCTACCTTTAGATATGCATGGGTGAGCTGGCCAAAGTCGGGCTCATGTGTTATCTATTGGATTCTAGTACCCACTAAGGAATTAAAATGATTCCTCAAATTGGAGGTAGAGGCTACCAGTCTGAACAAAATAGTGGGAGAGCCTTTAGACTAAAGTCCTAGACTAAAGTCCATGTCTTTAGGTTAATAATTCATATACACTATTAAATTTTGATTTTCCTTTCAGATGTCTTCCAACCTATCGCTCTGGTCTCTTCTCGATAATGAGAAGCTCAAGGGTCCAACTTTGATAGCTGGTATCGAAGGCTCAGGATTATCCTAGAGCATGAACGGATATTGTATGTGATATTAGATCCGGCACCTGAAACCCCTGCTCCCAATGCTTCGGGTTCGATCAGAGATACTTATTAGAAGTGGCTCTCTGACAGGACCACTGTCCGATGCATTATGTTGGTAGCGATGAAAGACAAGTTTAGTCGCAAATTCGAAGAAGTCCAGTCGGAGGAAATCCTTCAAAAATTGAAGGAGTCCTTCGGCACACCAGATGATGTTGAAAGGTACAGGGTCTCCTATGCTATCTACAACACATGGATGCGTGATGGGGCCTCAGTCACTGATCATATTTTGTATATGATCGAGATGATTGAGCACCTGGGCAAGCTCGGATGTCCCTTGCATGAACAGCATGGGAAAGATACGATTCTGAATTTCCTGCCCTCTTCCTATCTAGACTTTCTCGATCATTTTAGAATGAATAAGCATGCAGTTAACTACCATGATTTGTTGAGATTATTGCAAACTTATGAGAAAGACTACCAACTGAACAAAGAGATGGTAAATCTAGTGGGAAGATCTTCAGTAGGATGTCGTCCCTTCAAGAAAGGGAAAAAGAAGAATAAAGGAAAAAATATGCAGAATGCTTCTGGACCTAGTTAGGCCAAGAGGGTGAAGATTGATAAGAGCCAAGTGGAGTACTTCTATAAAAAGCAAAGTCATTGGAAGAGAAACTATCCTCTTTATATTACATCCCTTGATCCGAATAGGTCCAAGAAGAGAAAACAACAGGACGGTGCTGGACAAGGTACTTATATGATAATACCTTATAGTTTCTCTATCTATGATACTACTAACTGGGTATTGAATACAGGAAGTCTAATTCACATTTGCAATTCTTTGCAGGGACTTTAAGTTAGTAGAAGATTCGATGACAGCGAGAGATTCTTGATCGTGGAAAATGGAAACCAAGTTCCAGTCCTAGCATTAGAAGTCCTCAAATTAGTTTTTGAGTCTTGTAAAATTATTTTGAATGAGTGTCATTATTGTCCATCTTTCATCTTGAATGTCATTTGTGTAAGCTAATTGGCCATATATGGTTATGAACTATCAATAAAGAATGACATTTGTAAAATCATTTGGAATGGTTGTGTCGTGATGAATAGACACATGAACAATGGTATTTATGTACTATCGTGACCTGTTAGTATAGTGTACACGTCTAGCAAATGTCCTAGGATAGATAATGTCAGTAATGCATACCCATGGCATTGTAGGCTAAGTCATATTAACAAGAACAGGATAAACAGGTTGAAAAGCGAGGGTCTCCTCGAGATTAGTGAAAGTGGTTCACTACCAACCTGTGAGTCTTGTCTTCTTGAAAAGATGACAAAATCACCTTTTACTGGAAAAGTGAACAAGCCAAAGAGATTCTAAGTCTAGTACATATTGATGTATGCGGACCCATGAATATTAGTACTAAAGGTGGGTACAGTTATTTCATTACGTTTATAGACGACCTTTCGAGGTATGGTTATGTCTTCTTGATGAGACATAAATCTAAATCGTTTGAAATGTTCAAACAATATCATAATGAAATAGAAAAAAATTTGGAAGGTATATCAAAATCCTCCGATCAAATCGAGGCGGTGAATATCTTTCCAGTGAGTTTCTGATATATCTTGAGGAGAATGAGATTCTCTCTCAGTGGACACCTCCAGGGACACCTCAATTAAATGGAGTGTCTGGAAGGAGAAATCAAATCCTGTTAGATATGGTTCGGTCCATTATGGTCTTTGCTTCTCTATGACTATCCCTTTAGGGATATGCTCTGGAATCAGCATGTTACCTTTTGAATAGGGCTCCGAGTAAGTCCGTTAGCAAAATCCCATATGAGATATGGACTGGACGTAAGTCGATACTCCCATACCTTCAGGTCTGGGGTTGCCCAGCTTATGTAAAATATTTGAGAATGGATAAACTTGGATCTAGGTCTGATCGGTGCCTATTTGTTGGGTATCCAAAAGAGTCTAAGGGGTATTATTTCTACTTGGCTGAGGAACAAAAGCTGTTCATCAGTCTTAGGGCTATCTTTTTAGAAAAGGAGTTCTTTGGTGAAGGAACTGTAGCTGCTAAGATTGAACTTAGTGAAGTTCAATAAGTAGAGGAACCGACACACTTAAGGGATAACATAGAACCGGTTGTAATTAGTTCACACCCAGAGCCCACACAAGAACCATTAAGGAGATCCGGTAGGGTATCGAGTCGACCAGACAGATACTACGATTTCTTGGTCCAGGATGGTGATCCCATTGAACTCGATGAGAACAATGAGGATCTGATCTCCTATATGGATGCAATGTAGAGGTCCGACTCTGAGAAATGGCTAAGAGCCATGAAATCCGAATGGAGTTCATGGGAATCAACAATGTATAGACATTGGTTGATCCACCTGAGGGGATAAAATCCATTGGATGCAAATGAATTTTCAAAAGAAAAGGGGTGCAGACAGGCAGGTAGAGACCTATAAAGCCCGTCTGGTTTCCAAAGGGTATCGTCAATGTTATGGTATTGACTATGACGAGACGTTCTTTCCTGTGGCAATGCTCAAATCCATTCGAATCATGCTTGCTTTAGCAGCACACTTTGACTATGAAATCTGGCAAATGGATGTCCGAACAGCTTTCCTAAATGGTGAGCGGGAAGAAGAAGTGTATATGATACAACTTGAAGGGTTCACATCCATAGACGAGTCAAAGGTGTGCAAGCTTCAAAGGTCTATCTATGGACTGAAACAAGTATCACGGAGTTGGAATATGTGATTTGATAAGTGTATCAGTCGTATGGCTTCGTTAGGAACTAGGAAGAACCCTGTATTTACAAATGGGTTAATTGTTCTGCGATTGTGTTCCTTGTGTTATATGTGGATGACATTCTCTTAATCGGGAATGACATCCCAGCACTACAAGGAATAAAGGTCTGGTTGTCATTTCAATTCTCAATGAAGGACTTGGGTGAAGCCTCTTACATACTGGGTATGAAGATTTATAGAGATGGATCTAAGAGGCTTCTAGGACTGTTCCAGTCTATGTACTCAGCACAATGCTGAAGCGGTTCAGCACAGAAAATTCCAAGAAAAGCTATCTCCCGATAGGCATTGGAATTGCTCTCTCCAAAAGGGATTGTGTGACAACTTCTGATGAGAGGGAGTGTATGAGTAGAATCCTGTATGCTTCGATAGTGGGTTATATCATGTACACCTGACATGTACTAGACCAGATGTGGCATACTCACTAGGCGTAGTGAGCAGGTACTAGTCTGACCTAGGTAAAGCTCATTGAAAAGTGGTAAAGACCATCCTTAAATATTTGTAAAATCTAGGGACCAATGGCTGATTTATAGAGAACCTGACTTAAAACTTGTGGGATATACTGACTCCAGTTTTTAGTCAGATAAGGATGACAACAAGAATGTCAGGATTTATCTTTATCCTAAATGGAGGAGCGATCTGCTGGAAAAGTTTCAAGCAGCCTACTATGGCAGACTCAGTATGCGAAGCAGAATACATTGTAGTATCGGATGTAGCAAAGGAAGCAGCATGGTTGCAAAAGTTCCTTGGCGAGCTAGGAGTGGCACCTTCTCTGGATGGTCCTATTCCGGTTTATTGTGACAGCACTGGAGCCATTGCTTAAGCTAAAGAGTCGAAGTCTCATCACTGCACAAAACACATTCTGTGATGCTATCATCTTGTACGAGAGATCGTAGAACGAGATGACATTGACCTTCAAAAGATTGATGTGAAGGAGAACCTAGCCGACCCCTTTACTAAAGCCATCAGAGTTCAAGAGTTTGATAGTTGTAAATGGAAAATGGGAATAAGATTCTATACTGATTAATTTTAGTACAAGTGAGAGTTGTTGGAAATTATATCCCAAAGCCAATCATCTAGACTGTAGATGGTTGTGCTATTTTGTAATTGTATATGAATTTCTTAATGAATAAAAGTTATTCTTTTGGCTGTTCATCACATATATATTTTCCTGAAAAGAACTCTTGTATGATGGAGTCCTTAGAACTACATTATATTTGATATAGAGAAGATATATCGAGTAGTTCTTAAACTGGTTTACAACCAAAGGATACATTATTATAGGACGGTGATGTATCAAGTGTAGGTTGTTGTATGTCACATTTGTTGGTTGTCCTCTTAACCAATGAGTGTAGAGATACTGATGTGATATACAGGTAAAATGTATGACATCTCACTGAACGTGATCAACTACGGAGCTCCCTTCTGCCAAAGGGTTGCTCATGAAGGGATATGGGTATATGTATCCCTCAGACCTGAGGTCACCATGGTAATTTGCAAGCAACTCACTATACTTTGATGCCGGACTACCTAGATTTCTAATCCAGTGATGAAAGACTTCTGGGTACAGTCAAGTACTTGTGGAGCGATGGTGGATCAAGATAGGATTGATCCCTCCAAATGGTTTGGAGTGAATAACTCACTAAATCTCAATTTAGCAAAACCTTGGCCAGGATAGTTCTTGTGACGAGTCACAGAACTTGTAAGGTTGAGACACGATTTGGATGTACCAGGTTAGGGTTGGCAGTCAAACCCTAGGTCATCCTAAGCATTTTGAGGTCAAAGGGATGAATTTTGCGATAACTATATGCCAGAGATTCTAGAAAGTTGCTATATAATTTTTGACCTATCTGGATGTTGGGTATCATTGCTAGATAATGACTTTGACTGGTACTGGAAGTGTTCCAATGCTACCGGCTTAGTGTTCGAACCTACGGAGTCACACACCATAGAAATTTCTATCTAATCTAAAGGCTAATCAACGATTGAGAATTATTTGCCATCACTGGAGGTCAATATGATTGACCAAGTTCCAAGTGTCGACACTTGGAAGTGTCGACACTAGGAAGTGTCGATACTTGGCTGTGACGAGCAGAAATTATGGAAAAAATTTTTGGAAAGTTTTAACCTCAATTCAAATTTCGAATTCTGGTTGGTTTTGGCTTCAAGCTTTCATGAAATGATGGTCATTCTTTGGAAGGTTTTGATCTCAATTCAAATTTTGGCTGGTTTTGGCTCCAAGCTTTTATGGAATGATGGTCATTCTTGCCTTATGAGCTTAGAGCCAATTTTGTATGGCCCTTGACTTTCTCCCCGAATCACTCCTCCTTCCTTTTTCTCCCTCTCCTAGCTGTCTCTATAAATAATGGTTGTTTTAGGGACTGCTGGTCAGTGGAAGAGTTTTCTTGTTGAATGAGATTGCTGAGATTCTGAGAGGAAAAAGAAAAGGGGCTTGGGAGGACTAGGGTTTTGGGTGTGTGACTACCTAGCACTCAAGCTAGGTCTTGGAAAGAAAGCTAGTTAAGAAGGGTTCCACCTCTCCTCCTTGTCTTCCAAAAAGAAGTAGATCTGCCTCAAGGATTCCAATGAGCTAACACTCTGAGGGAGTTGATCAGAATCGAGCTGTAGTATAAACTATCCATAGAGGCCAGACACGTGTGTGGCTCGAGGGCTTTTCACAACCTCCTCCTAAAGGTATAACGGTAAGGTATCCTTATGCCTTTTGGTTCTTTTCCTATTTTTAATGTCTTTTGCATGCTACATGATCATACTTGTTCCTGTTACAAGCATATTGGTAAATCGTTTTGATCGATCTACCAAGCCTTCCGCTGTGCTTATTTTAAAATTATTTTAAAATATATTTTTTCTACCATGCATGCTCGTTTTGCTTTCCTTCAATATATGCCCTCTTACTACTTTTTAATGTTAAGATACCCTATCCATAGTTATTTGGCATTATTTTCAGAAAACCCCATACTATATTGTTTTAATTTTTTTTCAACGATCTTATAATTAAAAAATATAGATAGAGTTCATAATTATGTCTATTTATGTAGCCAGATGAATCATTATCAATGAAGTAGATTTATTTGACAAGACACAAAATTTAGTGCATCCAATTTTATTGAATATTGAATTTTCAAATTCCAACTAATAATAGCTTTCCTGCAACATGGTTTGCTCTAAAGTATCCTTTTAGCTTCACTATCTGATGAAAAGTTTACCAGATAGACATGCATTTTATCTGAGTAGGATAGCCTCCAATTATTTTCAGCACCAAATGGCTGCTTCATGTTTTCGTTAAACATTAGCAAATATACATGTCTCTAAAGCCCTTCCATGTCTCTTTGAAGTACTTTGTAACATGGCAAAACTATAAGAACATATTTAGTTGAAAGAAATTGAACTCTAGAATAGAAACAAGAATGAGCAACTTTAATTCTAACCATTTGATGGGAAGAAGTCTCATTTCAATTCTGAAGAGAGAATGAAAATGTTCCAACTCAAAATTCAATCCCCACTTCTCCTAATATTCAAATCTCATACCAATTTCAATTCCAATCACAAACCAAATGTATTAAGAGATATGGCCATTCTAATGTCTATTCTGACTCCAGTCGTGAACCAAACATACCTTAAAATATATACCCATGATAAACCCTTCCAAGTTTTCCAAAATTGAGTTAGATCGCACCCAATTTCCATGGATTATGGTGGTTGAATTGGTCATCCACTACAACAGTCTCAAGGGATTTGAACAAGGCATAGAAAAGAGAGAGCTCTACTGGTTCTCAATGTAACTAAAATGAGGGTACATATTGGCCAACAATGGTGCTCCATTGTCGATTCAAATCATCACCATTAGTTCCAAAATCAATCTTGCTTGAAAAGTGAATGTCTTTGTAAAGAGAGGATATGATTCACCTTGATTTTTATTTTTTCTTGAATTCCCCCGTCAATGATGGTACTTGATAAATGTTTTGCATGGAAGCCCATGGTTCTGCGGCTCACTCCATTGCCTATATAACAATGTACCTTATTATGATATTGGGAAACTATGATATTACATTCCTTCAAATCCTTGCGGAACGAGCTAATGCCATTTGGGACATCTAGCAATAGGAGGATGTTGGATCCCCTCAAGGCCTAAAGAGCATAATGATTTGGTTTATAGAGCCTTATCCCCATGATGTTCTCAGATCTATATAATTGCACTACCTCAGAAGGCTGGGTTAGGGTATCAGCTCCCATTCCATAACAGACACCAATACCTGAAGTAAAAGACTTAGTCAATAACTTACTCTTTTTAATTTCTTGTAAAAAAAAATTCTAGGAAGTATGGATACAAATACAGATATAAGTTAAATAATTAAACTTTTTGAACACAAAAATCAAAGATATTACTAAATGGATAATAAATTGAATTAATAGTATATTAATATGGTCATATATTTTTCTTAAAGATTAATGAGTGCTATATAAACTTAGGATAAAAAGTAAATAACTCCTACATTTTACATCAAGTTGCAAATAAACCCCTACATCTTTAACTTCAACAATCTCACCCTCACATATTACAAAATGTTGGAATCTCCCCTTCTGGCCACCTAAATTGGGTCTGACATCTCCAGCAGTGCAAACATGGCACGATAACGAGTAATTTGATATGACATGTTAAGTTAATAGCTAGTTAAATACCAATATGGATTAAAACCTAAGTGGAAAAAAAATTGCTCTGATGTCGTCCCCATCAACCAAAGTATTATTTTATCCCCTACCATCTTTGGTCCGTCACTTTCAAAGATATCCCTTTCCCTCTAATTCCTCTAAAAAATCATTATATTTTATATAATTTCCTTTGTGAGTTGCTTCAAACAAGCAAGAATCAACTATTCTCTATTCTCAACCCCGTTTTGATTCAAGGAACATCCGATCTGAAAGGAAGTTTGCTTATGTTGTGTAATTTTACTATTCCAATGAAGAATCCTAAAATATTTGGATGATTTCTTCAAATTTTGTTTCAAAATTTGTTGTCAATTTTCTCAATCTCATTCATATTCCATTATTTTTTACTTGTCATTTTTTTTGATATTTATTGAAATTAGGGTTTGTATTTGAGTTTTTTATCTTCATGCTTCTATTATGTGTGTATATTTTGTTTTTGATTTATTGCATGTCTTGATTAGTTCTTGCACGTGATTTAGTATTATGGCTAATGTACATATTCAAATTAATAGGTAATATGCTCAATGTGGACTGTGGGCATGGTGAGCATATTACAATATTTAGTTAGTGCATTACCTGATATTTATCTTATTCTTTATACTTATTATTAGGCAAATGTAGTTCTTTGTTTATATTATTGTGCATTACTTTTATTGTGCATGCATGTTTTGTTTAAACCATCGTAAAGAATTTCTAAATTACTCATATTGTTTATCTCATTCATATGTTGAACACTAGTGCTTTTGAAACAAAAGGCATGCTTATGGTCCCTTGCCTATATAAACCCTCCTAAACAACTTTTGAAGAACTATTGTATATCCCATTATTTATTCTTGTTGTTAGGCTAATATCCTTGTATGCATGTCTTTATCAATTTTCTTGGACAAACCTGTTAGATATGCGCCAACTTATATAAATGCATTGATTAATTAAATGCATTCTAATATTATATATGCATTGATTAACTAAATGGTTTTTCTTTTGTCTTCATTGTAGATATATATATGATTCTAATGTAATATCTTTTTGAGTGCATTATGAAGAAAAGTTTATTGAGAGGCCTTAAAAGAGGTATATAGATGGGCAATTGGGATTTTATATGAATTTGACAAAGACTATATTTCCTTTTTTGAGAGATTAAGGGGATTGTTGAAAACTTTAGTTATATAAAAGGAGATGAACTATTCTACTTATTACCATATAGGCCAATTCAAATTGGTTTTAGATCTATTAGGGATGATAAGGATTGCATAGAGATATTAACTTGTCATAAAGGTAAGAAATTTATTAATATATGTATACAATCTGCTTAAATAATAGGTCAAAGTCAAGTAAGAAACTCAGGTGTAACTCAAAATCTTGATGTATCTAAACTGGACCTATAAGGGAACAAATGTTTAAGTAATAATAATACTAATAATGAATAAGAATCAAGTGATAGTGAAAAGGAAAAAGTGAAAATAAAAATGAAGAGAGTGAAAAAGAGGATGAAGAAGTAATTGATAATGAAGCTAAAAAAGTTACAGGTGCTAATAAGGAAACTAAAGAAGATAATCAAGCAAATAAGAATATGATGACTATGGGATACACTTCACTAAAGAATTAACTAATAATGAAGATATATTTGATGTAGGGGCTACACGAGTAGCTAAAAAAAATTTAGTTGGTCCTAGCAATGGATCGGCCAATAATGTCAAAGACAATAAGGATAAAGAACTAGAATAGATATAGATAAAATCAAAGAGGAAGCCCCGACTGAAGAGTTGTACAATCCACCACATTTAGATGATGATCCTTAGGGGCTACATGGATGTGAACCATGGATGATCCTAAGTTTTATATGGAATTATTATTTAAAAATGTATATCAATTTAGAGAAGCTTAAAAAAAACTACACTATCAAGGATAGTAGGGATACAATATTCATCAGGAATAAGAAGAGTAGAGTAATTGTTGAGTACAAGAATAGATGTAGGTGGAGGCTTCATGCTTTTAATGTTATTAGAGAAATATCTTTTCAAATTAAGACTTTTAATTAAGCTCATAATTATGGAAGAAGCTTCATGAATAAACAAGTCACAATAAAATGGTTAACCAAGAAATATATAGAGAACTTGAGATCAGATTCTGATTAGAAAATCAAAGCATTGAAGGATCAACTTATGAGGAAATACCAAGTGAATGTTAGTAAGCATATGATATATAGAGCAAAGAAGCAAGCTATTAATGATGTACATGGAGATAATTTAAAGCAGTATACTAGAGTTTATGATGGGGGACAAAAATAAAATGATGGATGAAGAGTTTTAGCAAGCTAACCAGCAAGCAAACTTGAACAATTAATTATTAGATAAATGGGCTAAATTAATCCAAGAAAAAAAATTTTATAAGGAGACTAGTTGATCTAATTTTTAAGACCTGCAATGTAGATCTAGTTCAAAATAAGGATTAGGATCTTCATTAAAAGGAAACCATCACTATTAGGGCAAGTTAACCTTCAAATGATCAGATCTAATGAAGCTTAAGAAGAGTTTTCCTACCAACAATGATGGATAATTATTTGATGGAAGAATGAGCTCTCATCACTCAAGGATTGAGGCCTAGAAGTCAAGATTGGCACTCTCTACTTTGAGACTCACCTTGACCTTGATCCATGGCATGGAGACCTTCATCCTTGACCTAGGAACCTGAGAGAACCTACAAAGAAATTTGGGATTAGACATAGAAGAAGAATTGGAGTTGGAATGGAAACAAAGAAAAAAAAAAGGAAGAAGAAGAAAGTGGCCGGCAGCATGGGACTTGGAGCTTGATCATAGATCCATCAATGGGCATCCCATCCTTTACTCCTTCCAAGAGCAATCTTCACTCTTAAACTCAAACTTAAAAAAACTCTCATTCTCTCCTTGGATAAGGATCTAGACACTCAAACTAGCTAGAAAACTTTCACTCCAAACAAGAACTAAAAAAACTAGAACATAAAGAAACAATCCTTTCATTAATTCAAATCATAGCATAGAATGAATACAATGAGAGCCTAGGGGCCCTATTTATAGGCTCCAATGCTAGGAATTTCATCCAAGGATGGAGAGGAGGGGATAAGGATTGCTTAGTTGGCTCCAACAATTTTTAGGTAAGTGATTTTAACTAAAAACAAATTATTGGTAAAAAGTTACAACCACTTGACATGTGGCATTCTAGAAGGTCTTCATGTAGTTGTCAAATACTGATGTGGAGGCCTAGGTGTCATTAGAGGTGGCGCCCCACATGTCACTTGTTGGAAGGTGTCTTTATGTTCCCCATAAAAGTCTTGATGTAGTGTGATTTCTTCTCCCCCAAGGTTTCTTGATGAGGTGTCCCCCCATGTGAAAGTTTTGGCTTCAAGTCTTGGCTTGAATTGGGCTTAAAAGGCTTGAATTGGGGTTTGAAGAGGTGGCTTTCCATCATGCTTTGAGCTTGAGTCGACTCATGAAAAATTGTCTTCTTCCATGTGTTGACTCATGAGTATGCTTCAAGAAAATTTGGGACTTGTTTCATGGCTCAAGATTTTATTAACTATAGCTACAAAAACAAAGTTAGTTAATCAAAGTATATATTCTTATTATTGATGTCCCCATCAATTCTCCCGGGGTGGAAAAAAGACTCGACTCCATCGAGTTAGAATTCATCTAGCTTTGGTGATACTATAAGAGGTCAGGGTCGATTTTTTGTAAGTCCTCTCGAGTGATCCATGAATCTTTAGAATCAGGTCGTCTTTGCCAGTGAACCAAGTAGCGTTGATAGTCTTTATTTTGAGTAGTGACAATCTTGTCATCTAAGATTCGCTCAATCCTATCTTGTCACTTTGGTAATATGGCTGGTGGACACTCAAGGATTGGTTCACTCTCAAAGGTGGAATCAGGCCTGAATAGCTCACTAGGTATCATTGTTGGTTCCTTATACTTTACTAGATCTGAAATATTGAAAGTGAAACTAATACCAAAGTCGAATGGTATCTAGCATATATTAGATCCAATTTTCTTTACTATTTTGAAAAGGACCTACACCACGGGCATATAATCATTTTGAGTCTAATCAAGATATGGTCTCCTTCCTGAAATTCTTTAACTTTTTTTACAAAATTTAGCCATATACTTGTTAATTTTATTGCTCAAAATTTGTTTTACTAATCACGCTATGCATATGACTCTCGTAATCATGGATACTTATGCATGGGACACCAAATGACAAGAGACAAACACAAATGATACTAAATGGTAAAAGACAAACAAAAATAAAACAAGCTCAAATGGACTTTATTATCTATGAACTAAACTTTATTGTTGAACTAGGAAACAAGGTTCCTAATTTTCAATATTCCCTAAATGGCTTTGAAGACTCTGGCACAAAACTTCAGGTAGGTGGCAGTGAATCTTAATTTGGCTCCCAACATATGCCAAAGAGTCTTAATAAAGTAACTGTTGAATATCACTAGGACCAGATCAATGGTATGATAGATGTTTTAGCCGGATGGGATAAAAGAGTGAATGAAACCTAATGGTGGATCGGGATGGAGGATGTTTAGAAATGGGAAATCATGGATAGAAAAATTGTTAGGAAAAATATTTTGTAGGGTTTTTAAAGGCTCTACACCTTCTTGGGGCTGATCCGTAGGGTTTTGTTCTTTGATGGTTAATACCCCAATATGTGATCCTTTATCGATCTCTAGATCTAAACCTTCAACATCAATTAATTCCGGATCTTCTATGTTATCCTTAGATTGATCTCCATGGTTTTGTCCTTGGATTTCATTTTGATCATCCCCATTATTGACCTCCTTAGGCTGGGTAATTATTATATCCTCAAATAATTGTTCTTGATCATGTTCGTTCATAAGGTTAGACCCAGCTTCATAAATTTTTTTTTAAGTTCTTCAACGGGTTTAGGATTTTCTTTTTCTAGCCCTTCATTTGGACAAGACTTTGATTCTATTTCATCCTTAAATTCTTTAATAGGTTCAGGAGGTTTTTTCTCTAATTTTTTCATGGGTTTAGTCTCTTCTTCATCTCCCTCATACTTATTGAATTTAGTAATATATTTAAACACAATTTCATCATCTTGTCTTAATTTGTACCATTGGGTTGGAAGATTTTGCTTATAAGATTTGCCTAGGTACTTTTCTCTCAGCTTACTCTTCATATCTCTCCAAGTAATTATTTTATCCCCACTATAATAACTTTTATGCTCAACATGTTCTCAATATGACTTAGCATGTTGGACTAGCTTTAATTTGACAAATTGACATTTCTTTACTTCCAACATTTCATCAAATTCAAAGTACTTATCAATTTTCTTCTTCCAATCGACATACACCTCAGGGTTTCCATCAAAAGTGGGTGCATAGGGTCGATTGCTCCTAAAGACTCTCTCCTCTTGATCTACAAAGCCTTGGCAGGGGTACTTAAGTTTATACTCAGGGGTGAGATCATGATAATGGGCTCTTGGACCAATGGAAGGTGATTTAGGATTAGTACGGATCAAGCGATCTTTTTCGAGGTTCCTAATTTGATTATTTACTTACCCTAATTCTTTGTTCACTTGTCCTAATTATTTAGTTAGGGTATCAAATTTTTCAGTCAGGATCCTCATAAAGAATTCAAGATTGGGATCCATGGATACATGTAGGACTGTTGGTATAGGACTTCAGATCAAATGGGCAAGCAGTACAAACCTAACTTCTAGGGCTCCTATACCTAAAAGTTCAAAATACAGGAATTGACTAAGTACTAGTTAAAGTTATAATTACCTTTTCCACTGGCCAGGAAAAAGGTGGGGTTGCGGGAGGCTCCCCTCGCTTTCACGATGTCCTAATTAAAAATCGCAAGTCTACTTAAGGCGTTTGACATTGGACCTCTTGCCTTAGACACCAATTTCAAGAAGTACAAACTCAACTAATATTTGGTCTCATCTTGCACTTGAACCCAACTTGTGGGTGTCCCTAGTTATAGGTGCCTACTCAATTTCAATTATGGTTTAGGTCAATGAAAATGTGGGTGATTATTTTGAGCCAAGGAAAGGTAATGACCTCCTTCCCTTATGTTATGATTGAATGCCCTTAATTCGATTTAGAAATGGATGTACAAACATTCAACTTGCTAACAAGATATCTATACTAGCTAAACATGTGATTCAAACCCGAATTAAATTTTTTTTTTAAATTCAGAAATTTAATTGGAAAGTTTAGATTTTGAAGTCTATAATTTAGAAATCAAATTTTAAAATTTAAATCTCGAATTAGGATTAAAAATTCATTCTAGAAGTTAGAGTTGTTGCAAAATAGTTTCAGCCCTAACAACTTCTTGTCAACTAGTTTTAAAAATTCAAAATAAAAATTTTAAAATTATAGAAAAATTAAAATTAAAATTTGAATTGTTAAGTCTCTCAGTAAAGATTCTAGATTCCAAATTTTAAGATTTAATTCCTGAAATGTGGTTAATTTCAAATTTTATTTTTTAAAAAAACCAAAAATTCAAAATAAAACTGATTTGGTTAGTTCTTAGATCAGAATTCTTGAATTTTAAAGTTTTGACTTTAGATTAACTCGAATTTTAGTTAAGAAGGTAGTTTGAAAATAGTTGCTAGAAGGTTCCAGCAGTTTAGCTAACTCTTAATAACCTGAATTCAAATTTCAAATTTTGAATTCTAAATCCTTATAAAACTCAAAATTTTGGTGGAAAATAATAAAACTCAAAGTCTGGATCTCAGATCTAAAACTTAAAAATTAAAAAAATATATTTTTATATTTTTTTAAAAATTAAATGAAATAAAAGGCAGAAACAGAATTATGACATAATTTCAAAAATGATATAAGAACTCATATTTTTAAATCCAGAAATAAAAAAAATATTTTTTTGAATTTTATGTTTTGAATCCTAAGACACTAAGGTACTAGAAAAGTATTTTTTGGATTTTATTGATCAATGTAAAAAATACTTAAATTCATAAAAATATTTGGTGAATAGTAGAACAGAAATTTCAGCAATCAAATACTTGACCTAGTAAACCTTAAGCTCTGATACCAAAAATTGATGAAGGACGAAAATAAAATAATGGATGGAGAGTTTTAGCAAGCTAACCAGCAAGCAAACTTGAGCAATTAATTATCAAATAAATGGGCTAAATTAATCCAAGAAAATAATTTTCATAAGGAGACTAGTTATCTAATTTTTAAGACCCGCAATGTAGATCTAGTTCAAAATAAGGATTAGGATCTTCATAGCAAGGAAACTATCACTACTAGGGCAAGTTAACCTTCAAATGATCAGATCTAATGAAGCTTAGGAAGAGTTTCCCTACCAACAATGATGGCTAATTATTTGGTGGAAGAAGGAGCTCTCATCACTCAAGGATTGAGGACTAGAAGTCAAGATTGGCACTCTTTACTTTGAGATCACCTTGGCCTTGATCAATGGCATGGAGACCTTCATCCTTGATCTAGGAACCTGAGAGAACCTGCAAAGAAATTTGGGATTAGACATGGAAGAAGAATTGGAGTTGGAATGGAAACAAAGAAAAAAAAGGAAGAAGAAGAATGTAGCCGGCGACTTGGGACTTGGAGCTTGATCATAGATCCATCAATGGGCGTCCCATCTTTTACTCCTTCCAAGAGCACTCTTCACTCTCAAACTCAAACTTAAAAAACTCTTATTCTCTCCTTGGATAAGGATCTACACACTCAAACTAGCCAGAAAACTTTCACTCCAAACAAGAACTCAAGAAAACTAGAACACAAGGAAACAATCCTTTCATTAATTCAAATCATAGCATATAATGAATACAATGAGAGCCTAGGGATTCTATTTATAGGCTCCAATGCTAGGAATTTCATCCAAGGGTAGAGAGGAGGGGATAAGGATGGCTTAGTTGGCTCCAACAATTTTTAGGTAAGTGGTTTTAACTAAAAACAAATTATTAGTAAAAAGTTACAACCACTTGACATGTGGCATTCTAGAAGGTCTTCATGTGGTTGTCAAATGCTGATGTAGAGGCCTAGGTATCATTAGAGGTGGCGCCCCACATGTCACTTGTTGGAAGGTGTCTTGATGTTCCCCATAAAAGTCTTGATGTAATGTAATTTCTTCTCCCCCAAGGTTTCTTGATGAGGTGACCCCCCATGTGAAAATTTTGGCTTCAAGTCTTGGCTTGAATTGGGCTTGAAGGGCTTGAATTTGGCTTTGAAGAAGTGGCTTTCCATCATGATTTAAGCTTGAGTCGACTCATGAAAAATTGTCTTCTTCCATATTTTGACTCATGAGCATGCTTCAAGAAAATTTGGGACTTGTTTCATAGCTCAAGATTTTATTAACTATAGCTGCAAAAACAAAATTAGTTAATCAAAATATATATTCTTATTATTGATGTCCCCATTAATTTAGGATTATGCTGAGACTTTGAAGAAACATAACCCAAATGTTGGATAAAGGTAACTGTGGAGAGACCTTAAATGTCATTACATCCTAGATTTCAAAGAATGTTCATATGCCTAAAAACACAGAAGCAAGGATTCTTAGCAAGTTGTAAACCTTTTGCAGGTTTAGATGGATGTTTCATTAAGAATAAACTTGGTGGGTAGATTCTTAGTACACTGGGCAAGGATGGAAATAACAATTTCTTCCATCTTGCATATGCAATTGTTGAAGGTGAGACAATAAACTCATGAAAATTCTTGCTAACTTATTTGTTAGAGTATAATAGCCCAGTGGAGTAGCACAGATGAATTTTCATGTTCAATAGATAGAAGGTATGCACTACAAATTTATAATTTTGTGTTGAGTTCATGTGATAGTTGTTTGTTTAACATATTTTTTTGATATATTATAGGGTTTGATAGAGGCTTTTGACAATGTGGTTCCAGCTACAGAGCGGAAGATCTACATGTGGCATATGTATGCCAACTTCAGGGATAGAGGCCATAAAGACAAGGCTTTGAAAGATGATCTATAGATAGCAGCATATGCATATATAGAGTTCGACTTTACTATAGCTATAGACAAGCTGAAAATGAAATTGATATCTGCTTATGACTATGTAGTTGGCATCAAGAAGATATGGATAAGACACATTCAACCCAAGGAACAAGGTTAGTTTGATAGTTAATAATCTTTGAAAGTCATTTAATTACTACATATTGGAGGCAATAGATAAACCAATATTGATGTTGATGGAGTGGATTAGAATAGCACTTATGCAAAGATTCCAAGTGAAGAGAGATGGGTGTAAGAATATTCTATGGGAAATAACACCAAGGGAATGTAAGATGCTTGAAGAGGAGAAAGCAACATCAATTATGTGTTTATCTATATATACCGGAAATCTAGCATATCAAGTTAATTGTCTAAATAGGACATTTTGTATTGACTTAAATAAATGGTCTTGTAGGTGTAAGAAATGAGAACTCATGGGAGTTTCTTGTAAACATGCAATTGCTACAATTTATACCTTAAAACATAATTCTGAGATATTTATCAACCATTATTATAGGAAGGAAGCATATTTAAAGGCATATATGCTTATGATACATCATGTTCCTAGCGAGGAATAGTGGATTAAAACCAATTTTAAACCTCTTGATCCTCCAACTGTGAAGAAGCAATCTGGAACTAAAAAAAATAGGAAGAGAGGTCCTAAAGAGAAAAAAAGATAGGTTGGAGTAAGAGTTAAATTCCACTCTATAAGGTGCTCTAATAGTTTTCAATCCGAGCATAACTACAAGACATGTAAGAAGCCAAGAAGCCCTAATCTAAAAATTTGAAAGAACAAGAAGAGAAAAGACAGAGATACAGATATGAGCTCATTTCCAAAAACTATTACCAATTCTAGCCCTATATATATTTTATATGTAATAGCTAAAAAACTATAATGCGCCAAGTTGCCGGTGGAAGTACTATTAATTCTGGTCCTAGATATGTTGAAAATAGTATTGGATTTTGTATTGTATATCAAGTCAGACCTAATCATATATTAATTTATGTTAGTTATTTTATAATGACTAATAAGTTTACATTTTTAAGTAGAAATCTGGAAGAGAAAAGAGACAAATATTGGACCAGAAGAGGTAGTCAGATTATGAGTGGTATTGCAAGTGGTAGAGGTATCAATCCAAGTCAAGACAATCATGCATGTGGTTATCAAAGAAGACAATGAAATATTAGACATGACCAATGATTTTGAATGTTTGTCGGTGTTAATATACTATTCTGATGTGATATGGAGGGGTTCCAATGTAATATTTTGGTTTATGATATACTTTTAGAAGTAATCTACTGATACACTTATAGATGTGGCATTTATATTTTGTGAAATTGATGTAACGTTGTAAGTTTGACATTTTAGTTTGGAAATTGAATGTGAAATACTATTTAATATGACATAGTATGTTAATGTGAATACTATACAATACTTAATATGAATGTCAATGTCAATTTGATACAAGGGCTGATGTTCATACGATACAGTAAATGTTAATGTGAATACCATACAATGCTTAATGTAAGTATCAATATTAATTTGATACCGGGGTTAATGTTCATATGATATAGTGAATATTAATGTAAATGCCATATAATACTTAATATGAATGTCAATATCAATTTGATATAGGGGCTGATATGAATATGATAGTGATTATGGATAGGAAAATATTTTTACAAAGACTAATTGATATAGGAGTTGATTGTTTTATATGAAAATATTTGATACAGGGAATGATTGTTTCACAAGGCCCAACTTTGATTACTCTAAAAATATTTTCAGATATGTTGTTTGATAATATATATGGTTGAAATCTTTGTTTGATATACTTTCAAATGTGTTGTTTGACAATATTATTGCTGAGATATTATAATTTTCTGGCCCTCCAAGTTTCACTCTCCGGTGAAACATTGTAACCTCCTGGCCTTCCAAGTTTCACTATCTGGTTTTTACAGGTTTGCCAGGATTTAATATCATCTACTATGACCCTTTTCTATGCTCATCTATTTATATCTTTAATATGTAGCAGATTTTCTACACCCTTCTACGCAAACTAACTTGCGAATTAGTGACATTTCTGGGTACTTGTTTTCTAGAAATAACCTTAGCACAATGGGATTACAACACAAGAGCTGCTTATTTACATTTTACAAGGTACTTCTTAAAAACAAGACATGGTAACCTAAACATCATATATATGGCCTATTATTTTGACTTATGGCAACAAATAATGATACATAGAGGGTGCCACATGGTGCCAAGCATAGATGCTGTTCCTTATCACTGATGTATTTTATTACTGTACAAGATCTACAAAGCTCCAATATTATTATTGTACAAAATCTACGAAGCTCTAATCTTGTCATTATACAAGATCAACAAAGCTCCAATCTATTGAATTCACCAAAAAAAACAATATTTATGTTGAAACAATATTCTTATAAAATACATAATTTCAAATTAGGCCAACATCAATCTGAATAAAATGCAGCCAGAACATGATTTAAAATAAAAATATGATTTACATTGTCATTAACAACTTTTACAACAAGCAAAATACATTATTATGGTAACTAGAATTGACAAAGAGGTATATTAGACCTATAAACTAGAAAAATCAGAACAAGCATGATCAAATAACCAATAACACCAAGTTTATTACATCTACCTTTATCTTCGCTTAACCTAGATTATCTTTCCATATCACCAAGTTGCTTTTCAAGTTCAGAATGCTTATATTCTACACTTTCTTTCTCAAGCCGCAATACTTGCTTATCAGCCTCCAACTTATTAATTTTTTATATAATTTGTAGATTACCTTGAATACACATCTGAACTACTCTGGATGTAACCATTGGAAATAATTGCAACCTCAATTAAACTATAAAAATTATTTTAATTTCCATTATCCTTTCCATTATAATAACAAATCATATAAAATAAAGTCAAATAAAGCAAAATCCTTACATTATAATTAGGGCATACTCAAAACCTCCTACCTAGATTTATAGAGGTCCAAGATGTTTATACCATAGTTGGAAGATGGCAATGGCATGTTTTTGGATTTCCTCTAAAGCCAAATGCTTTTCATTCCTAAATACCCAAAATTGAAGAACTCATTCCCAGTTGTAAGAGAGATATAAAGAGATCGAGCAAGAGAGAGAACGAGAGAGAGCGAGAGAGAAAAAAATAATAATATACAAAGTAAAAGAGATAAAAAACCAATTCCTTCATTAGGTTTTTGGTGAGAAAAAAAAAAAGGATGCCAAGTGAGTGTGCAAGCTGATTAATAATTTTCTATTTTTCAAAATAAATAAATAGATCCACATAAGTCACTAATGGCAAATAACTTATCATGTATGCACCACCAACGATGTCGGACCCAATTTAGGTGGCTAGAAAGGAAAATTACAACATTCTATAAAATGTGAGGTTGAAATTACTGAAATTAAAGATGTAGAAGGTTATTTACAACTCGATGTAAAATGCAAGAAATTATTTACTTTTTATCCTAAGATTTAATATGATTAATATTCGGATATAGACCAGATAGTTATCTATCTATATTTATATTCACTTTTTTAATAAATATGGATACGGATACATATATAGATATTAACCGAATATTCACATTTTTATCCATAACCAAATAAATTCAGATACGAAAACATATGGATAAATATATTACCCAGTCCACTTTCATCCCTAGTTATATATCAACAAGAGGCATGTAATACTTACAAAGCTATATGCTTGTACTCTCATTTGTTTAAAGTTTGTACATTAACCAAGGTTGGACAATCTCATAAGATGCATGTACACAATTAATGTTTCACTTACCAACAAAAAACAAAGGATTAATTTAGAACTGAGACATGGAAAGGCTATTGGGAATTTGGCATGAGCAAGAACGTCTTGAACTGCGATATATGGAAATGTTATTGGGAGGTTGTCATGAGAGCTCGTTACATAGGGATGAGCACTGTTTGTGTTGCCATGCATTGGAGGTTTTCTTATATTTTCTAACATGTTAGACTTACCAACTGATGCATGTCTGAGATGTCATTGAAAGGAAATGGTAACAAGGATTAGCAATCTCCTCTCTTTGGACCAGTTACACCACATATCACAAACAAAATGCACGAGTTGCCTATACGCTTATCCACTCATTTTCTGATAGAGTAATTCTTTGTGAACCGCATGTGGTGCAGCAAATCCAGCATGGCCTGCACCGTACGATCCTATTGGTCCAAAAATATTCACTATAGCATGATAGAATAAAAGCTAAGATGACTAGCATTAATTAAAATTTTTGTCCAAATCAAAATACCTTTACGATATCCCAGTTCAAAAGCTACGATACCCCAGTTCAAAAGCTACGACACCCTGGTTCAAAAAATGACCTGAAACATTAATTCAAAACCTACGATACCCTAGTTCAAAAACTACGACACCATGGTTCAACAATGACCTGAAACAGTATTACGACATCCTAGTTCAAAACTTATGACACCCTAGTTCAAAATCTACGATACCCTGATTCAAAAATGACCAGAAACAGTATTACGACACCCTAGTTCAAAAGTTACGATATCCTAGTTCAAAACCTACGACACCCTTGCAGAAAATATAAATTAAAACCAGAAACAGTATTACAACATCCTAGTTCAAAAGCTACGACACCCTAGTTCAAAACCTACGACATCCCTACAGAAAAATATAAATTAAAACCTGAAACTGTATTACGACACCCTAGTTCAAAAGCTACGACACCCTAGTTTACCTACGACACCCCTGCAGAAAAATATAAATTAAAATCTGAAATAGTATTACGACATCCTAGTTCAAAAGCTACGACACCCTAGTTCAAAACCTACGACACCACTGCAGAAAAATATAAATTAAAACCTGAAACAGTATTACGACACCTAGTTCAAAAGCTATGACACCCTAGTTCAAAACCTACGATATCCCTGCAAAAAAATATAAATTAAAACCTGAAACAGTATCACGATACCCTAGTTCAAAAGCTACGATACCCTAATTCAAAACCTACGACATCCATGCAGAAAAGGAACCGGAAGGAAGGGTATTTTGGTCTGGATGAAAATTTCAAATAAAAACTGAATAATAATTAATGCTAGTCACGCTCAGCTCCCATCCTGTCATACTACAGTGGATATATTTGGACCAATAAAAAAGCACGGTGCGGGCCACACTGATTTTCTGCACCGCACGCGGTGCAAAAAGACTTTTACTATATATATATATATATATATATATAGTTTCTATGGTACGAGTCCTTAAGTGGTGCTCCCCTCTAAGATTTCAATCGGAGTCTTAATTTATTTCGAAGGATCTGGGTCTCTGGTGGTGCAAATCCTAGGTTCGCATCTCAAAGCAACATATGTACCTTTTCTTTTCCTACAATGGGACTTTCTTCAACTTCATGTAGAGTTCGTCTACTCTCGTCCTAAAAAGATTAAAATCTTAATCCTATAAGTCCAAATCGATAATAGATATTTTGAATTAAGAATCTATACCATTGATTACGTTCTAAATCATAGAAATTATTAAGAACTAAAAGGTCATGTGTTCTGGAGCCCTCTTATCTTTACACAAAACAGGAATAAACATCCATCCTTGTGACAGTATTATTGTGCCAAACTATGTCATAAACCATATAAATCAAAATCCTATACTGTTGATCATGATTTACATCTCATAAAACATGTATATACTAAAATTAGTAGATTTGGAGGCTTCCAAACCATAAATTATACACAATATCCTGTCTTAAACAATATATAAGTGACTTAGTTTCCCAGTTTTTCAATTCCAAATCTAATCCTAGTCGGAATACTCTATCAAAAATTTTAAAAAAAATTATAACAACTGTAATTAGATCCTCTTATAAAAGGCTTAAAAAATGCTAAATTTCTATAGAGGAAGGGATTGTGATATTAATGGACTCCAAAAATAAGAAAAGGAGTAGCAGTGGTATGCAAAAACAAAAATATTCATATTAACCTCCAAATCAGCAGGAGAGAGAATGTATGATTAGCAAAAAGGAAGAATTCAGAATTTTCTGAAAGGATATGTTACTATATTTGAATTCTAAGAACTTTTGAACTTTCGAGAGGGGAGAAAGATGAACCAAGAATTCAAAATGAGATCTAATATATCAAAGTTACTTATTTTCTAAGTTATTTTACACACTTTAATTGTATTCGTGAGATTTGACGACTCCCCACTACCATGAAACATGTCAAAATTTCCTTAAGAGGGAAAATTACTGAAGGCTCGAAAGGTCATTCAAGGGCCATTTGGAAACCAAAGGGTATATGGAATATATTGGAAGAATGAACACCAGAAAACAACTGAAACTACCTGAAAATGGATTAGTGGTTAGATGCCAATGTCCACCATGTAACAAAGGAGACTTTATTTATTTATTTATTTATTTATTTTGGTAAAAAAAGGGAAGAACAAAGAAGACTTCAATTCACTTTTATAGAACTAGGTAAAAGGATTGCACACAAGGGCATAACCTTAGATTAAGCTGTTGAGAAGGCCAATGATGTATTATTATTAAAGTGTGGAACGGTCAAAAGTTTAACCTGTCGAACTTATGGCGATGTGCAATGGTTGATGTTTCCCTACCTTCCTAGATAGATCTAAATAAGTTCATGCAAATCAATAATCTGATAGACAAAAGGAGGGTTCTGGCAAAATAGGAGGGAAAACAACCTGAATGGCACAGCCTGATCCTTATTATGGCACTTACAATTTATGTATAGGTTTCGCTATTAAATAATGATGACATTACATAGCAATAGGAGTCCACAGTATAAAAATCACAGTTTACAAATTCCATCAAACACAAACACAGACATCTTAAATAAAGATATCATAAAAGATCAGCATAAGCAGACAAGACTATACTGGATTACAAAACACCATATGTCATAAAATTCAGAATAAATAACAGGCCAAGATGATTGGCTGAAAACATATGAACTTTCCTTGGAAGAATACATATTTTCAAGATATAAATTAGAATTACATTGTGGCTGAGGTGTCCATGTAAGAACCCTAGACAACACCAGGTGGGCTCACCTTGGCTCTATCGAATCTGCAATTGAACCTCGCAATGTTGGTTACAGGTCCTTGCCAATCAACATCGGACACATTTACATAGCATGACCAAATTGTGATATGAGACAGATGGGCCTAAGGAGAGACTTCATAAAATAGATTGACTGAAACACAAATATGATCCATACTATTTTCAAGACCCCAAAAATTAGAAGCACAAACACCAAGATTCAGAAGAATAATGATCACGAGCTTCAGAATACATTAACTAGACTAACGTTCAAAGCATATATTAAAGAACACTCTAAATAAAATATTATATTTGCATGTTTCCCTAACAAAAAGGCTTTTACCTTCAGATAGACTCGATAAGATAGAATCAGCAGCAGGTTTTCTATATCTGACATAACATGTCCAAGCTTTATAGCGCAACAGATTGGTTTTCCACTAACGTATTCATGCACTCTTGCAAGCAATTTGAGCTTGCTTTCAAGCTATGCAAGAATACATGATTAGAAAATGAATTATATGGACCATCTAGACCAACAGATTCTCACTGTTCCTTCCAGATTTTCCCAGTCACCTTCAGCTTTAATTCCTTCCTATCCCCACCCGAGAAGAATAGGGCCATGTTTCGGTGGATGACAAGCCCATCATAGCTATCACGCACCTTCTTGTGGCTGTCTCGTATGCTTCGAGGCACCCCTTGCCAGATTATCTTGCGTCCATTACCACCAACCTCAAGGCTGTAGTTGTAATTTTTAGCCTCAGATTCATCCCCCATGAAGCGCAAGAATGTTATGTAAACAGGTGCCATGGCCATCTGGAAGGCCTCAAAATGAAGGCAGAAGTACTGTCCAAAGCAACTGAATACCTGATATACAACAGAAAAGATGTGAATCATCACTGACATATATATAACAGAAGATGATATGTTAAAATATTTGCAGAAGAAGAGAAAAATAAGAGAGAGAGAGAGATAGAGAGAGAAAATTTTATTATTTCTATTTCAATCTCATTCAATACATTTCAAAGGTTATTTATACTAGTATATAGATTTCATACAAGAAAAAAAATAACAGCTGATATAGAATCATGCAAACAAAAAAAAATGATACAAAATCATACTAA
Organism: Areca catechu; assembly: GCA_021397845.1. Classification (NCBI taxonomy): domain Eukaryota; kingdom Viridiplantae; phylum Streptophyta; class Magnoliopsida; order Arecales; family Arecaceae; genus Areca; species Areca catechu. The sequence goes on from CM038050.1 coordinate 160,610,126, forward strand.
TAAAGGAAAAAATATGGGATCACATTAACAAAAAAAATGTTATGGATTGTCATATAATTTCTAAAATTATGTGATCACCTAAAATCATGCTAACATGTCCCCTCAAACTCAAAATGGTACTGTAAGTGCTAACTTAAATTTGAAAATTAGATCACAAAGATACTTGAAAGCTGGCATGATAAACTGACATGTCTACTAGCATGGCTGATTTTAATGATGTGACTATGAGAAGATGCAGAAGGTGATGGTTGCAGTAAAGCTAGCACTCAAAGAGAAGACAGCCAAAGGCCAATAATCCTTGCAAACAAAAACATCATAGGAGAGAAAGCTGATACTCAAAAAGAAGGCAGCTGAAGGCCAAGGATGCTCACAGACAAAAAATGCCACAAAAGAGAAGGCCAGTACTTAAAGACAAGGCAGCCGAAAGCCGATGATTCTTGTAAATAAAAATGCCACAAAAGAGAAGGCTGGTGCTCAAAGACAAAGCAGCCAAAGGCCAATAATCCTTGCAAATAAAAATACCATAGAAGAAAAGGCTGGCACTAAAAGAGAAGATAGCCAAAGCCGATGATGGTGAGAAATTTGCCAAGCAATAATAAAGAAAGACAGCTAAAGATCTAAAAATAAGAAGAAAAGTGATGAAGAGGAGTTGTGGATTTATCAGAAAATTAAAAAACTTTAGATATTAATCTATCAAAATAGAGAATTTGCAGATCCATTGATAATAAAGAATCTATAGGAAAATGGAGATTGATAGATAAGGAAGAAGAGATGAAAGTATCATATTGTAATCTGACTATGATCCCATGTTAAAATATTTGCAGAAGAAAAAGAAAATAAAAGAGAGAGAAAAAATGAGGCTTTATTATCTTTGTTTCAATCTCATTCAATACATCTTAGAGGTTATTTATATCATTGTATAGACTCTATATAAGAAAAATAATAATAACTAATACAAAACAAAAAGAATAATATAGAATCATACAGAGAAAGAACAATATTATAGGATCACGTTAACAAAAGAAATATTATGGGTTATCATGTGATTCCTAAAATTATATGATCACCTAAAATCATACTAACAGCGGATATGTTTTCCTTTTTTTTGTAATAAAAAACACAAACCACTTCTAAACCTCATTATGTAAGAAACTGTGGATAACGAAATGTGAATCATTAGTGCTATAAATAAAACAGAATAAGATTCATAGAAAGTTCATAGAAAAAGCAAGATATCAGTGGTTAGAAACCCAAATAGGTGATAGCAACTCTGGATCAGAAGATCCAGTGAATAGATGGATGAACTCAAATTAAAAAGAATCCCAAAATCAAACATTAAAAAGCCTGAAAACAGGCCTAAGAAGCTTCGTTGCTAAGCGTAGATTTCTTTTGTAGCAATTTTATTTTAATGGAAGATTAAATATCAGGTTCAAATTTGTCCAATAAAAGGTATAATAACCATCCAAAAATGTCCAACCATGAGCAGACTTGAATCAGGTATGGAACTGGATTCAAACTCAAAAGGTACGATTTGAATCCAGATCCATCAGGATCTGATCCAAATCCACCGTTTCCTCAGTCCTAATTACTATCACATCAACAACCATTATACAACCAAGATCAAATATAAATAATAAATTAATACCTAAACCAGATCTGGATCCAAATACAACCAATTTCTGGCCCTACTTCTTTGCATCACCTGAACAACTATCACGTGCATTGATGGAGGACTCTGTGGATGCTGGTCCACACCAGAGGTCCTGAACTGGACATGAGAGGAACCACATCATAGAATGCCACTAGTCCCTGGTTCCTTGGGAAATATGTGCAAACCAATCAGTAGCACTCAGCACCAACCCAGGACAGGACCGACCTCAACTAATTTTGCCCAGTACCAAGCAATACCTACCTAAAAGGCTCCTGAAGCCTATTTTCTGCTATTTTCTTTCAAATGAGGAGAAGAGGAAAGATGGAGAAGGGAACAGAGAGCTCAGATCCTGCACCATTAAAAGTAACTCTGAAAAAGTTGGTGCCTGTTCTACTATAAACACAGTCATCGAACCTAAAATCTCTCCTAATTCTAAGGATTGATCTAAACAGACCCTAACAAACAACAAAAAAATGGAGACAACAGGGTTAAAATGCAGCACCATCACACCAAAGTGGAGCTTGTGTCGAGGTCTGCTAAGATAGCACGGGAATATGTTCGAAAGAGTGATTAGAAGCAGAATTGAAAATCTTTATTTTAGATTATCATTTAATAAAGTTTGATGTAAGATTTTGGAACATGATTTTATAATACATTTGATTTAGTTATTTGAATTAAATTTGAATGTTAAAGTACTGATTATTTACTCCACTATTTGCTTTACGATATTATAATATAATGCCTTGCATGCTTATTAGGAGAGTTTCCTAAAAGTATACAATGGTTGCTGTGATCCCTCACTTGCAATCTCGGATAGGGGGCGTGATAAGTACAAAGACCCAAATTAAGCCCTATGCCTGGCCACTTCTTTCAACTACCAATGATAATCTAAGTTCACCTGAATGTTAGTCTAGATCTATACCTCATCATCATCTAGAGCGGAGGCCCTCTGACTTCCCAGAATGATAAAAAGGTAGCTCTACAACGCAGTGATCTATCTCTGCCTTCTTCTTTGAAACCCTCTTCTTCGCTTCTCTAAAATCAATAGTGCTTCTTCATCGACTGTCAAACCTCCTGTGGATATTTTTTTTGCACATAGCTATACGAAAATAATCACTAGCCAAGTGGTACTTCAACCTAATTACATCTCCTTCCCTGAACTCTATGTTACACTAGTTACATTTCCAGTGATACCGATTCGAAAGTATCTATCCTGGGTGCTTCTTCCTCGATGGATCCGTTCCTGTAGGTTTGACAGGCATGGCAATTTAGTAATTATAAAAAATAATAAAATCTCATTATCCTAAAAAATATATTTTCTACTTTAAAAATACTTCTAAATTATGAAATACATAGTTCTAATTTTTTTCATAATTATTCCTTACTTTTTAATTAAAAAATATATATTTAAATATCATAAATTCAGAAAAATGTGTTTTGCACTTCAAAAAATACTTGTGAATTATCTAATATGTAGTACTAATTTTTACAAATTTTTGTATTAATTATTTTTTATTTTTAAAATTAAAAATATTTTTAAATCCAAAAATTTGAAATTTTAATTTAAATACAAAACCATGCACAACCTCAACATGGATGCTATATATATATTTTTTGTCCCTGGAATGCATCAAAAGCTACTTCTCAATTTTATTCAAATTTAGGCCTAAGCCATTGTACGCATGATGCATCAAAACTTTCATAGAGGAATACCAAATTTAGATTGAGAATATTTACATACCACTAAAAAATATTCTAATTTAATAGTTATTTTTTGAATTTTATTTTTCAAATAATTTTTTAATCCAAAAATATATTTTTAAAAAAATTATATACTTTACAAAAATTAATGTTTTTAGCATCATTATATAGATCATTGATAAATCTATAGCATATCATAAAACCATGCTAAAATAAAAATTTTTGGCATGATCTCCTCTTGTTTTTTTCTAATTTTTGGGAATATCCAATGATGAAAAAAAAAAAAAGGAATGGAGGTGGGAAAGAAGCACCTTACCTTAAATCCGGCTTTTGAGGTCGATTTCCCATTGTTTTTGGCTTAGGAGAGGGGGGAGGATAAGTTTGAGAGAAATGGGAGAAAGAATGGCTTCCCAAGCCTTTCCATCACTCTAGCAACACCAAACCTTCATGAACCAAGCCGAACTGCCCGTTCAATCCAGTATGGCTCCGAACCATCCAGTTAAGAGTGGTTCTGGATGTTTTTCAAAAAAAATGGTCAAACTGACCCCGCATTAGTTCAACTCGGTACGAGGTGTACTGCACAGTTCTGCTGGTTCGCCATACCATGTTGCTAGTTTATTGGTGCTTCCTAGTTATAGGAACATGCAGGTTTATGTGATTTGGACCCAAATGAAAGTTGGCTCATCAATAAACAATCCCAATAGTGGGAGACTGGGAGCTGTTGCACCAAAATAAATACATGTCATAAGAAATGTGCAAATTATTGTATTTTACAGAATAATGGTCAAAGAAAGCATGGGTAACACAGTCCAAAAAGGAACAGAAGAGAGCACAATCACAAAAATCACTAGCCAAAAAGAATCATTGCACATCACAAGCATAATTTTAAAGTTAGAAAGGTACCGTTAGCATCCATGTTGCATTCTCAACCTCATGTGGATTTGATTTGACATATCGGTGGTTGAAAGTGCTCCCATTGTGCATGTCAACCTTGTGATCATCTTTCAAATGGCTCACCAAATGAGGAATATAACCTACAACAGTGCAATCAGACCCCGCATAGGGACAATTATAGGGTCTATATGCACAAACTGATTCATGTTTCGGCTTGCAATAATAAGGATAAATCCCATTACAACCAAAGCTCTGATATTTACACGGAAGCTCAAGAGAAGCTGCCACTTTCTCCAGAGCAAGACATCTAATATTGCCCAATTCATGCCTGCAAGTAGGACACTTATTCTGTACTCTAGGCTTGCATCCAGAACACAATGTATGACCATTTGAACACTGAAAATGCCAAGAAAGGACCAAGTTATATGCACCAGTATAGAAGCTATGCTTGAAAATATATAACATATAGAATCCGGTCTTTCAGAAGAACTGGTGAAACATAACTGCAGATTTAATTTAAGAAAAAAGATAATGAAAAACCAAAAAATATGAGTAAACAGATGTACCAGAAGAAAATAAAGAGCAGTTGAGAATAAAAATGACATAAGATGCTGATTGAATGCACAGCTCCCGCCCTCCATGTGATGTCTATCACACAGATCGGAAGGGATGAAGAAAGAAACTACATAGGGAGAGAGAGAGAGAGGTTCGGAAAAGCCATAAGCATCCACGGTCAAATGATTTTAAGGATAGAAATCCAATCAAGAAGTGGTTTTTGGTATTTAAAAGTCATAGAAATGCACGATTGAAAGTTTCTCAAATCCCACCAATTTTTTTCCTTGCCTATCCTTAGCCAGCCCTCCCCATGCATATGTTGTCACTGAGATAGGAGGCTTGCATCCAAACAGGCTCAAGAACCAAAGATGATATCAGCATTAGTAAGTAGATCTTGACGGAAAATATTATTGCCCAATGCTCTTTTGTTTCATAACAATTTAAGCTAGCAGCTTAAGACAGATAACATGAAAAGGAATTCTACAAGAACGATTATGAAGGCTAACAGCATCCCACCAATAGGTCTAAACAAAAAAGAAATCACGAATAAAAGACCTACAATAAAAATGTATTTCTGTAACAAATATTTTGAAACAATAATATCAACTATAGTGTTTGAGGATGCATGATGGGGAACACAAACAAAACAAAAAGAAAAATAAATTCAAGGAAAAAATCAAATAACTCAGAAGTTCAATTCAATCATTCAAGTTTTTCTCCATACAATTGGAGCCCTTAAATAGAGTAACAAACCATAACCTAATGAAATCAAATTACTGAGTCCTAATAAAAATAAAAGTCCTAATAAAGATAATAGTGAAATAAAAAGAATACTAAATAAACCCTCCTTTTATGATAGAATTAAGGTTAAGGTTCCTCAAAGCACACGACATTTCTTTCTAAAATAGGTGCGAAATTTTCAATTTCCATCATTCCCCCCTGGCTCGAAAGAACTCAACCATGGAGAGGAATTGAAGTAGGTTTCTAAATATCAATACAGTGCAACTTTTTCTCTTAAATCCAAGTATTATCTGAATCTGGACGACCCTGCCACTTAATCAAAAATCTTTAAAATCCTCTGTTAACAAGAGAAACAACTTTATCAATGATAATATATTCAATACGATCAGGCAAAGATGACGAAAGTGAAGAAAGAACTAGAGCTTGTATTAGAGGAGACTGAGTATACCCCTTGAGATCACCTCCATGCATAGTAGGAGACTCGAATGCATCCCGATAAGGTAACAAATCTTCAACATTGAAAATTGGACTAAATTTCAAATATGAAGATAATCCTATATAATAAGCATTAGGTCCAAGTTTACAAAGAATGTGAAATAGACCAGTAGCTCGAGCATGCAACTTTTTGAATGAATGTCAGGGATAACGTTCTGGACAGATACAAACTATCACATAGTCACTCATTAAACTCTACATTTCTACAATGAGCATCGACAGCAAGCTTATATTTCTCAGTACTCATAGTAATATTTTGCTTAATATCAATATGAATGTCATGAATGTATTTAGTCAAAAAAGTGATAGGCTCAGAAGTACGACTATTCATAAGGAAACAAAATCAATAAATTGGCAAGGGTTAAGCCATGAACAATTTCAAAAGGATACTTGCCAACAAATCAATTTACTGAGCTATTATAAGCAAAATCCGTTGTAGGCAATGACAAATCACATATACCAGGTCTATCACCAACCAGACACCTAAGTAAATTACCAAGACTATGATTCACAAGCTCTGTTTGATCATCTGTTTGGGAATGGAAAGGCTAAAGAAAACTTTAAAGTTGTTCTAAACAATTTCCAAAGGATCTTCTAAAAAATAACTTATAAATTTAACATCACAGTTAGACATTATGAAAGAAGGCAAACTGTGAAACCGAACTACTTCTCTAAAGAATAACTTAGCAATAAAAGAGACATTGTGAGTCTTTTGACATGGAATAAAATGTGCTATTTTGAAAACCTATTAACAACAACTAGAATTGAATCGTGTCCCCTAGCAGTCCTAAACAATCCGAGAATAAAAGTCCTAATAAAGTAATCCTAAATAAGCCCTCTTAGAACAGAATTAGGGTTCTTCAAAGCACATGTGTCCTTCTAAAATAAATGTGAATTTCTCGATTCCCATCATTCCCTTCTAGCTAGAAAGAACTCAACTCTGGCGAGGAATTGAAATAGGCTTCTAACAAATCAGGATCAATACAGCATAACTCTTTCTCAAGAATCCAAGTAGCATCTAAATCTAGACGGCCCTGCCACTTAATCAAAAATCTTTGAAATTCTCTATTAACAAGAAAAGCAACTTCATCAGTGATAATGGGTTTAATACGATCTGACGAAGACAACGAAAGTGAAGGAAGAACTGGAGCCGGCATTAGAGGAAACTAAGTGTACCCCTTAAGATCACCTGCATCATGGTAGGAGGTTCGAATGTGCCCTGATAAGGTAGCAAATTTTCAACATTGAAAATTAGATTAAATTTTAAATCAGAGGATAATCCTATATAATAAGCATTAGATCCAAGTTTACAAAGAAGCGAAATGGATCAATGGCTCCAGCATGCAATTTTTTGAATGAATGTCAGGGATAACATTCTGAACGGATACAAACTATCACATAGTCACCCTCATTAAACTTTACATTTATACAGTGAGCATCAACAGCGTGCATATATTTCTCAATACTCATAGGCCATAGCATTCTTTTGCTTAATATTAATGTGAATGTTATGAACATGTTTGGTAAAAAAAGTGGTAGGCTCAAAAATACGGTTATTCATAGGTAAGAAAACAAGATCAATGAGTTGGCAAGGGTTAAGTCCTGAACAATTTCAAAAGAACTCTCACCAAAGATCAATTCACTGAGCTTTTATAACCAAATTCTATTGTAGACAACGATAAATCCTATATACCAAGTCTATCACCAACCAGATACCTAAGTAAATCACCAAGACTACGATTCACAACCTCTATTTAACCATCTATTTGGGGATGAAAGGTTGAAGAAAATTTTAAAGTGGTCCCAAAAAGTTTTCAAAGGATCTTCCAAAAATAACTTATAAATTTGATATAACGGTCAGATACTATGAAAAAAGACAAACTATGAAATCAGACGACTTTCTTAAAGAATAACTTAGCAACAAAAAAGGCAACAGAAATCTTGACATGGAATAAAATGTTATTTTAGAAAACCTATCAACAACTAGAATTGAATCATGTCCACTAGTAGTCCTAGGCAATCCAAGATAAAATCCATACTAAGAACTTTCTAAGGAAAATGCAAAATTGAAAAAAAAAGTACACAGACTAGTGTTTTGCTTCTTGGTATTGGCTAATTGGCAGATGTGCATTGTGTAAGGATTCTAGCCACGTTCCTTTTAAGAGATGACCAATATAACCTATCTTCAACCATGGCTATAGTCTTGTTATGTCCAAAGTGACCAGTTAAGCCTCCTGCATGAAGCTCCCAAATAAGAGTCCTATAAAGATATCCTAGGTATTCAAAGATGACAATCTCTAAATAGGTAACCATCCTTGGTCATAAAATCAACATATTTCTAATGGTTTCCTTAACTAACTTCTTGAAAGATAAGAGCAAAATCAGGATAAATTTGATAATCATCCTTCACTTGCTCAAAGCCAACTACCTCTGCACTCATGGATTGAAGAATAGTAATGACTCTACTTAGTATATCAACGGCCCTATTTTCAGTACCAGCTTTGTATTTAAGGACAAAGGTATAATCCAGGAAAAACTCCATCCACTTGACATATAGCACTAAGTTTCTTCTGAGACTAGATATATCTAAGGAACAAATGGTCAAAGTACAAAACAAACTCTTGGAGTAGAAGATAATATTGCCAATACCTAAGGGTTTGAATTATAATATAAAACTCTGTCATATGTAAAATATTATTTACAATTATTAAGTTTTTGACTAAAATTGGCTATAGGATGACCCTCCTGATTAAGGACTTTTTCAATTCCAACACCTGATGCATCATAGGCTACCTTAAAAACTTGTAAAAAGTCAAGATGAATCAACATGGGTGCTTTAGTCATCCTCAGCTTAATATTATTAAAAGCTCCTGCAGCAATAACAGACCAATAAAATTCTCCTTTTTCATATTGTTCATAATAGGAGCCATGATAATGTTAAATATTTTAACGATGCATCTATAGAAAGATGCTAGACCATAAAAAATACGGACTTCAAAAAGAGATGTTAGTTCAGGCCACTCTTTAATAGCTTTAACCTTTTTAAGATCAGCTATAATATTTTTAAAAGATATAACATATCCTAAGAATAATACCTATCCTGAAGGAAAGAATATTTTTTAGATTGACATACAACTCGGCAAATCTAAGGACGAGAGAAACATCCCTAAGATAAACTAAGTGTTCTTCCCTAGACCTACCATAAATCAGGATATCATTAAAGTAGACAACTAAGAATTTTCCAATGAAAGGTCTCAACAATCTTGTCACAAATGAGCATTGGATAATCCAAAAGACATGACCAACCACTCATAAAGACCATCCTAGGTATTAAAGGTAGTCTTCCATTCATCCTCAGGTTAAATCCTAATTTGGTGATACCCAATACGCAAATCAAACTTGGAATAAACTTTGGAGCCTACTAATTAGTCAAGCATGTCCTCAAGCTTAGGAATGGAAAAATCAATATATGATGGTGATCCTATTGATAGCTCTACTATCTATAAACATTCATGTACCATTTTTTTGGATCAGAAAGGCAGGCACGGTACAAAAACTAAGGTTAGGTTGAATATGACCTTTATACAACAAACCATCTACCCGCCTTTTCATTTCCTTATGCTTTTTAGGGTTCAATCTGTAGTGTGGGAGATTAGGTACTTGAGATCCTAGGACTAGGTTAATGAAATGTTGAATGTTATGCATACAAGATAGGTCATCTGATATATCTTCTGGATTCACTTTTTTAAACTCTTCTAATAACAATTCAATCTAAGGAGACAGGTTATTTTGGAAGTTTGAGGCTAATCAAATTTTACCCTTAGGGATGACTACTAGCATGATTCCAAGCTCCGAACTCTCCTCAAATTTCTTATAAGTTAAAATGTGACAGTTTTTCTAATTAGGGGTTTGAGGATAAAACATCATTCCCTATTAGTGAATATTATTTAGTACTGATTTAAATGAAAGCCTATTTTACTGAGACTATATGTGATGTATTATCCATGGAGGTAGCTAGGGTCTTGTTAGGTCGATCCTAGATTTATAATGTAGATGCTCATAATTTTGGTAGGGAGAACACCTATGTTTTTATGTATAATGAAAAGAAAATTGGGTTAAACTCTACTAAATCTAGTACATCCCAATCTTTAAAAAAAGATAAGAGCAAGGTTTTAAATCCCGTGGGACAGGACTGTCCCGGTTTTTTCCTGGAATGGTATGCATCGGCGTCCCACCCCGTCTCGACACTCGAGACAGGGAATGTCCCAAGGTGTCCCGATTGGGACACTGGGATACTAGCGGGATGTGCTATCCCGATACATAGGATAATACCCCATCCCGGTGTCCCGTGGGATGTCCCGTCGGGACCTGAATCCTTGGATAAGAGTTCTCAAATCCCTGATTAAAAAAATACTATATTTTAACTCATAAGGAATTTAAGGAGAAGAGTTTGGAATCTAGAATCATGTTAGCAGTCATCCCTAAGGATAAAATTCAATTAAACTCAAACTTCCAAAATAACCCGCCTCCTGCAATTAAATTATGATTAGAAGAGTTTAAAGACATAATCCTAGAAGACATATCAGATGGCCTACCTCCTATGCATGACATCCAACATTTTATTTAGTCCCAGAGTTCCAAGTATCCAATCTACCACACTATAGATTGAACCCTAAAGAGCATGAAGAAATGAAAAAACAGGTAGATGGTTTGCTGCAAAAAGGTCATATTCGACCTAACCTTAGTCCTTATGCTGTGCCTGCCCTTCTGATCCTAAAGAAAGATAGTACATGGAGATTGTATGTGGATAGTAAGCTATCAATAGGATTACCGTCAAATATTGATTTCCCATTCCTAAGCTTGAGGACATACTTGACTGATTAGAGGCTCCAAAGTTTATTCCAACTTTGATTTGCATGGTGGGTATCATCAAATTAAGATTCGGCCTAGGAATGAGTAAAAGACTACCTTTAAGATCCATGATGGTCTTTATGAGTAGTTAGTCATGCCTTTTAGATTATCTAATGCCCCTAGTACAATCATGAGATTTATGACAAAGTTGTTGAGACCCTTTATTGAAAAATTTTTAATTGTCTACTTTGATGACATCTTGATTTATAGAAGGTCTAAGAAAAATGACTTAGTTCATCTTAGGAACGTTTTCCTCGTCCTTAAAACTATCAAGTTGTTTGTTAATCTTAAAAAGTATTCTTTCCTTCAGAATCAGATATTATTATTAGCAAAGTTCTCGGTACCGTCCCGAACTACCTGGTTCGAGGTGTACGATACTGTACCGGCTAAGAGCCGGTACCATGAAAAATGATCCAAAATGTCAGACCATTCAAAATACTATGTAAAGGACCAATAGGATATGATACAGTACCGTACCGGTATATTTTACTCGGTTTGGTCCTATTTAGGTCCCGTTCGGGCTTGATTCAAGTTAAATAATATTATCATGGAAAAGAAAGTGTTTTTTATAATTTCTTGGACTCGGTACGAGGCCCGGTATGATATGGTACGATACCGTAATGTACCGATCAGTGACCGATACGGGGCCCAGTATGGTACGGTATTCCTTGATTTTTAGGATATGTCATGTCTTACTAGAATATCATGACTGATCCTTAAAAGGTTAAAGCTATTAAAGAATAGCCTAAACCAACATCTCTTTTTGAAGTCTATATTTTTCATGATCTAAAATCTTTCCATAGATGCTTCATTAAATGATTTAGCACTATCATGGCTCCTATTACGAGTAGTATGAAAAAAGAAAATTTTATTGGTCTGTTGCTACTAAAAGAGCCTTTAATCATATTAAGCTTAGGATGATTGAAGCACCCCGTGTTAATTCATCCCGACTTTTCAAAACTTTTTGTGATAGCCTGTGACACATCGGGTGTTGGAATTAGAGGAGTTCTCGGTCAAGAGGGTCACCCTATAGCCTATTTTAGCAAAAAACTTAATAATGCTAAGCAAAGATATTCTATATATGACAAAATTTTATGCTATAATTCAAGCTCTTAAGCATTAGTGATTATCTTCTATTCTAGTAGTTTGTCTTATACTCTAACCACTTATCCCTTAGGTATATCCAATCTTAGAAGAAAATTAGTGCTCGGCATGTCAAGTAGGCTAAGTTTCTCCAGGATTATACATGTCCTCAAACACAAAACTAGTGTTGAGAATAAGGCTGCTAATGCACTAAGTAGAGTCATTACTGTTCTCTAGTCCATGAGTGCAGAGATAGTCGGCTTTGAGTGAGTGAAGGATGATTATCAAAGTTGTCCTATTTTTGCTTTTATCTTTCAAGTAATCAAGGAAACCTATCAGGAACATGTTAATTTTGTGATCAAAGATGGTTACCTATTTAGGAATTATCATCTTTGTATACCTAGGATATATTTACAAGACTTTCTTATTTGGGAGCTTCATACAAGAGGCTTAGGTAGCCACTTTAGACGTAATAAGACTATAGCCATGGCTGAAGATAGATTCTATTGGCCATCTCTTAAAAAGGATAAAGCTAGAATACTCACACAATGTCATACCTACCAATTAGCCAAAGTCAAAAAGCAAAACATTAGTCTATATACTCCTTCGATTCTACATTTCCGTGAAAAGACCGTAGTATGGATTTTATTCTTGGATTGCCTAGGACTACTAAGAACATGATTCAATTCTAGTTGTTGTTGAAGGTTTTCCAAAATGGCACATTTTATTCCATGTCAAAAGACTTTTGATGCCTCTTCTGTTGCTAAGTTATTCTTTAGGAAAGTCGTCCGACTTCACGATTTGCCCTCTTCCATAGTGTCTGACCGTAATATCAATTTTATAAATTATTTTTAGAAGATCCTTTCAAAATTGTTTGAGACCACTTTAAATTTTTTTTCAACATTTCATCCCCAAACAGATGGCCAAACAAAGGTTATGAATCGTAGTCTTAGTGATTTACTTAGATATCTGGTTGGTGATAGATTTGGTATATGGTATTTATCATTGCTTACAACAGAATTCGCTTATAACAACTCAATGAACTCGTCAACTGGCAAGAGTCACTTTGAAATTATTAATGGCTTTAATCCTTGCCAATCCATTGATCTCGTTTCCTACCCATGAATAACCGTACTTCTAAGCCTATCACTTATTTTGCCAAACACATTCATGACATTCATATTAATATTAGACAAAAGATTGCTATGAGTACTAAGAAATATAAGCTCGCTGCTAGTGCTCCTACAAAAATATAGAGTTTAACGAGGGTGACTATGTGATTGTTCATATCCGTCCAAAACTTATCCCTGACATTCATTCAAAAAGTTGCATGCTTAAGCCACTGATACATTTCACATCCTTAATAAACTTGGATCTAATGCTTATTATATAGAATTACCCTCTGATTTGAAATTTAGTCTAGTTTTCAATGTTGAAGATTTGTTACATTATCGGGACACATTTAAGCCTTTTACTATATATGCAGGTAATCTCAAGGGGTATACTCAGTCTCCTCCAATGCTAGTTCCAGTTCTTCCTTCACTTCCATCGTCTTTGCTAAACTATATTGAATGTATTATCACTGATGAAGTTGTTTCTCTTGCTAATAGAGGATTTCAAAAATTTTTCATTAAGTGACAAGGCTGTCCAGATTCAAATGCTACTTGGATTCATAAGGCAGTTATACCGTGTTGATCTAGATTTATTAGAAGCCTACTTGAATTCCTTGCTAGAGTCGAGTTCCTTCTAGCCATGAGGGAATGGTGGAAATGGAAAATTCGAACCTATTTTAGAAGGAAACGACATATTTTTTAAGAAATCCTAATCCTAATTTTATTCTAAAATGAGGGTCTATTTAGAATTTTCTTTATTTCATTATTATCTTTATTATGACTTTTACTTTTATTAGGACTCGATAATTTAACTTTCATTAGGTTACGGTTTATTATTCTATTTAAGGGCTCCAATCGTATGGAGAAAGACAAACATGAATGATTAAATTAAAGTTCTGAGTTATTTATTTTTTCCTTGAATTTATTTTTCTTTTTGTTTCCTTCGTGTTCCCTATCAACTTCAATTCAGTGTCATTCCGATAACAGGTAGCACTAGGGCAACCTAGGCTAATCTAAGTACAGTGCAGGTTGTTTTTTGTTTTCCCATAATTTATCTCTTTTCTTTCATTTATTTTAAAGATTTCCTCTTACGCACTTGGTTTTTGCAGTTGTGCAGCTACTTCATTTCCCTAACTCTTCATGCATCAGTTGCAAAACATGGTTGAAATATGTATAACTGGTTCACCTACATCAAATTTTGTGGACCTTAAAGAGAGTACAATGGATAGGGACCAACAATAATGGGATAAATCAAATCAGAAAAATGTATCAACAATTCCTAATTTATTTCAGGACCATTATGTTGACAGGTAGACTAGATGCAACAATCTTGTTTGATGAATTATTTAAATTTGCAAGTATTAAACAATGACATGGTGAGGGAAAACTATAACTAAGAACAAGCTACAACATATCCTGTTTGGCTGGCCTTAGGCATAACACATTGATGCATGAATAGCAGGACCCTTGGTGAATTATGTGATCCCCTTAAATTGCATGCTGTAGCCAATCAAGCATGGCTATGTCAATGCATAAAACCAAGCACATAAATGGTTGTGCATTGGCGTAACAGTTTATACAAATAAAAACAGTTTATACAAATAAAAATATTACATACTATGATGATATGTTGTAGGACAGTCCTATTCTCCCATAGAAAGTATTATCACATCCTCCATCAATTAATAGAAAACTACTCAAGAAAATTAGTATCTATTTACTCATGCACCAACCCAATTTTCCAGTGAATTATCTATATGGCCTTTGTAAACACAAATATAGCACAGAACATAACTGATATCATGAAGAATCCACATCCAGTCAAATATTTACAAATGGTAACATGTTAAGGCCACAAGCACAAATGTGCCCTCTTATAAAGGCTCTAATTTTATAAAAATGTAAAAACGAATGCATGGCAATGAAGAGTCAAATCTTAAGAACTAAAGGACAAACTAATAGCACATTCAATGAATATGAAAGTATTGATGGCTTTGATTTCTCTAAGGGGACACATTAGTCTGGAATCTTGATGGTGTTGCAGTTCCTATGCATAACAGACTCCCTATATTCCATTAAAGATTTGGGACCCACAGGAGAAGCAGCGGTCTTTTAAAATAAATAAAAACACTTTAGAGTCCAACCACATGCAGCCAGATTCAGAGGATTCTACATTTTATATAGTAAAATAGATATTTTCTGGTAGAGGAAACTATCCAAGCAACAACTAACAAACTAAGAACCATAAATAACAATTGAGAATGAACAGATTTTTACTTTTTGGTGAAAAAAAAATGAGTAAATGCTTAAGAGAGTTGTATATAAAGCAAAACCGATGGATGGGTGGATACTTAGCATTCAAGCAAACAGGACATTCTAGGAGTTCATAGACATTCTAGGAGAATGAACTGGTTTTTACTTTTTCATGCAAAAAATGAGTAAATGCTTAAGAGAGTTGTATATAAAGCAAACCTGATGGATGGGTGGATACATAGCATTCAAGCAAACAGGACATTCTAGGAGTTCATAGACACTGCTAGCAACAGATGCACTTGGCTTTGGTAACTGATGAGTATAGTCATTCACATGCTCATTGATATCCATCATGTCTTCATTATCCTGAGAATCACTAGACTCGGGATTAATTCCCAAATCATTAAAAAAAGTACTGCTAGACGACATGACTAGCCAGTACAAACAACTGTAAGACCTGTTTCCAAGAGAAAAGAAGCCACATCAAGTTACATTCTTGATTCAATTCAGGCTATGGTTCATCATCATTTCAAATTTGACAATATCAAACTAAAATGTGCCTTTTTCACAGTTTATGAGAATTGATGCACAGGACAGTCTCCTTTATGGCTCAAACATACTGAGTTAATTTTATTTAAGAACACTTCATGTGGAAACATTTGTTCTCACTAACAAATAAAGTTGCATGTCTGATTCTGGTAGGTATTACAGCTATATTGGAAGTAATGTCTCAAAAGGAGTTCCAGTTTTTCACAATGCAATGACAAGTCCATTAAGGAAAAGATATAAACAGCATAAAGTTATTATGGGGTTATATACGTGTGTATGCTGTATGTGCGCATGTGGCAATGTCTAAAAATCTAAGTTTTCAATTCTATTCTGGCTATAACAAAAGTTTTGCTTCCAATTTCAAAAATTTCAGCCAAAAAAAAAATTGAAAATATATTAATAAATTAGGGGAATAACAAAATAAGTCAAGAAAATAAATTAATTATTACTTTGTAGCCTTTTATATTGTTTGTGGTCTTTGGATATATAGTTTCAGTGATATGTCATCCAAAAACAATTAAGTTCATATCTATTTAAAAGCTACATCATTTGATCTCAACTTTTTTATCATTGACATTGGAAGAGATGAAAGCGATATTATCTATGATGTTCAGGATCTAGGGAAGTCCAACCTAGTGGAGAATAGGGAGGGAAAAAACTTTTTTTTTTTTGATAGGAAAGAAAAAACTTTTTTTTTTTGATAGGAAAAAAAAAACTTCTCTAAATTTTCTATTTTACTAAACTTGTCATGTTTCCATATCTACTTGCAAACCCAAGATTTTTCTCATTATAATACCCCTTGAAAAAATAGAAGCTTTGATCTCACATCATTTTTTTTTAATTTAATAACCATATGAGACATGACAGCCATACAATCTGAGGTTCAAGCTCTGGGGTAGTCAAACCTAGTGGAGAGGAGACGAAAAAACTTCTCTAAATTCTGTGACTAAAACTGTAGTTGTTCGATATCTACTTCCAAATCCAAGTTTTGCTTTATTAAAATGCTCCTTGGAATAATGAAAGAAGCAGAAGAAGAAGATCCAAGTTTTATTTTATTAAAATACTCCTTGAAATAATAGAAGAATTGATGTCACATCATTTTTTGATTTAATGACAATGTAAGACATGACAGCCATATGATCTATGAGCTTCGAGCTCCAAGGTAGTCAAACCTAATGGAGAAGGGGGAACTTCTTTAAGAATATGTAATTAAACTTGTAATTATTCCATATCTACTCTCAAATCAAAGAAGAAGAAGAAGAAGAAGAAGAAAGAAAGTTTGTAATCCTTGAACCATGATATGTGGTTGTTTTTACTTGACCATGCATCAGTCATCACAAACATAGGTCAAATTTTAATAAGCAGCCAAAAAGTCACCATTCCTATCTGCACTAATGGGAACCCAAAGGGCTAAAACCTATTCCTATCTAACAAGTAAAGGCTAATATGGATTCCACCATCTAGAAAACACATTTGAAAATACATGCATGTTATCAGTATCACTGGGTTGAGAAATACCAGGCTCATTCTAGTTTGCAATATAACAGAAACTTTTAGGTTTTTTTATTGTTATGCTCATCAAGAAATTAAAATTTGTTCACAAAACTGATACAGCACAGACTTGTTGCTGATCCACTATAGTATATTATAATATATGCCTTTTAATTAGATCTTCTACAAGGGCCTATTTCACACACCTCTAGGCCAGACACTTTGATATAAACACCTCGAGGTTTGCCGAGAAGTGGCTAGAGTGAGATGCAGAGACTTTGCTTTGACAAGACATGAAGGACATATTACAAACTCATGTATATCATTTTACAGAAAATCTACAGAAAAGGCTTTGATTCTTAATAATATTATATGGAAGAAAAGACCCAAGCAAATATAGAAATTAGCAAGAATCACTTTAGGGATAAGACAGAAAATTAGAAATAAGAGAGGAAAGGTAGAACTTGGAGCTAAAGAAGATTTATGATAAGGAAAATTTGGCATGAAATGGTATAAATTAATTTCTGCACACAAATCCTGATTGAAGATAAATGATGTTTATTTTCCACTACTAGGCGGCAAAAAAATATTGGAAAGCATTAGCCTACTCAATGGGATCCACAAATAACATAAAAGCTAGCTACATTATTGACCCACTACCACATGCTGTTTAAAACAATTTCTGTCAAATGCTGGTGAAGTTATAGTGTCCATCCATCAATAATGAAGAATCACAAGGCAATATACATAAACACACATATATGCATGCATGCATATGTGTGTGTGTGTGTGTGATTAAAAAGTGACAGTTTCTTTGAAATCAAGGAATATTCCCACTAGATTCCCCCTATCATTTTTACAGCAAATATGCCCTCCCACTTTTCTATGATACCTAACTTATCCCTTCATATTAATTCTAGCTATTAAAAGGAAGAAAAAATTGAAAGATTTTATATTTCTTTTGAACATCCAACTTGATAAAGTGATGGAAAGTTTTGTTCCAAATTGTAACATATTTGTGGAGAATTATTTTCTAAGACTAGTTTGAGGGAAAAATGATCTCATAAAAAATAGGGAAAGATTTTGGATTGCTTTGAAAACCTAATCTGATAAAAATATGAAAAAAAATTCTTCAAAATAAAATCCTATTGTAAGGACTAAGGAGTATTCTAAAACACAACACCACTTATTTATTAATTCAACATTTTTATACTTCGTACATAATGTGACCTAAGAATCTATTTTCATTTTTTTTCTTGTGCACAAATTGAGCGTGCCGGGTTCTACCATGTGTGTTCATGTAAAAAAATATAGTATCTTTTTATGTTTAGTTTATATTTATATTTGGTACATAATGTGACTTAAGAGTTTATTTTTCCTATTTCTCTCAAGCATGTATTGTGCGTGCTTGGTTGCTAGGGTGTGTGTGTGGGAAGATTTTGATCTATCTTCCTCTCCTCCCATTGCAAAAAGTAGACACAGATTTCCATGTAGTTTTGTCAAGGGCAAATAAGAATTATATGCCAACCTAGAAACAAATTTTGACATGGGGTTATCTTATCATACATCTTGACTTTTATGTTTATGTGTGTGAAGATGGTGATCTATCTCCCTCTCCTCCTCTTGCAAATGGCAGTCATGGAGAAGGAGATTGCACGAAGATAATCTATTTTCTATAGGAGTGAAATGCTTTCCAATTTATTTTGTCAAGCATTAATAACAACTCCATACCAACTTTGGTACCAATTACCAAATGTTGGCATAGGGTTATATCTTATCATATACCTTAAGCTTTATGTAGATATTGAAGGTTATAACAGCAACAAAGGTTGCACTTCAGTAATTATGTTTTGCAATATTTGCCTACTTGAAGGGTGAGCCTTGGTGTAACAATAAGATTGCTCCATTGTGACTTGGGTGCCACGAGTTCAGAGAAACAGCCCCTAAGCACACAAAGGTAAGGCTGCATACAAACACAGATGCATACAAACACACATCATAAAGATGCAACAGAGAAGAGAGATCAACTATCGTGTAGTTTAATAATTAAGAAATCAATTCAAACAAAGCCAGGCATGATCAATGGATAAAATCATTTATACTTTCACATCAGCAATTAATAATCTTACTCGCTAAACCATTTTTCAGACAAGATCAGGCCACTAAACCAATTACAAGATAGGCCTTACACATGAATAATGTCAGGCTAAATTCATTATTACAGCAAATAATAATGTATGAAAATTATAAAGAGCACTTGTACAAACTTGGCTATGAATAAGTAATGCATTTATCAGCTTTTGTTACAAAAATATTGAATTGACATGATAAAATGCTATATGTATACTTTGTGGAACATTAAGTATCATAGATATCAAGATGATATGCACATGCAAAGTCCCATGTATGCTGCTTCATCTGAAATGCACAGTAAGTGAATTATCATTTTATTTATCAGAGACAAAGAACTAAAAGAAAGCTAAAGACAATGGATATTTATCTATAACCTATAACACCACATCTCATAAGTAGTATATATTTATTAACCATTAATTACATAGGCAAACAATTTCCATTGATTATGTTGTGTGTTTTTGCTATCCATAACATCATGGTGGCCAAACACCAAGATGAATTAATGGGCATGTACATTGCCTACCACAACAGATGTAATGCATTGCATCTTTCAAACTGATTCACTCAAAAGCAATATGCAATTCATTTTGACTTGATATAGCCTATAGATATCTTAGGGATCTAGTTTATACAAGGTGTTGTTTCATTTCTTATAGCTGGATTAAAAACAGCCACAGCTTTGAGGACCCATAAGTTGAGATCAAAGAGTTGTTTAGATTAGTTATAAATAATTTTCAGCCATCTCAATGATACCTGTTTTGGGGATGTGTCAGATGCAACAAACTGGCCTGCTTAGACCAAGAAATAATGGCCTGAAACAATTAAAACAGGAAGAAGGGCATAAATGTCTTTTTCTTTTCCATTTGGTTGAACATAAGTTCAATCAAGGCTATGAATTGAATAAGTCAATCAATAGTTCAATTAGTTGCTGATTTCTTAGGAGTTGAATATAAATTGCATACATGGTGCCATGCCATTCCACATTGTATGGGACATATTGTACATGCAACATAAAGGCATGATGCAAGGATGCAAACTTCTATACATGAGCATCAATTTGTATTGGCCAGTGCCAGTGTGTGCTTGCAGAGAACCAGCATAGGTAAACATGATCCAGGACTGCCTCAACAATACTGCTACAGGCCCTCACAGATGGTTGGGTATGTGAGCAGTACAGCATGGCATGGCCCAATACCTACCTAACCATGCTAGCCATGACCAACATGAGTGCAGCATACTTTATTTTAATCCTAGACATATATATGTGGATAAGGGCCACCCAATATTACAAAAGTTAATTGAACAAGTTCTAGTTTCTTCTTCCAACCTATCCCTCTGTTCTCTCTTTCACTTAGTAGATAAAGTTCCCATCAACTAAGACATGAGTATTTGCATCAAGGGCATAGATGCATTTGCTGATAAACATGAGATTGCTCTCTTGTGGAGATTGCCTCTGCAAAATCAATTTTCTATTTCAGTTTTCTGCAAATATCACATATCTGAGTTATATTTTAGACCTCTCCCTGTAGAATTGGTCGTCTTGACCCATTCTAGATCACAACATTATCAATTACAAAAGTAAATATAGTATCATTCTTTTAATTACGAAACCTCAATGGACCCAATTACCAAAACATCATCAAATTCCAGCAACTTGTTACACACACACACACACACACACACACACACACACACAGACACAAACACACACACCAAAAAGTTTTGTACAAAGTCCCATGTACCACAGACCTTATGTTGGTCAAGTGGTCTAGTCCCCTGGCATGGTTTATAGAAGATCATCAAACTTGGATACAACAAACATATCTTTTGACCCTATATTCTGCATGTATTTCAAAAACCCACATAAGCAACTAATTCATCAATTTTATTGATGAATGGTCTCATTATGATTAAGCTGATCTCCTTGGCCTCTCCACAAAAGCTCATGACCCAACTTTTCAGATTATGTTCTTTATTCTCCCTAGAAGTGACAATTTATGACCAGACCTGCCAACTCCTCCAAAAGCAGCCTCAAATAAACAGGTTTTGTTGAGCATTGTTCATAATTGGCATATAAATTACCTGGCACTAACCCATTATAACTATGTTGGCAGCATGTCACCATGGGTTGCAAACCCTTAAGAGATATCCCTATGTGCCCAAGAAATTGGTACCAGTGCAATAGGCCATGGGCTAGCTAAGGCTTGCTTCAAGTGATTAGGAAGGCTATGCAGTTTATGACGAAGAGAAAGAATGAATAATATTAAGGAGATAACTGGACAATAAAAGTAAAAATTATAAAATTGTCTCATCAGCTTCAATTTCGTTCCTATCTCTCACTTGATTTTGGTGGCCAAGTCTAGATTTCCTCTTCTTGACCCTATTGTTTTTCATTTTTTGATATATATAACAAATAAATGAAGCTCTTATTAGGTTGATAGGTTGACGCAGGCCCATATGTAGGGTGAATATGACTTTCTTTCCAGCTCAACTACGAACTAGTGAGATCCAAGCCGAGGCACTATTGACACAACCAAAATCCAACTTGACCTAGTCTTTTGCTACCCTAATTCTCCTACCTGGATGGCCAACCATACCCAGATAATCTAAGTTAAATTTTAGTCAATTAATGTCTTTTGCATCAATTCGAGCCTATATAATGTGTTCTTATGGATATTTCTTCTCCATTTTGTGAAAAGGTAGGGGTGAGCTTTAATATAATGAGGAGAATACTCCTCCACCCACAGTTCACCATAATAAAACCCCTCACTAGCCTCCCTGTTCAGTTTTTAAACCTGCCTACCACCACAATGGTTCGAGCCTCCCCCCCTCACAATCAAATGTTTCTTCTCACCCCCACTCACAACGATTCAAGAGCATGCCCCCCTGCTGCTTACAACTGTTCGAGGGTTGCAATGGTGTTCGACAACACGCTGCCTCCCACCACTCGTGATCATTTAATGGTTCGAGAGCACATTGCCCCTAGCCACTCATGATTGTTTAATTGTTCAATGGTGCTGGACTTGCTCCCTCTTGGCCATCACCCATAAGCCCTTGACAATCCCCTCCTTATCTCTCTCTCTTTGTCTCTTTTTCTCTCTCTCACTTAGGGTTAGGGTTAGAGTTTAGAGAGCCCCTCTCCCTCCCTCTCCCTTTTCCTCTCCTCCCTCTATCTTCCTCTCTACTTTTCTCCCTCTCATCCTCCCTCTTTCCAATTTTTGTATACCCCAGAACACCATTGTACATATCTGTACCATGCCAAACCAATGACTAGCCAGTACTCTCTTGAGTACCGGTTTGGCAAACCATGGTACCATGGATTAGTGAAAAAAAGCTTACCATTTAACTCACATAGCACATGTTTACCATTAGACTTCAAGCATCTATTTAACCTATCATAAAGGAACACTTCCAAGGTTCAATCCTAGCACAACGGTAAGGTTGGCCACTCCTTTGTGACTTGGATGTCTCAATTCAAAATATTGAAATAGCCTCTTCACATGCAAGAGCAAGATTGCATACATATGATGATCTGACCCTTCCTAGACCCTTCCATGGCAGTAGCCTTGTGCACTAGGGTGCCCTTTTTACAAAGGAATGCTTCCCTAGAGACAAAAGGCATGTGGAGCTTTACATTCTTTAAGAGTTTTGGAGTCTAAACAAGTAAACAATCTCGAAATGGAGTCCCTCATGACAGAAATCAATTTTTTTGGAGTCTAAACAAGTAAACAATCTCAAAATGGAGTCCTCATGATAGAAATTGATTTTGAGTTTTGGCCTCCAATGTCTCTTCTTACTACTTAAATTATCCATTGAAATTACTCCTCATGATATGTTGTTTGGGTTTCTAATACCAATACTTACTTCTTCAACCTTCAGGCATCATGACTTGACATCTATGTTTCCAAATTTCTCCAATAAATAAATCCTTATAAAATTGTTCGGCCTACCAATTTTCATGTCCTTCAAGCTTACATTTTGCTCCCATTTTAAGTTAGGATCCCCTTCTTTTTTCCTCTTTAATTGTTTGATTTCTTTCCTTCAATTGCTTGGAACAATAAATATTTAGCGGACACGCAACTTGCTCCTCTTTCTTTAAGATAAACTACCTCTAATATAACTAGAAAGCTTTTACTGAAACATGTTACAATGATTATTGTCTAGTTTCATGGTTGCCACTCATATAGCTCGTTGAATTCTAGATTATTCTTATTCAGCTACCTAATCCCTTGTGACACAAATCATTAAGCAAGTTAAACAATTAGAGAGAGTTATTTTTTTCAAGCATCGGGCATCTCTACCTCCATATATATTGCAGTTCAGCTAACTCAGTCTTGATCATTCCTGTGATATGGTTTTGTGCATGATCTGTCCCATGCATCAGTTTGTCTTCTCATCAAGATTTGACACATGTTTTATCACTCAATACAACATGATAATTCAATTTTCTAACTCTTAATTATTTATTAGCTCTTTGTAAATTTCAATCTGTCAATCTTGACATGTATATGGTGAACTCTTGCATTGATCTATGAAATCTTCTAAAATAAAAAGTAAAGGAACCGCATTTTTGTGCAAAAATTAGTATTTGCCAAAAGGCTGGCTTTTTTAACATGTGAAACATCATAGCAGCTTTTTAATTTACATATATTTCTAAGCAACTGCTGAAGTTGTTAACTTGATACTGATAAACCATAATAACAAGTGAAAATATTAGAATGATTAGAACGAGAAGATGAAAAAAGCTTTTAAGCTATACGGTTATAATTTCAATGGATGATGAGCATGATCCTATAATGACTCTAGGAAAACAAAAATCCAACATTCCAGGGCCAACAAGTCATCCACAGATAAAACAGAAAGATCCTAAGCCAATTGTAATGTCGTTAATTCACAGTAAAACAACATTCTTGACCAGTGTTAAGCCAATAGAAATGTACATTCGACTAGATACTAGCTTTAAAATTAAAAAAATAAAAAAAATAACACCATCAATTAATCACAAGAAAAAGTGTCACGAATTCTATTAGCAGAAAGATAAATCCAGAAGGGAAACAAACTACAGAATCTAAAAGAAGTTGACGACCGAAAGAAAAATAACAAAACATGGTCCGAATGTACCACATCCATCAAGGTGATTGGACTGGACGGTTGTTGATATACAGATGAACTAGTACAAGCATGAGATCAAGCGTACAACCATGAAAAAGGATCCACTGACTAAATTAGAGAGAAATGGAAATTCCGAGCACATGATTTTCTGAAAGGAGATTTTTTTTTTTTTTCTTGGCTATGTTTTGCAAGGTTTGATAGAAAGATGTAAAAATAGGACAATTCAATATTTCTGGAAATGGGAGCAGGTGACCATCATAGATGAGGAGAAAAATCTGACAACAAGAATGGTAACCATTACCACATTAAATCATACAGAAAGAAAACCACAACCCACTAATCTTTAAGGCAATGTCGCATCAAACTCGACAAGAAAACCACAAAAATCAGAAATTGAACGGGATAAGCGGATCTTTACTTCCATCCATACCTTTCAAAACAAGATAATGAAGAAAAGGAACCGCCAGAAAATCAGCAGATTCCTAGGGTCGGGAGAACTGGAACGAGGGATTTTCCCAATTAAAGCCTCCGGTCACTGAAATTCCCTCAGTCGCCGAATATGTTGTCCCGGGCGAGGCGTGGTGTGGTGTTCCCGCGGTCTACCGGCATTCTAAACCGGTGCAGCTGGTGGGAGTTAAAGCGTAGGTTCAAAGTATTTTAAAGACGGGGACGCGGCAAAGGCGTTGGAGAGGGATTTGCTTCCTATCTGGCGACAGCGAACCATGGTAATAATGTGAGTGTGTCCTTATGGAGTTTCTATGCGGTAACATTGATCTGCGTCCATGTGTGCTTCCCGATCTCGCATAAATTGAAAATTTTCTAAAATATTTGCTTCCTGGATACGGACAGTGAATAACATAAATACCTATAAAAAAATATAAACCAAAATACTTCAAAATACTCTATGAGCAAAGCCAAAATCAGTCAACATCATCTCTCCAAAATATTCAATAATAAATGAAACCGTCAATTGTGGTGGACCGGCCGGATTGATTTATAAAAGGTTATAATGGATCCAAAGGTTAACAAAAGATTGTGTTAGGCCCACATGTTAACAAGCTAACGAGATGATAATCGGCCGACTCTTTTTTTAAGTTTCATTGGTCCGACCCACTTGACGGAGTCATAAAGTCCGACTGATCTAAGTAAACAAGTCGGTTCTGAAAGAATCAAGATAACAGAAATGGTTATCTCAACAGAATAACGATTAGGCATTATAATGGATCCAAGTCGTTATTAATAGAATAATGTTGAAACTAATTCTTTCCAACTGAATTCTGTTAAGGCGAATGCATATAAATACCGGTAAAAGGAGACTTCCGGGGATAAGTAAGAAAGAGCTAGCTAAAGTATTCTCATTCCTATCTATCTTCTCTGAGATTCTATATATGTTATTCGAACCCTTGCCGACTTAAGCATCAAAGTATTCCCCATTGAAAATCCTCCGATATGTGAGTTTATTTTGTAGGACTTCAAAAGAAGCGCATCTTGCAAGTATTGACAATGCAAAGGAGTCACTCGAGTTCAGTGATAACAGATTGGCATGCCAGACAGAGGGATTGACTGAAATCTTGAAAAAGAATCTTGAAAGAAAAGATGGTAAAAGGAAGAGTGCAGAACACTTCGACTAAAAGAGGTCATCCGCTATCTAAGAAGAATGATCCATCCTTGGAAGATAATGACGGCACCCTCACGATGAGTATAGAATGATAACAGATCGCCATTCTCTTGGACAAAATGGAGGTTCTGACTGCTACTGTTCAAAATCTTCAAGAAGTCGCATTAGTGAGCCACAGCAACTAATGGCCTCAAGATGCAGTCGACGGTTTCCTTTAGAAGAGGCTCAGCGATGGGAGCTAAGTCAATGTTCTCGGCATCATCATTCTTTGAATCGATGTTCTCCTGTGCGGCAAAGCTTCCGACTTCATGAATATGAAGAGAGCCGGCTCAGAGGGAAATACCAAAGATCCTTTTCTGTATCCTCCAATGACTTTACCCCAAGAAGTTTCCACCAGAGCAGGGGAACCCGATGACATGATGACTTCGAAAGGAAATTCTAGAAGTTGGAACTACAAATTGCTAAGCTCGACGATCAATAGATGAGCGATGAATGACTTATAGCCTATAATTCATGAGCTCCATTTTCTAAGAATATTATGGAAAAAATGATCCCATCTCATTTCAAAATCTCATAATTGGAATATTATGATAGAACCATTGATCCTCTCGATCATTTGGGCAGCTTCAAAGCCTATATGATGATCCAAGGAGCAATTGATGCCCTCCACTATCTTACTTTCCCAGTGACTCTCAAGAAGGCTGCACGGATATGGTATTCGAGCCTCCGGCCAGGTATCATTCATTCCTTTGATCAATTAAAAAGACTATTTATGACTTATTTCAGGACCAATAGAAGAATGCCACGTAATTTGGATAGCCTCTTCTTCATCCAACAATAAAAAGGTGAAACTTTGAGAGAGTATGTGGCCTGCTTCAACTCTGCCACACTTGAATCCATGATCTTAATGAATATGTGGTCATGTCAGCTATGAAGAAAGGTCTTCGATCGTTCAGATTCACTTTTCTCTGGATAAGAAGCTTCCTGCCAGTTACTTTGGATTGTTGGCATGCGTACAAAAAATATGTGAGGAACAAGCAACGATTTGACGCCAGGCGGAAGGAAGGACGGTCCCGAAAAAAAAGAACCAGAATAACAATGAGCCACAACCTCCCAATCATGATGACACTATGACCTGACGATGAAGCCTTAAGCTAAAACATTTGATCAGCAAATTCAATACCTATACTCCTCTATCTCTTCCAAGAGAGAAGATATTAATGGAAATACTACAAAGACCCCGGTTAATGCGAGCGCCTTCAGTATCACGCAATAAGGCCAAATACTGTCAATTCCATCGTGAACACGGATATACTACTGAAGAGTGCATCCAGCTAAAAGATGAGATAGAAGGCCTGATTAAGCGTAGATACTTGGAAAAGTACATCCATGGCCAAGAACACCAAGCCAAGGTTGCTACCCAGAGGTAGACTGCAGACGGTGTAGAGCTTCCTAATTAGTGACCCATAGATGGAATGGTCGGCATGTTGCACCGCCAATCAAGCTTCGGGAAAGAAGGTGCTTCGAAGAGACCTTGAAATAATAATATTATCAGCTTTTCTGACAATAACCTATGGGGAGTCCAAGTACCTCAAAATGATCCTATAGTTGTTTCTGCTATCATTGTAAACTATGATGTAAAAAAAAAATTGGTAGATAATGGAAATTCAACCGAGGTCTTGCTTTATGATGCTTTTGTCAAGATGAATTTATCAAGCGATAAATTACAAAAAACCTTAATATTCCTAACTGGGTTTGGAGGGAATCCAGTAGATGTAGAAGGGAAGATAACACTTCCAGTAACCATTGGAATGGAACCCCAATTAAAAATACTTCCAATCAATTTCATGGTCATCTGAACGTCCTCTATATATAACGTCATATTAGGATGACCAGCCTTAAATAAGTTCCATGCAATTATATCGACTTATCACCTGTTGGTAAGATTTCTGACCAGGAATGGGATCAGAGAAATAAAAGTGGATCAAAGAGTAGCCCAGCAATGTTTGATGATTTAAGATAGACAGTCAGTCAGCAAAATGATCCTAAAATAACTTGATCAGAGGGATCAGACAGAGGGATGTGGTGAACCAGTGGAAAGGACTATCCCTATGCCACTAGAAAAGGATGATTCGATGAAGATTGCACAGGTTGGGAGTCTGCTGGATGAAGATTTAAAGATAAAGCTGATTGACTTCCTATAAAGAAATGCTAGCATTTTGCTTGGTCGGTAAATGACATGCTTGGAATTCCATCAAAGGTCATTACCCACTAGTTGAAGGTTGATCCAAGGTGTAGGCCTGTCTGGTAGAAGAAAAGAAATTCATCCCTGAGAGATAGAGGATTATTGACAAAGAAGTAAGTAAACTCCTTGATGCTGAATTCATAAGAGAAGTTCAGTACCTGGATTGGCTCGCTAATATGGTAATGATAAAGAAAGAAATGGTAAATGAAGAATCTGTATTGATTATACCATTCTCAACAAGGCATGTCTGAAAGATAGTTTTATCTTGTCGAAGATAAATCAGCTGGTTGATGCCACTGCTGGACACATGCTTTAAAGCTTCATGGATGCCTTTTCAGGCTATAATCAAATCCAAATGGATCCTGAGGAGAAGAGAAGATAGCCTTCATAATCGAGAAAGGTCGTATTGTTATGAAGTAATGTTGTTTGGATTAAAGAATGCAGGAGCGATATACTAGCGGCTAATCAACAAGATTTTTGAAAAGTAGCTTGGGAAAAATATGGAGGCGTATGTTGACAATATGATAGTGTAAAGCCTCCAACCAACTAATCATATCAGAGATATGGAGGAAGCCTTTGGTATATTATGGAGCCATTAGATAAAAATTGAATCCAACTAAGTATGTCTTCGAAGTGACTTCAAAAAAATTCCTCGGTTTCCTTGTCACCAATCGAGAAATAGAAGCCAACCCTGAAAAAATTTGAGCTATTCTTGATATGAGGCATGCCTCTAACAAGAAGGAGGTACAATAGTTAATTGGTCGCATCGTCTCCTTAAGCTAATTCATCTTTTGATTGGTAGAAAGATGCCTGCCTTTTTTCAAAGCCTTATGCCAAGCAAAGAATTTCGAGTGGTCGAAATGTTGCCAATGAACTTTCGAGGAATTGAAGAAATACCTAATCAATCCTTCGTTGCTCTCAAAGCCTCAAGATGGAGAAGACTTGTATCTCTATCTCTCCACTTCAAACGAAGCTATCAGCTCGGTGCTTGTCAGGAAGGAACCTGAAGGCATTTATAAGTCAGTCTATTATACTAGCAAAGTGCTATATGATGCTGAGGTGAGATATCCGAAGGCATAAAAATTGATATATGCTTTGGTGATATCAGCGAAGCATTTGAGACCATATTTCTAGACTCATCCAATCATTGTGTTGACAGATTAGCCACTGAGGGCCATCTTGGAATGCCCGATATCTTAGGTAGGGTAGCTAAATGGGTCATCAAGTTGGATAAGTTTGATATTACATATCAACACCGATCAATGATGAAGGCCTAAGTATTGGCTGACTTCATTGCCGAATGCACTTAGAGTAATGAAGAAGAAGAAGGCCAGATGGACATCGAAAAAGTTGAAGATAACTTCGATCCCACATGGATACTTCATGTGGATGAAGTGTCTAACTCCTCTGGTTGTGGAGTAGGGCTGATTATAGATGACCATGATGGAGACATTGTGGAGTATGCTCTTTGCTTCTCTTTCTGAGCATCAAATACCATGCAGAGTATGAGGCCCTATTAACAGGACTTAAAATTGCCAGGAAATTAGATATTTGAAAGATCAGGATCTTTTCAGACTCTATTGACTCTAGTCTTGATTTTGATGAATGATAAAATATTTAAGTATATTTGAGTTTAAAAGTGTTTATCAAATTCAGGTACTCAAGATTGAAAAGCTTGTCATTTAGTTGAAGAAGCCATGTATTTTCAAGTTATAAGGACTTTGGATCATGAGGAAGATCTTGAAGAGCTCATAATTTAAATTTGGACAAATTTCAGCACCGGCATGCCAAGAATCGATCCAAGTGTCAACTCACAGGTCGACTCACAAGTCGACTCAAGGCCTGAGATAAAAATGAAGACAGAACATGCTGAATTTAAGTTGCTACCAAGTGTTAACTCAAGTGTCGACCTAAGTATCGACTCACCAGATGAAGTGTCGACACTTGGTGTGACGGCTAGTTTTTTCTGAAGTGCAGAACTTCCCTAACTTGATTCTAATGACTAGTTTTTCCTCTCCAACGGCTATAAATGGTCTTTTAAGTATTGAGAGGTTATTTAAATACAAGGGAAAGCAATTCTAAGTGGAGGGATTGGATTCTTTGGATTGATTGAAAATAAAATAGAGCATTCATTGAATATTCTTTGATAATCCATTCTGTTGAGTAAGTTGAGCCTTCAAGCTTTCAAGATTCAACAAAAGCTTCAAGTCCACATCTTCAAGTGTCATTCAAAGGCTTCAATAACTTGAAGACTAGCATCTTCAACAACAATCAAGAGCTTCAACAAAGTATTTGCTTTTATTAAGAAAGCTTTATTGTATGTATTCTCTTACTTATGTTTAATTGTTTTATGGAGGTTGTTGGTAAGCCTTGTAAAAAC
Organism: Areca catechu; assembly: GCA_021397845.1. Classification (NCBI taxonomy): domain Eukaryota; kingdom Viridiplantae; phylum Streptophyta; class Magnoliopsida; order Arecales; family Arecaceae; genus Areca; species Areca catechu. Next base: position 160,641,053 of record CM038050.1, read on the forward strand.
CAACTTAAGTTTGTTGGTTAGCCTTTGTATAAAAACCAACAAGATTGTTGCTGAGCCCGTAAAATCAACTAGGTTGTTGGTCATCCCGTAAAACCAACTAGATTTTTGGTGAGCCCGCAAAACCAACAAGGTTTTTGGTTAGCCTGGAAAATCAAGGGATTTGATTTATGAGCCCGGTGAAAATAAGTTGGGTTTTGATTAGTAAGCCCGGAAAACTAATTGGTTGTAATTGGTTTGATTTATGAGCCCGATGAAAATAAGTTGGGTTTTGATTAGTAAGCCCGGAAAACTAATTGGCTGTAATCTTGGTGATTATAGTAGAATTCTCAAGAAAAACTTGAGAAGTAGATGTAGGTGCCTTGGAGTGCACCGAACCACTATAAATTTATTATGTTTGTGATTGCTTGCTTCTTTTTATTATTTGCTTTGCATTTACATTATTATTTTCGCTGCATACTATCAATGCTCACAAACACTTATTTTGAATTGGCACATAATTACAAAAAGTTTTTAAAATCCAATTCACCCCCCTCTTGGGTTGCATCACTGGGCAACAAGTGGTATCAGAGTTGCGTCTCGGTGCCATTAATCTAATGATTAGGAGAAAAAATCATGGTAGCCCAAAATTATATGTTTTTCATTCAATTTTGTATGAATTTATATCTTTCATGATTTTATTCATTGTTTATCTTGTTCCTCATTATATGCATGGGGGAGTAACATTCAGGGGGAGCAAGATTTGTTTCATTGATTTTTAGATCATATGTTAAGGGGGAGCTTTATTTTTGAATTATTTGCTCAAATATTCTTATTCTTTAAAGATTTTGCACTATCACTCACATTTTGTTTTAAATCTAATTTTGTTTTGATATTTATAGTAAATTGTTCTTGTACTTATTGTAAATCATTTAAGTTTATCATGTTTATATACTTAAAGATTTTGTCATCATCAAAAAGGGAGAGATTGTTGACTTTGGTCTTGATTTTGATGAATGACAAAATACTTAAGTATATTTAAGTACTAATGTGTGTTAAAAGTGTTTATCAGATTCAGATACTCAAGATTGAAAAGCTTGTTATTTAGTTGAAGAAGCTATGGATTTTCAAGTTATAAGGGCTTTGGATCATGAGGAAGATCTTGAAGAGCTCACAATTTAAATTTGGACAAGTTTCAGCACCAGCACGCCAAGTGTCGACCCAAGTGACGATTCACATGTTGACTCATAGGTCGACTCAAGGCCTAAGACCAAAATGAAGACTAAACATGCTGAATTCAAGTTGCTGCCAAGTGCTGACTCAATTGTCGACCTAAGTATCAACTCAAGGTGTCGACTCACCAAATAAAGTGTTGACACTTGGTATAATGGCTAGTTTTTTCTGAAGTATAAAACTTCCCCAATTTACTTCTAATGGCTAGTTTTTCCTCTCCAACGGCTACAAATGGTCATTTAAGTATTGGGAGGTTATTTAAACACAAGGGAAAGCAATTCTAAGTGGAGGGATTGGATTCTTTGAATTGATTGAAAATAAAAGAGAGCATTCATTGAATATTCTTTGAGAATCTATTTTGTTGAGTAAGTTGAGCCTTCAAGCTTTCAAAATTCAACAAGAGTTTCAAGTCCACATCTTCAAGCATCATTCAAAGGCTTCAATAACTTGAAGACAAGCATCTTCAACAATAATCAAGAGCTTCAATGAAACATTTGCTTTTATTAAGAAAGCTTTATTGTATGTATTCTCTTACTTATGTTTAATTATTTTATAGAGGTTGTTGGTGAGCCTTGTAAAAACCAAGGTTAGCCTTTGTATAAAAATCAACAAGGTTGTTGGTGAGCCCGCAAAACCAACAAGATTTTTGGTAACTTGGAAAACCAAGGGATTTGACTTGTGAGCCCGGTAGTTGGGTTTTGATTAGTGAGCCCGGAAAACTAATCGGCCATAATCTTGGTGATTATAGTAGAATTCTCAAGAGAAACTTAGGGAGTGGATGTAGGTGCCTTGGAGTACACTGAACCACTATAAATTTATTATGTTTGTGATTGCTTACTTCTCTTTGTTATTTGCTTTGCATTTATATTATTATTTCCGCTGCATACTATCAATGCTCACAAACACTTATTTTGAATTGGCATATAATTATAAAAAGTTTTTAAAATCTAATTCATCCCTCCTCTTGGATTGCATCACTGGGCAACAGACTCCCAGTTGGTTGTAAACCAAGTTAAAGGAGAGTTTGAAGCCCGCGAAGCTGCTATGGTGAAGTATTTGGGAAAGGTACGAGATCTTATTACCAAATTCAAATTATTTGATATTTCTCATGTTCCATGAACCGAGAGCTCTCAGGCCGATGCACTATCTCGATTAGCTACTACAGCTCCTGATTCCCTGGGTTAGACTTTTATTGAATACCTGGAAATTCCTAGTATAATCAAAAGGAGTCTAGAAATACACCAAGTGGAGCAAGAGCCAACTAGATGGATCCAATTGTCAGATATTTGAATGAAGGGGTATTACTAGAGGATGTTGCTGAAGCTAAACAGATTCGATGGATAGCTTCATAATACATTGTCTTAGGAGGTATTCTTTATAAGAGGACCTTCACACAACCCCTGTCGAAGTGCTTAGGGCCCTTGGATGCTGACTACGTCCTGAAAGAAGTATTCTATCATAAATAGTCGGATTAACTCACCAACTCATATCCGACAAAATTCACATTCAACAAAATAAAGGGTTGGTCTAAGCAACTAACCCAATCGGTGTAATCTATGAGGTTGGTCTAATCCACTAACTCGAACCCAACAAAATAAGGGTTGGCCTAAGCAACTGACCCAATCAATATAATTCATGGAGTCGGTCTGACACACTGACTCGATCGATACTTCGATAGATAAAGAGTTGGTCTAGCTCATTGACTCGCACCTGACAAAACACAGGTTAGCCTGATCAACCAATCCAATTGATATCATATATGTGTGTTCCTCAAGATGCTGACCTTATCAGGATATCATTGCTAATCTGTCAAGAGCTGACACTTAGCAAAAAATAACATTATGGGAAAAATGTTTGAAGTATAGTACCAAAGAGCTAATACTTAAAAATTTTTCTTTCACATACACATAAGAATAAAAAAGGCATCCAAGAAGTTCGAAGCCACAAAGAACACATTTGAAAAAAAGGCCTTTCATTCATATTCTAAAAAGTTGGTACATTTACAAAAAGATGATAAAAGTTACAACTATTCTTGATCCTTGGCAACATTTCCTTCTGAATGATCTTCAGCTTGATCGACTATTACGGGGGGGGGGGGGGGGGACAATGGCTTCTGGTTCTATAGCCATTTGCTGGTCGTCATCATCATCTTCTTCCTCTTTGGCTATGACTATGCTCGATAGATCTAAGTCAGGATAAAGTTTAGAGACTTTATCCTGACAATCTTTGAAGCCCATTTGATAACTTACCATCCCAGCCTCAGCCATCTCATCGTCAAAGTCCTTAGATTTTTTATAATCTTCAATAGCCTGGCAAACAACTTGAAGGAGCTTCTCTTCTACTAGTTTTTCCCTCTTTTCAGTTGCTAATTTTTGAGCCAAGGCTTCATTGGATTTTTAAAGGCCCTCTTTTATTATAACTTTCGCTGAGCGAAGCTTTTTTTTCTTCTTCTTGAGTTTAGCTTCTAGCTTGGCCACCTTTGCTTGAGTCGCCTTCAACTCTTTCTCCAGTGAAAGGTTGGTGGCGACACTGCTCTCCAGTTTGCCTATCAGAGCCTGTTTGAGCTCCTCGGCTACTTCTGTCTCGGCCTTCGCCGACTCTAACTGATCATAGAGACTTTGGCTTAGGTCGGGTAAACCCAGAAATGCTCTCTTTAATCAGAGAGATCTTGTGGATAAACTATAATACAAAGACAACAAGTCAATAATGTTCACTGTGCTATTGTGAAAGAACAAGAGATGTATTATCTTAAAAAAGCTCGAGTATATGGAAGGAACAACATCCTCCAATCACCGAGTCTTGGTTACCTCCCAATCTTTTGGGAGGATGACAGCCTTTAATAGCCATTGGGCTAGTTTAGGGTTATCCAGCCCTGTTTCATCAATGTAGATATTACAATCCATGACCTGATCTTCTTCGAACAGCTGGCCCCTTTTTGACTCCACCTCTACTTGGGGAGCCTTGCCTTTGTCTAATCGGCAAGGCTGGGATGTAGAAGTGTCGACATTCGAAGGTGTGATCGACTACTCCAAGGATTGTACGATTGGAACTCCTCTTGGACGAAGTTCCATGAGTGGGACATTGTCATTGTCAGAAGTCGACCACACCTTAATGGGGGTACCTCCCCTAGTTGAAGCCTTTGGGGGAGTAGCAGTCCTTTTAGCCTTCTTCACCCCCTTCAATTCGGCAAGAGAAGGTGCGGCTTGTCTCTTCCTAACCACTTGTCCAAGCCTCCGAGCATCGGGGCTTCATTTTTGCATCTGCAAAGAGACCAGGTATTAATTAGTTATAAGAAAACAAAGAAAGAAAGAGATATAGTAAAGCAATGGTTCTATGGCATATACCTAAGGAAGGAGACATGCTAACTCGAGCGAAGTAGAGACTCTGCTCGCTTAGCAGCTCCTTCTTTAGAGGGACTTCGACTCCTGAGAGTTTCTTATAGTCCACTTTGTCAGCTATTAGAACCTTCTTCTCATTGCTTGGGATCAGACGGGGCTCCCTCCACTCGGTACTAAAGTCTCATGGTTAGACGGAAGTGAGAAAAAAGAAGCAGGGCTTCCATCCATGAATGGCCGACGGAAGCCTAGAAATAAACCTTCGATCGGAATGGGGGCCGATGACCCACCACCCTCGGCCATGGAAGTCCTTCTTCAAGACGAAGAAAGAACAAAATAAGAAAGTATTAGGCTTTATGTGAAGGCATGACAGAGAACTAGGAAAGTGCAGATGATTCGAATACTATTCGGAGTTAACTGTACAGGAACTACATAATACAAGATGAAAATCCGAACAAAGAAATGGTGGAGTGGAAAATGAAGACCTGCTTTCAAGTGATCATTGCATACAGCTATACTTCCGACAAGAGACCTATCTAATCTCTTGCCAGAATGAGGGACTATTGCAATAAAATCTTGCAAGATTTTGTAATAACTTTGCAGGACAGTAACCCTTGATCACTAAGGCTACTTCTAATGGACTCGAGCCTAGATTCTTCCATATAGGGATCCCTTCCCCTCGAAGGACTGGGACTATTGGAAGACTCATTTCCTCCCCTACTGGATGAAGACCTACCGGCAACAAGAACTCCTAAGGACCTAACCATGGTAAGCTGGGGAAGAGGATCTGACTTGAGAAGAAAAGGGACTCAGAAGAAGAAGGACGAAGACAAAAGGCTTCCTAAGGCTGCTAGAACCTAAGAATGGTGTAAAGATCTGGTCCTAAAGGGAAAGAACCCTTTATATAGGTGACCGTAGTGGCCATGATTTTTTCCTTAAACAGCATGAGCGTCTTCGATCATGTCACGTATAAAGATCTTAACCAAAGATACGACGTCGATGGGAAAGAAGTTGATATGATGGGAGGAAAACCAATATGTTAGTCTTGATCCACGGGAATTCAGCTAGTGGAAATAAAAGATGACGATGGCTGTGATTGCATCTTTAAGCAACTTTAATGACTTTGATCAGAATCCCAACCAAGTGCCAACGGAAAGAAAATCGACACAACCCCTCGATCCAAGGGAACGGCCCTACTGCCTACAAAAGTTCAACATGTGGTAAAGGCATAACACCCAAAAAGGAGCGAATCACTACTGCCAACCGACTCTAAGATTTGCCATCATTGAAGGATATCTTCTCCCTTCTCAGTAAGGAACATGGATGATGAGGCAAAAAAAAAGAAAGAGAAGAAGGAAAAAAGTATATATAAAATAAGAATAAAATGTATACATGTAACTCCCATTTTTCAAGGCAATCAATATCCTTTGAAACTAGAAGTGGGGGACAAGTATTGTGGACTGGTTGGATTGATTTATAAAAGGTCATAATGGGCCCAAAGGTTAACAAAAGGCTGTGTTAGGCCCATATGTTAACAAGCTAACAACACGATAATCGGCCAACTCCCTTTTTTAAATTTCATTGGTCTGACCTACTCGATGAAGTCATAAAGTCCGACTGACCTAAGTAAGCCAGTCGATTTTAAAACAATCAAGATGACAAGAAAAATATGTGGTTATCTCACCAGAATAACGATTGGTCATTATAACGGATCCAAGTCATTATTAACGGAATAACGTTAAAACTAACTCTTTCCAATTGAATTCCGTTAAGGCGCATGCCTATAAATACCGGTAAAAGAAGACTTTCAGAGGTAAGTAAGAAAGAGCTAGCTAAAGTATTCTCATTTTTGTCTTATCTTTTTTAAGATTCTATATCTATTATTCGAGCCCTTGCTGACTTATGTATCGGAACGTCCCCACCAGAAATCCTCCGGTGTGTGGGTTTGTTTTGTAGGACTTCAAAGAAAATGCATCTGCAAGTCTTAACGGTGCGAAGGAGTCGCTTGGGTTCAGCAATAACACCACCCGATCTACTATACCATTTACCTTCCAATAAACATGTCATAATAATAAAAGTGGTGCACTTCCTCACTGGATATCAGATGCCTTGCAATAAGGGGCAATTGCTAGTCTTTTATTTCGGATATGTCTTTGTATAATAAATTCTTTCCTGGGCATAAGTTGATGGATTTTTTTTATTGATCATTAGCTAGATTGGTTTTTTTTTATTAATAACAAATCGCATCCAATGGATCAAATTATCTGGATGGAACCTGTTGATGTGGACCTTCATCGATCGGACGGAGTTGCTGGATTGCCAGTTCGCTCCCCTGGATATCTGCAAAACAGGTCCCTGACCGGATTTTTTCCGGTGGGGGACACTCCGATGCCTAAGTTAGAGGAGGGTTCCAGCAATATAATGGAGAGTTTTCTGAGGAGGAAGAAAGATGGCAGAAGTATTCTTTCCAGGCTTATCTTAAGTGTCCCCTCTTACCAGTATTTATAGTTATTATGCTAGTGTGTGGTTAGGCTCACCCATCTATGATTATGATAGGGTTAATTAACTTTACCCTTCGTATAACCATAAGTGGTTGCCAATTGATACTCGCCAGTCTGGAATCATTGGAAATAGAGTTAATGGCTACGTGGCCACCCCAATATGATTGTGATTGGAGATAGTGGCCATGCGGTTGATCATAACAGTTGTATCCATGTTCGAAGATTTGAGATCAATGGAGATTCGCTTGTAGGCCTCTTCTTCAGGAGGGACTGGCATTGAATCGATGAAATCTTCGGGCTTATCCTCTACAGAGCAAGCCAAAGACACCTTTGCTAGTTGCATCGGAGCTTTTCCCTTTGGAGTGGGTTGTGAAGCGATGCTGGTGTCATCTTCGAACCAGTCTTCTTCGGATCGATGTACTTGGGCCGATATGCAGGAGACTAATCAGTAGCTGGTCATGGTAGTATTCTTTTGAGATCAACACCTTCGGTTAAGGCCGAAGATTGACTCCACATTATGACCAGGGCAGAGTTATTGCTTAATCTACCCACGTGGCTCCCTCCGGTGCTCCGATTTAGATGCCCGGTTCAGAAAGACTTTGGTGAATGGTTGAACTGATAATTGGCCAGTGCTGAACTGACATATCACAATAGTTGCCCCTTACTCTCAGTTTTCGAAGCAATGATTTGTCTTGAAGAGTGAGAGTATTAATGGATTGTCATTTTCTATCAGAAGAAGTACAACCAATGATGGTAAATCTTCGGTCCGGTCGCTCGCCATAACTTACATCTGATTCGAAGATCAGGTTTCATATAGGTGTCACCTTCCTACTGAAACATAAAAAGGAAAGGGCCAGTTGACAGGTCGTATCTCTTCCTTCCATTACGGTAATTCGGCCAATCCTTTAATTGGGATCTGGGTAGAGGACGTAGCTTCATCTCAGTCATCGAGTGGAATCATGCGGATTAGGGCTTTTGGTTCTTCCTGCATTGAATAAGCTTGGCGTTGCTTAGAGTTTTGCTCCCGTCTCCGACGCCTATATACATGGCGCAATCAAAGAGAGGATGCCTCTTCTTTCGAGGTGGTGCACTGAAGCGCTTCTCTCCCCCTTATAAAGGGAGGGAGAGGACTGGTAGGAGAAGCTTCTCCACTTCTGTTAGCTTTTACTTTTTGCCCAGCCTTTCTTGCCTCTAGTCCCCAGTTTCTTCTACATGTAGGGTCTCCTTACTCCTTTTTTATTTTTCAGCATGGTTAGGTCTCTGGAGGTTCACACCACCAGCGGAGGAGAGGCTGGGCCTTCAGGTCCTGTTAGGGGTGCCATTGTTGAAATTAGACCAGAGCTGGTTCCCAGTTCTGTTTCTTTTAGAAAAAAGCCCACCTTCAGGAACATTATCGCATTCCCGAAGGCTTCCTTCTAGTGCTCCCAAAACTTGAAGAATGGGTAAATATATAGACCTCCCACTGGGCGCATCACTGTATACGAAAATCATTTGAAAGCCGATCTTCGCTTCCCATTACATCCTTTCCTCCTTAGGATCTTTAATTTGTATCAGATTATTCCTATGCAATTGACTTCGAACAGTATTTGGAACATTTGCAGGTTTCTGGTCCGATGCCATATAGCCAATGTGAGGCTTAGGACTAGTCTATTCACTTCCCTCTTCGTCTTGAAGTGAAATTTTTATAGCTATGGATGGTGGGTCATCGACCCTCGTCCTGGCCGTAAAATAATGAAGGACATGCCTAGTGCCATCCATGGGTGGAAGCCCAACTTTGTCTTTGTCTCCTCTACTCAGCCATGGGATTTCAATAGTGAGTGGAGAGAGCCTCGCACGGATGTTAATGCCGGCAAGAAGGTTCTGGCAGCTGACCAACCTGACTATACTTTATTGTCTGGTTCGGAGGCTGTTTCCATCCGAGAGCTTTTAGAAGAGAGGAACCTTCACCTTGCTGGGATCAACGGTTCCTCCATGTTAAGTACAAGCGATAGAAGACTCCGACTTTTCCTATTTCGCAGCCTCTCGATTTGGCTAATTTCGATACTTGCTTTAGTTTGTAGGCAGTAGGATGAGGCCTGATCTGAGCTTGCTCCATGAGTCTGCCAAAATGAAGACAACTCGAGCTTCTTCTTTGGGGTCAGAGGTCTGAAAAAAGGCCCACGAGGAGGGACCCAACAGAAGTGCTACATCCTTTAGGGGGACGTTTGGAGGAGACGAAGTCCTGCCAATGGAGCTTCCAATAGAGCTCCCATCGACTGAGCCTTTGCCGAGGGCCAGCTCTCCAATCCAAATCATGGAGAGCCTGACCCTGGTGGCCGATGTACAACCGCCTTGGCCCCTTGTGATGGACAAGGGCAAGGTGCCACAAGCTGAAGAGGAGTTGATAAGGAATACTCCTCTGGACATGGACTGTAAGATAAACCTCTCGAAATTTTCTGATGCGAGGGGTCTCATACTCCCTGACATGCCAGGCGAGTGTTGAAGGATGTTTTGTTGCCTCGTGACTGGGCAGTCAATCAGAACCGGCATCTCATCGAAGTATCCGACTCTGCATTCTCCTCCCTACTGAAGGTAAGGTAGCTGTAACCTCTTTCATCCTTGTTTGGCTATTCACATCATAATGGATCTTATGTTTTAACCTGTTGATGCAGCTGGTCTATGACATCACCTTCTTAGAGAAGGGCATGGAGGGAATCAACAACTTTCTCCATAGTTTAAAGGAGGAGCTCCAAATGGCTAGGGCCGAGAAGGAGGTGGCCGAGGAGTTAAAGCTGTCCATGGAGGAGAAGCTCACTCGTAGAGATGCCGAAGTCCAAGATTTGAAAGGTGAGTTGAAGAAGAGGAAGAAGCAGATTCATTCCTTGGAGCATTTTGCCAAGGAAAACCAGAGAAAGGCCAAAGATATGGCCAAGGTGACCGATGAGGCAGTCAAGAGAGCCGAAGAAGTGGCTTTGAAGGCTGAAATAGCAGTAAAGGAGTTTGAAGCTTCGAGGGAACGCACAGCCAAGGCAGTTGATGTTGACTCCATTAATTGATTTTGAAGATAAGCAAAACGGTTAAGTATAAGTTGAGGACTAATGATTTGCTTTGAGTGTGTTTCTATTGAAAATGTGCTCACAAAATTTGATGAAGCCTAATTGTTTTGAAGAAGCCAAGTTTAAATGAAAAGTTACTTAAGAGATGGTTGAATGGATAGTTAAGCTAAATGGAAACATGTTCCAGCTTAAATTCAGCATCTTCTATGATTTTTTCAAAGAAGTATCAACTCAAAGTATCGATACATGACATGAAGTGTCGATATATGAAGATGAAGTATCGACTTAGGCTGGTATGCAGCAATGTTTCAAATGGCACAGATGATGTATCGATACATAGACCTGAAGTGTCGACTCATGGTATCGACATATGGATCAACACATCGTCTGAGACTTTCAAGCCACAGAACTTGCAGAAGTTGAAAGAATAATTGAAGTGTCGACACATGGAAGCAAGGTGTCGACTCAAGGTATCGACTCAACTGAGAAAGTGTCGACACATCTGAAATTTTCAAAAAATCTGAATGGAGCAAGTTGAACTATGTGTCGACTCAAAAAGAACATGTGTCGACCTTATGTATCGACTCAACTGAAAAAGTGTCGACATATGGAGTTCTGGCAACAGTAATGACTAGTTTTTTCAAACACAAAACTCGTCCAAATTGCCCCCAACGGCTAGAATTCAGTATTGAGGCCTTGGAAAGGTATTTATATGCTCCAAATCAAATCAAAACACAAGCTATTGAATATTATCAAAAAGTTTTGAGAAGAGAGAAGAAGAGAGAGCTTTAACTCCTATTCATTGAAGTTTCAACTACTCTCAAGCTAAAGAAAGCCTCCAAGCATTCAAGAGCCTTCAAGAGCATTGAAGATCATCCATACTTGGGCATCCAAAAGGCTTCAACAAGTGCAAAGCAACTCCACGTCGAGCTACATCGAGATATTCTCTTTGTTTTAGAAAGCTTACATTGGTTTCTTACTTTTAAACCATATTTCTTATAAGGATTCTTGGTTAGCCTATTGTAAAATCAAGGAAGGTTATTGGTAAGCCTTGGAAAACCAATTAGGTTGGTGGTTAGCTCGCAAAACCACTAAGGTTCTTGGTTAGCCCGAAAAATCAAGGAAGGTTGTTGGTTAGCCTTGTAAAAACCAATTAGGTTCTTGGTTAGCCCGTAAAACCAAGTAAGGTTTTGACTTGTAAGCCTTATGAAAATAAGTCGAGTTTTGATTAGTGAGCCCGGAAAACTAATCGGCTGTAATCTTGTGATTATAGTAAATTTCCAAGGAGATCTTGGGGAGTGGATGTAGGTACATTGGATAGCACCGAACCACTATAGATTTTGATATTTGTGATTGCTTGATCTCTCTCTCTTTGCTCTTTATTTATTGTTCTTAATTTTTGTTGCACATTTATTTTAGAGCATTGCAATTATTTTAATAGTACCTTGCTAACTTACTTGTTGAATTGGATTGCATTGCTTAGTATCAAGTTTTATTAAGTTAGTTTATCAAATCAATTTTTAGAGACCCAATTCACCCCCCCTCTTGGGTTGCTTATTGGGTAACAAGTGGTATCAGAGCCCTGTTCTCAGTGTATAGGCTTTACCGCCTTGAGTAAAGATCTATGGCAGCCCCAATTGGTACTAGTGTAGTTGAGGGACAAGCCTCAAATAGACCTCCATTTTTTAAATGGAATAAATTATTCTTATTGGAAAACTAGGACGAGAATTTATATGCATTCTATTGATTACAATTTATGGAAAGTAGTAGATAAGGGTCATCATATTCTTTCGGTAGTGGTTAATGGTGTTTCCATCCCAAAGCTCGAAAAGGATTGGGATGAAAATGACATTAAACAATCTGAGATCAATGATAAGGCAATGAATCTCCTCTACTATACATTAGATTCTAGTGAATTTAATAGGATATCTACATGCATGTCTGCCAAAAAAATATGGGACACACTTGAAGTTATCCATGAGGGTACCGATCAAGTGAAGAACACTAAAGTTAATATGTTAGTGCACACTTATGAGATGTTCTGTATGAAACCAAATGAATCCATTACTGATATGTACACAAGATTTACTAATATAGTTAATAGTATGAGAAGTCTTTGTAAAGTCAGGTCTAATGCTGATCTTGTGAATAAAATTCTTAGGTCACTTCCAACATCATGGGATCCGAAGGTGACCACAATTCAAGAAGCAAAGGACATTGACAAGCTACCTCTTGAGCAGTTAGTTGGATCGCTCATTACTTATGAGCTCAATCTGAAACAAAAATCTATGGACATGGACAAGAAGAAGAAGGGGATTGCTTTCAAGTCAAATATTCAAGAAGAATCCTCAATTGATGAGTCCGAAGATAAAGAGGAAGAAGAAGGTGAAGAAGCACTCCTTGCTCGAAAGTTTAGAAGATTCATGAAGAGGAGGAAATTTCCTTACAAAAAGAAGTATCAATCCAAGGAAAAAGGAAAAGAGAAAGAGAAAAAAAAGAAAAGGAAAAGGAGAAGGACGTACCTATATGCTTCGAGTGCAAGAAGCCAAGACACTACAAGTTTAACTGTCCTCTCCTCAAGAAATCAAGAAAAAAATTAAGGAAGAAGGCAATGATGGCCACTTGGAGTGACAGCGAAGACTCCAGTTCTGAAGGAGAGCAGACCGAAGTTGCAAATCTCTGCTTCATGGCACATCAGGACAATGATGAGGTAAATTCTGACACTAAAATTGATTTCACTTTTGATGAACATAGGAATGCCTTTGAAGAACTCATGCATGATCATAAACTAGTTTTATCTAAAAACAAGAATTTGAAAAAGCATGAAAATAGTTTTTCTTTTGAAAACAACTCTTTACTTAATGATGTTAGTACCTTGAAATCTAAATTAGATGTTTTAAAAAAGAAAAACAATGCTTTATCTATGGAAAATGAAGTTTTGAAAAGACCTAAAAATGTTATTTCTAACAATGATCTTTTAAAGAAAAACAAGGATTTAGAACTTAAAAATGCTAAATACAAAAATGAACTTGAAAAGATAAAATCTTTTGTTGAGAAATTTACTTATAGTTCAAAAAAGTTAAATTTACTCTTAAATAATCAAAGAGCAGTTTTTAATAAGGCAGGTTTAGGATATAAACTACAGAAGCAATAAAAGTATTTCAAAAACTTTTTTGTACCTGCATCATCTAGCATTACTTGTTTTATATGCAGAAAGCCAGACACAAATCATTTCAATGTAATTTTTAAAAAATCATTTCTTTTGGTAAAATGTGGGTTCCAAAAGGAACCATTTTGAATGCTAACCCTAAAGGACCCAAGTTGGCTTGGGTACCTAAAAGCAAAGCTTGATCGTATTGCAGGTGTGCCTTGCAACCAAGGAGAACAAAAAAGTTTGGTATCTTGACAGTGGTTGCTCAAGGCATATGATTGGAGATGTGAAGCAATTCACTTCTCTTGAAGCTTTGAATGGAGGGGTGTGACCTTTGATGATAATGGTAAAGGAAAAATCATTGGTATTGGTAAGATTCATATAACTCCTTCTAATAGTATTAGTAATGTACTTTTAGTAGATGGTTTAAAACATAATCTTTTAAGCATTAGTCAGTTTTGCAATAAAAGTTTTTAAGTAGTTTTTAAATCATCATATTGCATGATTACTAGTTCGGATATAAATGGAGTACAATTCATTGAAAAAAGGCATATAAATATTTATTTGGTAGACTTAGATGATCTATCTTTGCCTAATGAAGAATGCCTTGTTGCAATGAATTCTACTAAAGAAGAGACTAGTTGGCTATGGCATAGAAGGTTAGGGCATGCTAGTATGTACCTTATTTCAAAATTTTGTAAAAAGAATTTAGTTAGAGATCTACCTGAAATTTGTTTTGAAAAATATAAAATTTGCCAAGCATGTTAATTTGGTAAACAAGTCAAAACTTTTTTAAAACCAAAAGGATTTATAACTACTAGTAGGCTACTTGAACTACTTCATATGGATCTCTTTGAACCAACGAGAACATCAAGTCTAGGAGGCAAGAGATATAAATTAGTCATTGTGGATGATTTTTCAAGATTTACATGGATTTTCTTTTTAGCACAAAAAGATGAATCATTTTCAGCATTTATAAAGTTTTATAGAAAAGTTTCAAACGAAAAAGGTGTTTTAGTCATTTGTATTCGTAGTGATCATGGAACTGAATTTGAAAATCATGATTTCGAAAACTTTTGTAATGAGAAAGGAATAGAACACAATTTTTCTGCACCTAGGACACCTCAGCAGAATGGGGTAGTAGAAAGGAAAAATCGTACTTTGGAAGAAATGGCACGCACTATGCTTTGTGAAAATGATTTGCCAAGGTATTCTTGGGCTAAAGCTATTGATACTGCCTATTATGTTTTAAATCGAGTTTTAATTCGCTCTATTTTAAAGAAAACTCCTTATGGACTTTAGAACCAAAGAAAACCGATTTTGAAATATTTTCGAGTTTTTGGTTGTAAATATTTTATTTTGAACAATGGAAAGGATCATCTTGGAAAGTTCGATGCCAAGTCTGATAAAGGTATCTTCTTAGGATACTCTACATCAAGCAGGGCATACAGAGTATTTAATAAACGAACTTTGGTTGTAGAAGAGTCGATGCATGTTATTTTTGAAGAATGTATAAACAAATCCTCGAGAAAAGAGGATACATCTGATGAATGTGCAGGTGCTGACAAGCTTCAGAAGTTGACTTTGAATGATCAAGTTCAACCAAATAAAGAAGATCAAGACAAGGATGAGAAAGAAGATGACACTCCAAAGCATCAAGATCTATCTAAGGAGTGGAGGTATGCTCATGGATATCTTAAGGAATTAATCTTAGGTGATCCATCTAAAGGGATAAGAACTCGAGCTTCTATTAGAAATGAATATGATTATATAGCATTTGTATCTCAAGTAGAATCTAAATGTTTTGAGAAAGCTGAAAAATACTCTAATTGGATCAATGCTATGCAAAAAGAACTAATTCAATTTGATAGAAATAGTGTTTGGACACTTGTAGAAAGACCATCTAATGTTTCAATTATTAGCACTAAATGGGTATTTAGGAATAAATTAGATGAAAATGGTATTGTTATTAGAAATAAAGCTAGGCTAGTTGTAAAAGGCTACAATCAGGAGGAAGGAATTGACTTTGATGAAACTTTTATTCCTATTGCTAGACTTGAAGCAATTAGTCTATTATTAGCTTTTGCTTATTTTATGAAATTCAAGTTATTTCAAATGGATGTTAAGAGTGCTTTCTTGAATGGTTTTATAGCTGAAAAGGTTTTTGTTGAACAACCATCTGGATTTGAAAATCATGCACATCCTGATCATGTTTTTAAATTACATAAGGCACTTTATGGATTAAAGCAAGCACCTGGAGCATGGTATGAAAGACTAAGTAAATTCCTAATTAAAAATAAATTTTCTAGAAAAAATGTTGATAAGACACTATTTTTGAAAAAGAAAGATAATGATTTATTAGTAGTACAAATATATGTTGATGATATTATTTTTGGTGCTACTAATGAAATTCTTTGTCAAGAGTTTGCTAAGCTAATGCAGGGTGAGTTCGAGATGAACATGATGGGAGAACTCAATTTCTTTCTCGGACTCCAAATCAAGCAAACTATAGATGGTATCTTCATCAACCAAGCTAAGTACACAAGAGAAATTATTAAGAAGTTTGGGATGGAGACTACTAAACCAATAGGTACGCCTATGACCTCCTCTTGTAGACTTGATAAAGATGAACATGGTAAATCTGTAGATCGAAAGTTATACAGAGGTATGATATGTTCCTTATTGTATTTAACTTCTAGTAGACCATATATAATATTTAGTGTTTGCATGTGTGCTAGATATCAATCTGAACCTAAAGAATCACATCTTATGGCTATTAAGCGTATTATTAGATATCTATCTGGTATTATTAGTATTGGTTTATGGTATTCTAGAAATTCATTTGCTGAATTAATTGGATATTCTGATACGAATTTTGTTGGTTGTAGATTAGATAGAAAGAGTACTAGTGATACTTGCCAATTTCTTGGAGTTAACTTGATCTCATGGTTTAGCAAGAAACAAACTTCAGTTGCACTATCCACAGCTGAGGCTGAGTATATTGTAGCAGGAAGTTGTTGTGTTCAAATCTTGTAGATTAAGCAACAACTTGAAGACTTTAGAATCAAGTTGGCTAGTTCACCTATTAAATGTGATAATACCAGTACTATTTACTTGACTAAAAATCCTAATCAACACTCTAGGAGTAAGCACATTGAAATTAGACATCATTTTATTAGGGATCATGTAGAAAATAATGATATTTTGCTTGAATTTATTAGTACTGAATTTTAATTAGCTGATATTTTAACTAAACCTCTTTTGAAAGATCGAATCTGTATGATTAGAAGAGAGCTTAAGATCATCAATCCATTTGATTAAATTTTTCCTACATTTGACTCAAACTAGATCAATTCGATCTTAATCATAATCAATCTTATTCAATCATTGTTGATTTGACTCCAAATTTATCATATTTCAATTGATTTTGATCTGCCCTTGAAATCCCTGATTTTTTGGTTTTTAAGTCGATGTGTCGACACATGCGTGAGCTGACACATAAACGATAGCGGACTGAGATTTAAGGGGTTTTTGAACTATTTTTCTCCCCAAATATTTTCTCCTTCGAGCCGACACAAGGGTTTAAGGTATCTCTATTATTCTCACTCCCTATTTCACTGTTTTAGCCATTGTTTCTTTGATTTGGAAGATCAGTAGCCAATTTTTTGGTTGGATTTCGCCTAGGTTTTGATTTCCAAATCCTAGAAACCCTTGATTTCCACCAAAATCTTGCCCAATCCTTCAATCCAATCAATGGGTCATCACAAACAAGTTGTTCGTCGACCTTGTTAGTCAAACCAAGAAGAAGAGCGAAAGACAAAGGCCCGACATGAGTCTAGAGCTTCGGACCTGCCCGCACGACCCTTGTTTGTTCCGTCTAGCTGGATGAGTTCAAAGACTGTGGTTGGAGGATGCAGAGTGGATTTCTTATTTGTCGACCAGCAGTATTTTTGGATTGGAGAGTGGATTCGTCAGGCTGGTCTGACTACTTTCTGTTCACTCAGTGAGAGGTATTACCCCGGGTTGATGAGAGAGTTCTATGGATCACTCGCCCGCGGGATAGATGGTTGGTTGGCACAGGTCAGAGGATGAGATATCTCCATTACTTCAGAGATTCTGAGCAGAGTATGGGATATACCGATGACAGGATCTATTATTGATAGTTTGATGGATCGAGTTAGTGGTCTTCAGTGCATTTTTAAGTCTGACATTCTACCAGAGGGAGCCACTGTACCAGCATCTAGGTTATTCGCAGAGATGAGACTACTACACCACATCATCGCTCGGATTCTTCTGCCGAAGACCAGACGTTTCGACTATATTATAGAGCGGGAGCTGCTCGTGATGGTCTCACTGGTTCAGTGCACGCTATTATGCATTCCAGTACTGATGGTACCTCAGATTATAGAGGCGTTGACTAGCCAGAGGCTCTGCTTACCGTATGGCATGGGACTAACAATATTATTTCGGGAGTATGGAGTCAGCTTTCAGGATGAGCCTTATTGTACATTGCGTCATACCGATATATACAACATTAGATCATTGCATCGGATGGGCTATCACTTGTTCCGAGGCCAGTGGACATGCAGGATATCAGGTCAGGCCAAGGATAGAGCAAATAACGATGACGCAGCATAGGAGGAGTGGATTCTCTCCAATAAGGCAGGACATAGCAAGACTCAGCCTAAGACGGCAGCACAGCCAGCGGTTGCTCCTCAGTTTGATCCTTCCACATCTGTACAGCTTCAGCTAGCACAGATGGAAACTCCTGACATTTCAGATAATTTAGAGGACAGAGTCAGATGCATCGAGATAGACGTATTCATCATGAGAAAGCGTCTTGACATATTCATAGCTGAGACGAGAGAGAGCCATGCTGGACTTAGTGAAAGCATCTCGGCTATTCTTTCTGCACTGTCCAGATCCTCAGCGAGTGCTCCGACTGCTGACACTGCTCCTGCACCTGCTCATGTACCTGCTCCTGCACCAGTTGATGATATTGTTGATGTTGAAACTGCTATTGGAGATGATGATACTATTGGTGATATAGTTATTGAAGATGATGATGGAGACGAGGAGACTGACTCAGACAAATTTGACATTGCTGATCTTACTTCAAAGCCAGTTGCGGAGGTGACGGATGACTTGCCTACGAGCCCTGTTGTTGACCCATCTTGTTCACCTGCCCAGATTCTTATTCCATCTTCTCCTTCTAGATCGGATGGTCACACTCCTGTTCCCATTCCTATTCTCTCTCCAGTGATCGATACACATATTATTGACTTCCCTGATATTGATTACCCTGATATTCATACACCTATCCTTGAGACCCCCATTATTGATATACCCATTGTTGATATACCGATTCATTCTACAGCTGATACTATTGTTCTTGATACACCTGTTGTTACATCAGCTAAGACCCCTATCTTTGATACTCCTACTCTTCACACATCTTCGTTGATTCGAGAGCTTGGGTTTTATACACTTGGCTTTCAGTATCTCGATTCAGGTCCTTCAATTGATCGTACACCTCTTCCAGCTATTGCTGAGTTGGTTGACCCGATCAGTTCCGTTCCTGTGGAGGATATAATTTCTACCTCTACTGCTCCAGCCAGAAGTCGGACATATGCTTGTCGCAGAGGACATGGTCGTCGTACCCCTCCACAACCGACCAGGGCCAAACTTAGAAATCTTCGATCGAGATGGCCGAGAGCTCGCTCCTTCACTGATACAAGATCGATTGAGATCGGTTCATCTTTTGATGATTCCATGGATGAGGATTAGGACTTTTATATTACTTATAGATAGTTTGCTTTATATGCTTCTATATTTTTTGTAACTATTGTACAAGTTTTAAGTTTATATGAAAAACCTTGTTGTTCCTTATCTATATGTATTTGATGCAAATGAATGATATATCTTGAATTGCTCTTCAATGTCTTCACTCTTGAATGAATGAATGAATTTTAAAGGAGTAGTTCTAATTACTCAAGTCATTTATTCTTTTCTTACCTTTTTAATGATAACAAAAAGGGGGATTAATTTAGTGAGATTTAATTATAAATGTGTATACTTCATAAAAATAAAGGGGGAGTTGTTTTGATTTATATTTTTTGATGTATATTTGTGATATGCAAGTAGTAAACATTTTTTTTGAAAACCTGAATTGAAAATCATTTACAAAATTCTTTAAGAAAGGTTGAGCTTTACTTTATTTTCATTTGAAAATCCTTTCAAAATGAATTTCATCTCAAAACCCCACTTTAAATGTTTAAAAAGATTCTTACAAATTTTGTTATGAATCATTGATTCAGGGAGAGCTTTGTTGTTTGCTGAAATTTTTTTGTAGAGTATCATGATACATGTTCTCTATGCATTTAAATGAATATCAAAACTCTGATACTCTTTATCTTTATAACAAGCTCTGGCACTATTACTTGTGTTATGAATTGTCATATCATTAATGCAAGTAATGTTGACATACTAAATGCTTTCAATTTTATGAACCTTAATCAATTCTCTTAAAAGCTTTATTTTAAAGCAATTTATACTTAAGAGTTTTGTCATCATCTAAAAGGAAGAGATTGTTGACTCCATTAATTGATTTTGATGATAAGCAAAATGGTTAAGTATAAGTTGAGGACTAATGATTTGCTTTGAGTGTGTTTCTATTGAAAAGATGCTCATAAAATTTGATGAAGCCCAATTATTTTGAAGAAGCCAAGTTTGAATGAAAAGATTGCTCAAAAGAAGACTTGGATACTAAAGAGATGGTTGAATGGATAGTTAAGCTAAATGAAAACATGTTCCAGCTCAAATTCAGCATCTTCTGTGATTTTTTCAAAGAAGTATCGACTCAAAGTGTCGACACATGACATGAAGTGTCGACATATGAAGATGAAGTGTCGACTCAGGCCGGTACGCAGCAATATTTCAAATGGCACAGATGATGTATCGACATATAGACCTGAAGTATCGACTCAAGGTGTCGACACATGGATCAACACATCGCCTGAGACTTTCAAGCCACAGAACTTGCAGAAGTTGAAGGAACAGCTGAAGTGTCGATACATGGAGTTCTGGCAACAGTAACAGCTAGTTTTTTCAAATACAAAACTCGTCCAAATTGCCCCCAACGGCTAGTTTTCAAGTGTAACGGCTAAAACTTGATTTTGAGGCCTTAGGAAGGTATTTATATGCTCCAAATCAAATCAAAACACAAGCTATTGAATATTATCAAAGAGTTTTGAGAAGAGAGAATAAGAGAGAGCTTTAACTCCTATTCATTGAAGTTTCAACCACTCTCAAGCTAAAGGAAGCCTCCAAGTATTCAAGAGTCTTCAAGTGCATTGAAGATCATCCATACTTGGGCATCCAAAAGGTTTCAACAAGTGCAAAGCAACTCCACATCGAGCTACATCAAGATATTCGCTTTGTTTTAGAAAGCTTACATTGGTTCCTTACTTTTAAACCATATTTCTTATAAGGGTTCTTGGTTAGCCTATTGTAAAACCAAGGAAGGTTATTGGTAAGCCTTGAAAAATCAATTAGGTTGGTGGTTAGCTCGCAAAATCACTAAGGTTCTTGGTTAGCCCGGAAAACCAAGGGAGGTTGTTGGTTAGCCTTGTGAAAACCAATTAGGTTCTTGATTAGCCCGTAAAACCAAGTGAGGTTTTGACTTGTAAGCCTTGTGAAAATAAGTCGGTTTTGATTAGTGAGCCTGGAAAACTAATCGACTGTAATCTTGTGATTATAGTGAATTTCCAAGGGGATCTTGGGGAGTGGATGTAGGTGCATTGGATAACACCGAACCACTATAACTTTTGGTATTTTTGATTGCTTGATCTCTCTCTTTGCTCTTTATTTATTGCTCTTATTTTTTGCTGTACATTTATTTTAGAGTATTGCAATTGTTTTAATAGTACCTTGCTAACTTACTTGTTGAATTGGATTGCATTGCTTAGTATCAAGTTTTATTAAGTTAGTTTGTTAAATCAATTTTTAGAGACCCAATTCACCCCCCTTCTTGGGTTGCTTACTGGGCAACAGTCGAGGACTTCAAAAAGTCTTCGCAATTCATAAAGGATGTGACTGAAGCAAGCTTGTTCAGTTACAAATACGGCTTCAATGACAGACTCATAAGGGTTGGCGAGGTTTTCCCTGACTTTGACCTCTCCAGCATCCCAGCATATGAGAGTGAAGAAGGGGAAGAGGAAGGGGAAGGGGAAGGAGCCATGGCCCTTGCTGAGACTAAAGAAGTACCGAGTCAGACTGAGGAAGTCCCGGTCATGGCAGAAGAATTAGCCATGGCAAGTTCGGTGGCCTTAACTCAAGCTGAAGGGGCTCAAGTTGAAGAGGCCTTGGCTCTGGTTCAGATCAAAGAGATCCTTCCTTCTGTCGACCCAGATGCTTCCATAGCTACTTGATAGAGTCAACAGGCCTTGCACCTTATATTTATTTCCTTTTCTTTTGTAAGAGGAATGATATGTAATTAACACCCTCTTGAATATCAATGAAAGCTGACTTTTTCTTTTGACAAGGGGTAGTTTTTTAAACTAGAATGTCCAATAAAAAATTTTCAAAGTATAAAATCCTCGGATGGGTTACAGCCCTCAAGGTAGGAAGCCATTTGCCGACTCAAATATGAGTTTCTTCATTGCTTTGAAGTCTTCGGACTTGGCTTTGACAGGGCCATCGACTTTGGTCATAAGCTGAATTAATGCAACTTCCCCGTTAAGTCAGCTTTTTCTGATCATAAATTCGTCCCTTTGGCTTTAGGACTTACAATTAAGGAATCCCATTTTCGAGAGCAACTTTTGGTTTACCAATGGTGTGGCATTCCACTTTTGCCAGTTGTCAGGCCATCATTGGGAAGGCAGTTATTGCCCAGATCGTGGGATCATTACAATCAAAATTGTTAAAGCTGTGTACGACAAGGATCAGATCGGTCGCAGCCTTTCAACTTCCAGTGGTCCCCTCCCCCATGCAGGTCAAGACCCTTATTAATTAGGGCCGACATATGTGGCACGATCGGAGACTCACTTCAACATGAGTGTTTAATCTGAGCCTCTGGCAGTCCCTGTATAACGAAATAAGGGGCTCTCAGAGATCAAACTCTTACCCGCTTTTGGCGAAGTTGCTCTTCGCGCCATTTTTTCTCTTCTTTCCTCTGTGCCACCTGAGAAGCTCATCAAAGTATGAGGCCAGACATAGTGAGGCTTAGACAGGTGACGAGGAAGTGACCGGCGATGGGCCCTCCAGTGTGAAGATCAGATCGGCATCGGAGTTATGTCTTAGTGTTGCCACGGGTCCAGGTTGAGGGCAATACCCCTATCAAAATAAGTTTTTCTTCGGGAGAAGAGCAAGTCTCTCTGGTGAGAACCGCTTCAATGGGATCGCCAAAGGGACCAAGCCCATCAAGTGCTGGCAAGACTCCTTTATGTGCCAGAGATGTCAAACCTACGATCTCGGCCACAGAAGGGAGGAGTTCCGGAGGGTGCGATACATCTGCCATCGGCACTACCCCCTCCGATCTGAGACGGGTGAAGGTTTCATCTATCACTCCTAGTGATGGGAAGGAAACTAAGGGGCAAGGGTTCGGGGACCCTCTTTTCACCGTCCTTCCTAGAATATCACAGGTAAATGTTGATGTATGCACCATATTACTTATCCATGCCAGTCGGGCTGACCTTATTCATATTCTTCCTTGATAGATCGCTCACGACATTTCCCTATTGGAGAAAAATGTTCATGAGTCTATCGACTTCGACGAAATCCTTCGGAGCCAGATGGCTTCGGTCATAGCTGAAATAGATCTCTGTATAGCTGTTAAGGAGGAAGGTAATCTCCGTAGAGCTGAGCTAGAGAAGAGAGTCAGCAGGCTGGAGATAGATCTCTCGCTAGCCAATCAAAGGGTGGCACAGGTTGAGGATAGTTCTTCCTAGGCTGTTGAAGTTTACAAGGGATCCCAAGCTTTCAAGGATGAAGTGCATGAGGCTGCAGTGGAGAGCTACCTTCTTGGCCACTCAGACTGCCTGGGTAAAGTCATGAAGCTTTATCCCAATTTGGATTTCTCTCTGGCTGCCATTCTGGATAACGGAATGGAGGAGATGAAGGCTCTTGCTAAAGAGACGTCAGCACCTCCCGTTGACGAAAGTGGAGTGAACTGGTAATCTAGTAGCTTCGTCCGATCAACAAAGGTTCCATGTCAATGGATTGGCACTCCAGGAAGGGGGATGACAAGGTTGACAGTCTGCAGTAGCTCGGACTCACCACCTACTGGTAGCTCCCCTCCTTGAGAAAGGAGAGTGAGAAGAAACCCTGATGGTGAAAGGAAGAACTCAAAATGCTTCGACAAGCAAGGGTCGTGCTCCCTCTCAGAGGAATGACCCCCTGGTGGAGAACAATGTTCCACCTCCCATACTTATGGTGGGACAACAGTAGTTCGAGGCTCTTCTGAACTGGGTTGATGCTCTGACAACCATGGTTCAGAACTTCCAAGATGCATCTTTCCAGGTGGGGCACCTGCCAGCCACCTCTAGATACAGTCATCGGTCTCGAGGGAAAGGAGACTAGCATCATGGGTCTACCCAACTTTCCTCCCATGATCGGCTTTCTCCCGAAGGCCAAAGCTCTCGACATCCGAAGTCAATCGATGCCCTGCGAAGGGGAAAGAGATCTAGATGATCTCTCTATCTCCTCCAAAGACTCCACTCCCAAAAGGGATGTACCGAAAGAAGCTCATCTTAACTATGAAGAAAAGCTCAAGGCCCTCGAATTATAGGTTGCAAGGATTAATGATCAAAAGAAATACGTTGAGTTCGTGCGTATGATTCGCGTCCCCCGTTCCCTTCTCGCATCATGGCCGAAATTTTCCCTTGATATTTTAGGGTCCCTCAAATGGAGCCTTATGATGGGACTACTAACCCGCTTGATCATCTGGGCAGCTTCAAATCCCATATGATGATTCAAGGGACCTCTGATGCACTGCATTGCCTCACCTTTCCCGCTACTCTAAAGAAGGCACCTCGAATGTAGTATTCGAGCATACGCCCAAGTACCATCGATTCTTTTTTTGAATTGGAAAAACTGTTTATCCTGCATTTCAGGACTTGTTGGAAGATGCCCTGGAACATGGACACTCTATTCCTCTTTCACCAGAACAAGGGAGAGAGCATTCGAGATTACATCTTTATATTCAATTCGGCTACTCTCGAGATCCCAAATCTTAACGAGTATGTAGCCATGTCCACTCTCAAGAAGGGGCTCCGGTCATCCAGGCTCACTTTCTTCCTGGATAAAAGATTTCTAACAAGTTATGTCGAGCTCCTATCAAGAGCTAAAAAATATATCGATGCTAAAGAGCAAGCGGCAAATCAATGACTAGCTGAAGAGAAATCTATCCCGAAGAAGAAGAATAATAAGGGACTGGATCCCCCTGTACCCAAAAACAATAACAACAATGACTCTATCCAACGATGAAGTCCCAAGCCCAGAGCACCGGGCAGGAAATTTGACTCCTACACCCCCCTCAATCTTCCTAGGGAGAGAATTTTGATGGAGATAAAAAAAGAAAGCTATCTCCAATGGCCGCATCCCATGAAAGCATCCTCTTCTGTGAGGAACAGAAACAAATGTTGCAGATTTCATCGGGACTATGGCCACAATACCGAAGACTGCATCCAACTCAAGGATGCCATTGAAGATCTGATCAAGAGGGGTTATTTAGGGTGATACGTTGGTCGCCTAAAATCTTGGCCTGGGGGCCATGGCCCCCTAGAGGATCCCTAAAGAAGCTGAATTACCTAGTCAAAGTTTCACTGACGGAAGGGTGGGAATGTTACATCAGTGAACCAATTGGAGGAGAGCCGAAGATGATGTTCTGAAGCGGCTCAAGGATAACAACTCCATACTTTTCTTCGATGACGACCTTGTGGGAATTCAGCTCCCACATGAT
Source organism: Areca catechu (assembly GCA_021397845.1). Classification (NCBI taxonomy): domain Eukaryota; kingdom Viridiplantae; phylum Streptophyta; class Magnoliopsida; order Arecales; family Arecaceae; genus Areca; species Areca catechu. Next base: position 160,666,243 of record CM038050.1, read on the forward strand.
GACCTAGTCATAGTTTCGACCATGGTGGCCAACTATGATATAAGACACATTTTAATTGATAATAGAAGCTCTGTGGATGTCTTACTTTATGATGCATTCTCCAGAATGAGTTTGTCCAAAAATAAGCTACAAAGGTCTCCTATGCCGCTGAATGGGTTCGGGGGCAATCAAGTTGATGTTGAAGGCGAAATAGCGCTGCCCGTGACCCTCAATACTGAACCCCAATAGAAGACGCTCTCCATCAACTTCATAGTAGTCCGAACCCCTTAGCTTACAATATGATTTTGGGGCGGCCCTCCTTAAATAAATTCCAGGCCGTAGTTTCAACTTATTACCTCCTAGTATGTTTTCCCATTAGGAGCGGGGTCGAGAAGCAAAGGGAGACCAAAAAATTACACAGTAATGTCTGATGATATAAGATAGATAGTCGGTTAATCCCACAACTTCAAACCAATTAGACTCGAGTGACCCAACCGAAGATTATGGCAAGCCGATGGAGAAAACTATTTCGGTACAATTAATCGAAGAAGACCCCACCAAGATTGTATAGATTGAAAGTCTGCTTGATGAAGAAACACAAACAAGGCTGATTCACTTTCTCAAAGATAATTCTGATGTCTTCGCCTGGTTAGCTTCAAACATGCCTAGGATTCTGGCCGAAGTAATTACTTATCAGTTTGAAGTTGCCCCTGATTATAGGCCAGTTCAGCAGAAGAAGAGAAATTTTGCCCCTGAGAGGCAGAGAGTGATAGATGAAGAAGTGAATAAGCTCCTCAAGGCCGGATTTATTCGGAGGCACACTATCCCGAATGGCTGGCTAATATGGTGATGGTAAGGAAGGCTAACGGTAAGTGGAGGATCTGCATCGATTACACAGACCTCAACAAAGCTTGTCCAAAAGATAGCTTTCCTTTGCCAAAGATTGACCAACTGGTCGTGCCACTATGGGCCATCAACTATTGAGCTTCATGGATGCCTTCTCTGGATACTACCAGATATGGATGGATCCTCGGGATGAAGAAAAGACAGCCTTCATCACAGAAAAAGGTCTCTACTGTTACAGGATGATGCCATTCGGATTAAAGAGCACTGGAGCAACATTCTAAAGGCTGATTAACAAAGTATTCAAAGAACAACTAGGAAGGAATATAGAGGCCTATGTGGATGACATGATTGTGAAGAGTCTCCTTTAAGAGGACTATATCAGAGACTTGGAAGAATCATTTGCTGCCTTACGATGTCATCAAATGAAGCTGAATCCAACAAAATGTGCTTTCGGGATAACCTCAAGCAAATTCTTGGGATTCCTTATGATCGACAAGAAATTGAAGCCAACCCTGAAAAGATCCAGGCCATCCGAAACATGAGACACCCTTCTTGTAAGAAAGAAGTGCAACAGTTGATAGGAAGAATCGTCTTTTTAAGTCGATTCATTTCTTGATCGGCTAAAAAGTGTCTCCCTTTTTTCAAGGTGCTCCAACAGTCCCGAAGCTTCGAATGGACTGAGGATTGCCATCTTGCCTTCGAAAAATTGAAAAATTACCTGGAGGCCCCATCGCTTCTCTCTAAACCTCAAGAAGGAGAGACCCTATACCTATACGTCCCACTACAAATGAGGCTGTCAGTTCGGTCCTCATCCGGAAGGAGATGAATGACCTCCAAAAGCTAATCTATTATACCAACAAAGTCTTGCATGATGCTGAAGTAAGATATCCAAAGATGCAAAAGCTTATCTACTCATGGTGATTGCGACGAAGCGCCTGCGACCCTATTTTCATGCCTACTCTATCATGGTCCTGACTGACTGGCCCCTTAAAGCCATTCTCTGTTATCCTGACAATTCTAGAAGGATAGCCAAGTGGGTTATTAAATTGAGTAAATTTGATATCAATTTCTAACCCAGATCGACCATGAAAGCACAGGTGTTGTTCAATTTCTTAGGCGAATGCACATAGAAGCCCGACGACGGCATACAATCAGCCAAAGAGGAAGGAGCCGCCCTGAAGGATGCAGAGTCAGTCTGGGTACTCCACGTAGATGGAGCTTCTGACTCTGCTGGGTATGGAGCGGGCCTCATATTAGCCGAATCGGATGGGCACACCGTAGAGTACGCACTTCGTTTTTCCTTTCATGCTTCAAAGAATCAAGCAAAATATGAAGCACTCATTGTGGGACTTCGAATCATAAAAAATCTAGGGATTCAAAAGATCCAGATCTTTTTGGACTCCCAGCTGGTGGTGAACCAGGTCAAGGGCGAATTTGAAGCCCGAGATCCTACAATGATTCAATATTTGGATAAAGTGTGAGCCCTATGTTCCCATCTGGAATTCTTTGGAATCATCCATGTGCCACGATCGAAGAACTCCCGAGTCGATGCACTATTCAGGCTCGCCACCACTACTCCAGACTCCCTTGGTCGTACCTTCATAGAACACCTTGAAGTTCCAAGTATAATTAAAGAGACACCAAGGGTACATCAGATTGAAAATGAGCATAGTTGGATGGACCCCATCCTTAAGTTCCTGAACGAAGGCACATTGCCAGAAGACAAAGTAGAGGCCAATAGAGTCCATTGGATGGTGTCTCAGTACGTTGTCTTGGATAGAACCTTGTACAAGAGATCTTTCACCCAGCCTCTGCTGAAACGCCTAGGGCCGTCGGATGTCGATTATGCCTTAAGGGAGGTGCATGAAGGCATATGTGGAGACCATCTTGGGGTAGATCTCTAGTGTATAAAATAATATGCTAGGGTTATTACTAGCCAACCATCCAAACGGACTCCGCCAACTTTGTCCGAAGATATGACCAATGCCAGAGATATGCCAATGTTCAGAGACAGCCTGCAAGCTAGCTGACCCAGCTGATAGCACATGGCCTTTCGCTCAGTGGGGCATGGACATTCTTGGTCCATTCCTACCGGCTTTTGGATAACAAAAATTCCTTATCGTGCTATTGACTACTTTACCAAGTGGGTCGAAGCTGAACCATTGGCTCACATTATAAAAGCAAAAATTGAATGTTTTGTAAAGAATTGTTTTATATTCAGATTTGGAATTCCTCATGCCATAGTCACTAACAATGGGAGGCAATTCGACAACCCGAAGTTATTAAACTTCTGTGCTCAGTATCGTGTGCTCCACAAGTTGATTTCTGTCGGCCACCTATAGTTCAATGAAGAAGCCGAAGTGATGAATCGAACTATCCTCCATGGCCTAAAAACCTGACTGAAGATGTCAAGGGACTGTGGGCCGAAGAGTTAAATTATGTTCTTTGGACATATCGTACAACTCCCAGAATGGCTACAGGCAAGTCCCTGTTTAATCTGGCATACGGCACTGAAGCAGTCCTCCCTATAGAAGTTATATTGCAATCTTTGAGGATCGACAAATACAAAGAACCTGAAAATTCAGAGTGCCGAAGGATAGACTTAAATCTGCTATAGGGTACCAGGCTTTAGGCTCAAATGAGGATGGTGGCATACCAACAGAAAGTCATTAAATATTACAATTCCAGGATGAAGGAGCGAATCTTTCATCCTGAAGACTTAGTACTGTGAAGGTCCGAAGTATCCAGGCCAACGGAGTAGGGCAAGCTTTTTTCCAATTGGGAGGGACCCTATCGAATCAAAGAAGTCATACGTCCAAGGACGTATCGGCTCGAGACTTTGGATGGCGTTGTACTACCTCGGTCTTGGAATGTACAAAATCTCCACAAGTACTATCGATGAAAGTTCCCACCAGGGAAGACTTCAATAAAAGTCTATTTGAAAATGGGTCTAGTCAGCCTGTCTCATCATCAATCAACGATATAAGGAGGGCTCAACCAAGCCACCTTATGTTCAACTAAAAGTGCAAAGATGGGTACAATCCACCCACCTTATCGGTATGCCCAACGAACGCAAAGGGAGGCCCGACCAGGCCATGTTATGATCACCTAAAGGCACAGGGATGGTCTAAGCAACCTATCCTACGGTAAATCTGCAGACACGCCGGGGTGGGCCTAACTAGCCAGCCTTAATATCAACTAAAGGTGCAGGGATGGTCTAAGTGACCTGACCTATAGTAAATTTGCAGACGCACCGGGGTGGGCCTAATCAGCTTGCCTTAACATCAAACAAAGGCACAGAGATGGTCTAAGTAACCTACCCTACAATAAATTTGCAGACATGCCGAAGTGGGCCCAAACGACTCACTTTGTTATTGACAGGTACCCCGTGGATAGCTTAATCAGCCTATCATATCGGCAAGTACGATCCAAGTGAACGGACAGACTCTTCTACTATCTGCTATGCCAAAGAGTTTACACTTAACATTATTTCGGAGCACGACTGTTCAAACAAAAAGCACTTTCATTCATTGGTGGAAGGGCTATACAAAAAAGAAGAAGAAGAAGAAAGAAAACAAAGGAAAGGAAAAAAAAGGGTAACATGAAAGAAAGATCTAAAAATCGGCCGTCGGCCCCTTTCCAGACCGACGGGCGACACTAGGCCCCTATGAGGTGCTGGGGAGACTTTGGGCTTTGCCTCCGCCTCCTCCGACTCTAACTCCTCCTCAAAGTTAGACTCGCCCTCTTCCTTAGGGTACGGAATAGAAGGCATGATGTTCTCCAGACCCTTCAAGCCGTAGAAGTGGAAGGCCTTGCTCTTATGCTCCTGGAATCTCCAATGGTAAGAGTCCAGGACAGCCTCGGTGACCTCATCTTTGAAGGCCTGTGATGCCAGAAACTTGGGGATGGCCTCCGCCGCCTCCTTCCTGTCTGATTCCATCGCCATGACCGCCATCACAGCTCAAGCATTAACCTCCTCCAGCTTGGTCTGAAGGGTCTGCACCCTCTTTTCCAAGCGGGCCACTTCCCCAGACCAAAAAGGATCTTCATCGCCCCTGTGGACCTTTGCACTAGGTCCCCCTTCCGGCTCTGAGATGGCGCTCCTCTTTCGCACCATTTTCCGGAGATCCTTAAGGCCGAACTTCATCTTTACTATATGAAGGAGGAGGGGAAGAGTGGCTCTGGAGAAAAGGACTTACTTCTTTGCCACCTGAAGAACCTCCAGAGGCTGGGAAGATGAATCCTATTTAATGGCCAAGTGCCTTGTCGCTTTGTACATATGGAGAACGTGTACCATGTCTTATGCTAAGCCAACTAGGAAATGCCATGTACTAAAGCGATGCTTCAAATTCGGAGCAACTTTTTTGGAGACCGACGTGGCATTAATAATTGCCTTTGGAAAAAGAAGACTTGGCGGCACCCAGATGGCATTGGGGCATAACAGCTTGGATGCCGGCATGTGTGGCATCGATAATAAAAGGTGCCCGCATGTCGCCTCAACGTCTCCCTTCCGAGTGCCAATGACAAGGTGACACCTGTCCTCCGCACGACTGTTGAATTAGGGGGGGCAATTATGATGGATGATTGACTGTTGGGATATGCTGGCTCAACTAAGATTAATCTCCGGTTTGAAGGACTGGTCAGGTCCTTTTCGAACCGGATGTCAGTGCCAGAAGAATCGAAGACGATCCAACGATGCTACAATACTACTTCAGGGTCAGTTTTCACCCTAAGTTGGAGATGCTAAACCTCGAATCCTATCTTTTAACTATTCATCATCGAGTGACCAATCGGTCTTCCTCACCTCAATCCGAAGAGGATCGATTCGAAGAAGACTAATATGAAGAAAGTTAATCCAAAGGAGATGATCACTTTGTTAAAAAAAAAAGTTTTCATTCAAAGAGAAGTAGTACTATTGGCTGGTAAAAAAAAAAAAGGGAGCGAACTGGCAATCCAGCAGCTCCATCTGGTCGACAAAGGTTCCACATCAATAGAACCCATCATCTAATTCAAAAGAGAATGAAACGCCATAAGAGTTATGGAAAGGTTTATTGGCATGAAGACCAATCAAAGAGAGGTCAAGGTCAATTTGGTAAAAAAAATCATGATGTCCTGTTCCTTGTCCAAATCTCTTTAATTTTTGCTTAGCTAAGCAATGCATGTGATGAATAATGTTATAGTTCGCTTCTACGATAGCTGTGCTATGTCTTGGAAAGCATGCTTGAGGGTTTGGTTTTCGTGTTCTTGAAGCTATCTTGGAAAGCCATGGCAGAAGTGGGTGGTTCGAGTGGAAAGGAGGGGAAGGAGACGCCGAGTTCGGGTGATGGCGAGCGTACTTGGGCGAGGATCATTCAGGGGTCGGGGAGAGGCTTGTTTTGGACTTCTCTGAAGCTTTCACTAGAGTACTTGGAGCAGTTGCAGGCATACTTCACTAAAGTGCTTGAGCTGCCGGAGATGGAGCTCGAGGAGGTGAGAAGGGAATGGTCCAGGCTGGCGGTGGTCATCCGGAGCTTGGGACAGCAGGTGTCAGTGAACTCTATGGCTAGGGAAATCTGGTCAAAGGCAAACTTGTCTTACGAGCTGGAAGTCATTTTTTTGGCTGAAGATCACCTAGTGGTTTGGCTAAAGATGGAAAGGGAGTGTGCCTTTGTGTCTGTCGATGGGTTGTGGTTTGTTAGAGGCCAGTTGCTAGCTATGGATGATTGGGAGCCCGACTTTATGCCAGAGCAGAGGAGGATTCATAAGGTGGTTGTGTGGATGAGAATGTCGAGACTGTCGCTGGAGTTCTGGAAGCCAACATCGATGATGGCGATGACGGAGGAGGCCGGCAAACCTATCTCTATGGATGGGTTTATAGATCACTTAAAAAAGGCAGGGTATGCTCGGGTGAAGGTGGAGTTGGATTCTGCCCAGCCAATCAAGCTAGGGGTGTTGATTAGAGGTAAATCAAAGATTTTTTGGCAGTGTTTTGTTTATGAAAATCTGCCTGCCCTCTATTTCAATTGTGAAAAAATTGGGCATAAAGAAGATGATTGCAGTGCTGGTACTATGGAGGAGTTGGGGGGAAGGAAGGAATGGGAGCGCAGTGAAGAGGGATTGGAGGTGATGACTGGGGAGGGCTCTGTTAAGAATATGGAGGCTAAGGGGAGGTGTCGATCAAAGTTTGGGCCCTGGCTGCTGACAACTCATATTCGGCAGCCTCGACCGACACAATCTCCGGTGAAGGAGAGGAAGGAGGTCGACGGTGGAAGGGTTGCTGGTAGATCCTCCTCGGATCTTCCCTCCTCTTCTCCCTCCGGAACTTCACCTACGGTGGGGACGTCGACACCCAGCTCACCACTAGACTCGGATGGCTAGCAGAAGCTGAGCAAGGTGGCACGGCATCGCTCCCCGGAGGCGATCTTGGGGAAGGCTTCGGGAGATGGAGCCTCGCTGGCCCCTGGCTTTGGGCCATTGGCTGGGCTGGGGGATCGAATGGAGGTGGGCCTTGTAGACTCCGGCCCAGTGGATCTTTTGATGGTGGACCTGGGCTTTGGTGCTTTGAAAAGGGGCCGAAGCCCGTCGTCTTCCCCACTTCCCAGCCTAAAAGGCTCTGTCCGGTGATCGTCAAGCCGATGGTGGTGGAGCCTATTCCCTCGCCTCTGGCTAGACAAAAGGTGCGAGTGGCGGTGTCGGCGTCCCCCCTATGGTAAAGGTTAGTTCAACTGAACCTTGTATGGAGGGGCTTATGGGGGGTAAGGGCACTCTCTCGATCTCTTTTCCTATGAATGCTGTTTCTTCTGCTGCTGGGGGTGAGAGTGGATCAGGGGAGAGGGTTGGTGGGAGAGCTGGGGGTGCTGTTAAGGGAAAGAAGATGGTCATGGGTTGGGCTGAGGTTGTGAAGAAGGGTACTGATGCTTTTGGTGTTGCCCAGGGGTCTGCTTAGGGCTTGCCTAGGGTATCTTTGGCTGCCTCCTCTTGGGTGCTTGGGGCTAGGACTAGGGTGGGAGGGAAGGTTGGTGGTGTGGTGAAGGGGAAGGTGATGGTTGGGGGTGTGGCAAAGATGGGGGAGAAGGGAGGCAGGCTAGCAGGGGGTTCTCAAGGGTGTGCTCAAGGGCATTCTCAGGGGTTGGCTGGGCAGTCTATGGGTTCTGTGTCTCGGGAGTGTAATAGGAAGCTCCAGGTGGGAGGTCTATCTGCTCTGATTATGGCTAATCGCTCTAATCCGGGTTCGGGTCAGGCTATAGGGGAGGTGGTTCCTATGCATATCGGGGTGGATCAGTAAGCTCTGGAACATGATGATGTTGTGGGACAGGTGAAGGTGGCTCTATTTAAGGAGACAGTGGAGGCTGAGTATGGGGGAAGGGGCCCTATTGCTAGTTTGGATGCTGTATCTGGGAAGGGCCTTAGGGAGGGTTCTTCCATGGGTTAGGGTTTCTGTATGAAGATCCTATCTTAGAATGCTAAAGGGGCGGGGAAACCTTCCTTTGCCTCCTTTCATAGAATAAATCTTTAAATCATCCTGATGTTTGTTTGATTTTGGAGACCTATTTGGCTGGATCTTCCTTGTAGAGGATTCGGCGCTATCTTCCCAAGGATTAGGATCTTTATGCTATTGATGCCAAGGGGTTATCAGGGGGGATTGTGGTGGCTTGGGATAGGGGTGTCGCCAGGATTGATGTGTTTCAAAGTGTGCACAGAATGTGATTATGATGATTACTGAAAACAATGGTCCTTCTTGGATTTTCTCCGGAGTCTATTCCAGCACTTACTACAAGGAAAGGAGGTATTTGTGGAATGAAGTATCTCGGTTGATCAATCAGGGGTTCCCGGTTGATCAATCATGGGTTCCCGATTGTCGTTGTTGGGGATTTCAACTGTATTACTAACGTGAAGGAGCAGAGAGGGGGTAAACCCTTTTCTCAGAATGTGGCAACCAGGGAATTCAGTCACTTTTTGGATTCCAATGGTTCGGTGGACCTGGGATTTGTGGGCACTAGGTTTACCTGGTATAATAACAGATCTGGAAGGGCCAAGGTTTGGAAAAGGCTTGACAGAGCTGTGGCTACCATGGGTTGGCTTCATCTGTACCCCAAATTTATGGTGCGGCACCTGGACAGGGTGGCTTCTGATCATTGTCCTATCCTCTTGACCAACACTCCTCTTTCTCCCATTCATGCACCTTTCAGGTTTAAAAGAATTTGGCTTTCTTATCCTAATTCTTGGGAGGTGGTTAGGGAGGTCTGGAGAATTCCTATCAGGGATAATGCTTAGTACCGGATCACCCATTGATTGGAACTTCTCAAACATCGGTTGAGGAGGTGGAACAAAGAGGAGGTTGGTAATATTTTTACTAGATTGGTTAACATGGAGAAGTTAATCCATGCTTTCCAGGTAAAGGAGGATAGGGAGGGTGGTTTGAATGATGAAGATCTCTTCTCTTTGCGAGCTAGTCTGGCTTCTTATAATTCCTTGCTGGCTCAGCAGGAAATTATGTGAAGGCAGGAATCCAGGGTTCAGTGGTTGGCTTAGGAAGATAGAAACTCTCACTTCTTCCACCAAGCTACCCTTGTCAGGAGACATAGAAATCGGATTGTGGCACTCAAGTCCGATGACGGTCACTGGATTGAGGATGACAAGGGCATCTTGCAGGAGGTTGGTTCCTTCTTCAGGTCTAGATGGAGGTCCCAGGATGGTGACCCTCTTTATTTCTATGTTTCTACTCCTAAGAGGTTTGTATCCCAGGACTAGAATGTTGGACTTCTTGCCCCTGTTTCTGAGGCTGAGGTTAGAGAGGTGCTTTGGTCTTTGGCTGAGGATAAAGCTCATGGTCCTAATAGGTTTCCCCCACTATTCTTTCAGAGATATTGGGGAATCATTAGAGCTGATGTTATTTCTATTGTGCAAGTCTTTTCCTCTACAGGTCTGATGCCGGATAAGTGGAAGCAGACTTATGTCACTCTTATCCCTAAGCATCCTCAGCCTTCTCATCCTTCTCACTTTAGACCTATTAGCCTGTGTGGTATATTGTATAAAGTTTGTGCTAAGCTGCTGGCCAGGAGAATGAAGTCTATTCTTCCGGGCATCATCTCTCCGGAGCAGGGAGCTTTTATTGGGGGTCGGGGCATTTATGACAATATGCTATTGGCCCAGGAATATATGCATGATATGCGGAGGGCATTAGCTAGGTCGGCTCTGATGGCCATTAAGCTGGATATGGAAAGAGCCTATAATCGGGTGCGATGGAGCTTCGTGGAGTGGTCTTTACATGACTTTGGTTTCCATCTGCTGTGGATTTTCAGGATTATGGCATGCATCACATGCCTGTCCTTTGCCATTATTATTAATGTTTCTCCCTTGAAGTATTTTCACTCTACGATTGGCCTTCGACAATGTTGTCCTCTATCCCCATATCTGTTTATTATTACTGTTGACTCTCTCTCGCGAGCTTTGCAGGATGCTGTTCGGGGATTGACAATCCATCCCTTCATTGTTGCCCCAACGATAGTCCCGATCTTGCATCTTCTTTTTTGAGATGATTGCTTACTTTTAAGCAGGGAATCTGAGTCTATGGCTTGGGGTTTCAGGAGAGTGATTATGGATTATTGCCTTCATCTAGATAAAGGGTCAATCTAGAGAAGTCGGAGATCCACTTTTCTTTGAAGACTATAGCCCGCATTTGTAGTCTGATTATTTCTATTCTAGGGATTGGAGAGAAGGACGGTCCTATCTGCTATCTGGGTGTCCTTATTTCTGGTGGCCAACTCTGTATAACTGACTCTCATGTTTTAGTATAGGCAGTGCAAGATAGGGTCGAAGGATGGCAGGGCAGGGCTCTATCGGCTATGGGTAGACTTACCTTGATCATATCAGTTTCGACATCCTTACCTATCTATTTTTTAGATAATGCTGTTATTCCAAAGGTTATGGTGGTCAAGGTTGAGCAGATTTTCGGGCTTTCCTATGGCGATCGAGTGCTGCTCCCAGGGGTATCAATCTGGTGGGTTGGCAGTCGGTGTGCCAGCCTGTTTGGGATGGAGGACTTGGTATCCACTCCCTTGCTATTAAGAGAGCGGCTCTGTTGGCTTGTCATGCTACCAGACTGTTTTTAAATCTTGACAGTCCGTGGGCTTCTTTTATGCGAGCAAGATATGATGTCCGTTCTCTGGAGGGGGGCAACTTTTTACCCTCCCCTCGTGGGTCTACTATATGGAGGGAGATCAGGAGGAGGACTCTGGAGGTCATTGACCTAATGAGATGGATGGTAGGTGATGGGAGATCTATCAGAGTCTTGTCTGATGTGTGGATCTCTGATATCTCTCTAGATAGATGGCCCATATTCTTATCCCCTGACTTGCCGGCTTCCAGTTTGGTCGGTGACTTTATCATTTCAGGGATGCAGACCTGGAATTCTATTATGCTATCTTGTTATTTTGGGGAAGCCTTGAAGGAATAGATTCTATCTATCGCTTTATCGGTGTCGCCTTGCCAGGATACTAGAGTTTGGGAGCCTTCTTCTTCTTCCTCTGCTCTTTTGTTGGACCTTTACTCCATTTACTGTCCGGTGCAGCAGATGAGTGTCCAGGCTGGTTGGATCTGGTCTCTTCTTGTGCACCCGTGGGTGCGTCTTTTTATTTGGAAGGTGGCACGACGCCGCCTCCCTACGAGATCCTTTCTGAGCACTCATGGGGTTCACCTTCCTCCCTCGTGCCCATTTTGTGTAGCTCCAGAAAAGTCCTTGGATCACACTCTCTTTCTTTGCTCGAGAGCTTGGCATGTGTGGTCCTTGGTGGGTTGTAGATCCTTGCTATACTCGGGCGATGATGTAGTTGACACCTTCCTTCACACCCTTCGCTCTCCTCCTGCTATGGCTTCTCGGAGTTTTATTTCTTATCTGGCTTACCACCTCTCGATCACCCGGAATGCTATGGTCTTCTGGTCGGATACTTGTTCGACCAGACTTATTATTGAGAGAGCTAGGGCTCGGGATGATGAGTATCAGGATATGATGGTAGCTTCATCTAAGACCTGGGCCTCCGGTTCTGCTCTTCGAGCACCTTGTCAGGTTCTGGTTTCTTGGGAGCCCCTTTCTCCGGCTTATGCTACTATTAACTTTGATGGAAGCGTCAGAGGGTCTATTGCTGGAGCTGCTTTTGTCATTCGGGCTTCTGGTGTCGGCTTTCTCACCGTGGGGGGCACTCATATCTTGGAGCAGACTATCCCCTTAGCGAAGCTTTATGGAGCTTGGATGGGCATTAGGTATGCTAGGAGGACCCTCCATCTAGATCGCCTTGTTATCGAAGGTGACTCCTTGACAGTCATCTCCTGGATCTAGAGTGCTCTCAGAGAGACTCCCTCCTTACCTCTCTTACGGGACATAGCTCTATTGCTTCGTGGCTGTACAGGGCTTATTGTCCGTCATGTCTACCGGGAAGCCAACTTGACTGCGGACTGGATGGCTTCCTTTGTGGCATTTCATTCAAGAGAGTTTATCTGGTCCTTTCTTCATGATATGCTGTACAGTTTAGAGATCTTTTGTTAGCTGACAGTTTGGGTTGTACCTTTTCTAGGATTATTAACTAATATATCCGGTTTATCAAAAAAAAAAGCAATGCATGTACTTCAATCGAGAACAGGCTGGATACTATCCGACAATATTCGCTTCCATATCAAAATTGAATCAAAGTTCGATGCAAATTTATGTATACAGATTTAGATGTATAGCTATAATTTTTTTCTTATAGATTTGAATCCACACAATTTTATAGGATACAATTTGAATGTTGGAATTTTTTGTTCAAGAAAGGGATAATCATATTAGACTATCTAATATGGTCGTCGGTCCGAACCAGGACTGAGTTGATGGCCTCCGAGGTGATTGCTAGGTAGAGGATGAGTTCCTCTCCTTCTTCGGGCCTGGAAAGTAGTGGGGGCGATGCAAGCATCTTCTTCAGCTCTTCAAACGCCTCCTGGCACTCCTCAGTCCAGGCGAAGTCGTTCATCTTTCTCAGCACTGTGAAAAAGGGCCGGCAGCGGTCGGCCGACCTTGAGATGAACCGACTCAGGGCGGCTATCCGGCCGGTGAGTTGCTGCACTTGCTTCTTGGAGGCGGGCTGCTCCATGTTCAGGATGGCCTGGACCTTTTCCGGGTTGGCTTCGATCCCTCTTTGGGTTACCATGAACCCCAGGAATTTCCCGACGGAGACACCGAAGGTGCACTTCGCCGGGTTTAGCTTCATCTGATGAAGTCGGAGGTTGCCGAAGGTCTCCCCCAGGTCGGCAACATGATCCGATAGGGGCTTGCTCATCACTAGCATGTCATCCACGTACACCTGCATGTTGCGACCGATCTGGTCCTTTAAGACTTTGTTGACTAGTCGCTGGTACGTTGCCCCGGCGTTCTTGAGGCCAAATGGCATCATCCTGTAATAGAAAGTTCCACGGTCAGTGATGAAGGCGGTGTGTTCTTCATCCTCCGGGTTCATTCGGATCTGGTTGTACCCGGAGAAAGCATCCATGAAATAGAGGAGGCAATGCCCGAGGTGGTATCGACCAGCTGATCAATCTTCGGAAGAGGGAAGCTATCCTTCGGGCAAGCTCGGTTGAGGTTGGTGTAGTCCACACAGATCCTTCACTTGCCACTACTCTTCTTTACCATGACCACATTCGCTAGCCAGCTGGGGTACTGAACCTCCCGCACGAAGCCGGCGGTGAGGAGTTTCACCACTTCTTCGTTGATGGCCCTCTGCCTCTCCGTGATGAAACTCCTCTTCTTCTGGCGGACCGGGCGGCACCTCGGGTCCACGTTCAGCCTGTGCGTAATGACCTCAGGTGGGATGCCTGGCATGTCGGTCGTGGACCAGGCAAACACATCTACGTTCATGCGGAGGAACTCCAGCAGGCGGGTCCGTTCCTCCTCCGGGAGTTGGGCCCCCACCTGCACCGTCTTCAGAGGGTCCGAACCGAGGGGATAGGTCAACAGATGCTCCACGGGTCCTCCCCTTGGGTTCCTTTTCCCTTAGGTCGAGGTCGCCGACGTCGGGCCGAGCTCGGCACCCCGGGCACCTGGGATCGTCTGAAGGCAATGCGGGACTGGCTGGGTCGTCCCCCTCATCACCCCAAGTCCGGAGGCTGTGGGAAATTGCACTAGCAACCGCTTCGTAGAAATCACGGTGTCCAGCTGGTTGAGCCCCGGACGCCTGAGGATCGCATTGTAAGGCGAAGAAAGCTTGACGACGGTAAACGTTATCATGACTGTGGTCTATCGAGGTAGGGATCTAGCGGTGACCGGGAAAGTGATCTCCCCTTCGACCCCCATCGAGTCCCAGGTAAAGCCTACCAGAGGGGTGTGCACCGGCCTTAGCTGATCATGGGATAGATTCATTCAGGAGAAAGCATCATAAAAAAGCATGTCAGCGGAGCTTCCACTATCTACCATAATTCGGTGTACAGGATGCTTCGCGATGGTCATCTCGACCACCACAGCATCGTTATTTACATTCTTGTTTTCATTCCCCTTCTCAGAAGGGGGTACATCCTCCTGGTTCCCGACCTCCCGGGCTCTCTTCGTCGCCCGCCCGATTCCACAAGAGATAATGCCCATTGGCTTCTTCGTTGGACGGTTGTCGATCGTGGGAACCGGGGGTAAGGTCACGAGCGGCTGTCCCTTCGCCGAGACCTCGTTCCTTATGAACTTCCTGAGGTAGCCTCTTTTGATCAGCTCCTCGATTTCCTGCTTTAGATTACGACACTCCTCTGTATCATGGCCATGCTCGCGGTGGAACTGGAAGTACTTCGACTTGTCGCGGGTGCCTCTTGGGTTCTGAGGAGGAGGCCGGCGGAGGTAATGCTCGCCCTCAATCTCCATGAGGATCTTCGTCCGGGGAGCGAGGAGAGGGGTGAACCTTCGCTCCGGGGTGGCCTCGCCCTTCAGCCTCGGATTTGGATGAGGGTCGGCAGATGGCCCAGGCCGACGGGGCCCTGGAACGTCTCTCGAGGCTGGCTTCTTCAAGGTCCTCCCGTCCAGGTCTCGACGGGTGCGATCGGCCTCCTCCGCTCGGATGTACTTGTGGATGCGGAGGAGGAGCTCGGAGTACGTCCTAGGAGGTTTTTTATCCAGGGAATAAGTCGGGTGGGATGTCTTGAGCCCGCGCTTTAAAGCCAGCATTGCAACGGGCTCGTCCAGGCTGTAGATCTCCAGGGCAGCGATCTTGAAATGGGTGATGTAGTCCCGAAGCAGCTCCTGGTCCTGCTGACGGATAGAGAAGAGGCTGTCCACCTCTCTTGGTACCTTCCGACAAGCGTCGAAGTGCACCACGAACTTTCCTTCCAACTGCTGGAAGAAGCAAATAGATCCGGGCTCGAGGCGGGTGAACTAAACTCGAGCGGCCTTCCGGAGGGTAGCGGGGAAGGCGATGCACAAAAGAGCATCCGTGGCCCCCTAGACCCTCATGAGAGCCTTGTAGCTCTCTAGATGGTCTAAAGGATCGGTGGTCCCGTCGTAGGGATCCATTTGCGGCATGCGAAACCGGCTCGGAATCGGCTCCGCCTGGATTTTTTCGGAAAAGGGGGGACGGGAGTCATAGCCCGCCGGGTCCGCCGAGGATTTATGCAGGTCGGCAAATCGACGGGCGAACTCTGCCAATTTGTGCAGCGCCTCTCAGCCTGGCGCCTGATGGCCTCGTCAGTGGAATCTTCCACCGAGGCCGCTGGTGAGGAGGGCGCCGATCGGTCTCGGTGTAGGGTCTTGCCTTGGCGTCACTTGTTGCGATGCGCCGTCTCGGCCTCATCGACTGGGGATCGACTCTCGTGATCCACCGAACCAGAATAATTTCTTTTCGTGGGAGTTTGGTGGCTCTCGCGAGGATTGGAGGCTGCCCGCGATTGGGATGGCCTGCCATGGATGGAGTGCAGGCTCCTGCGCGGCCTCGCGGCTCGAGCCACGGGGGTCCCTGGCTGAGGCTGCGTGGCCAAGGAGCGCTGCTGATGCTGTAGCTACCAAACTGCTGTAGTCAAGGTCTGCAGCTACTGGATGACAGCCGCAAAAGGTCCGTCTACCGAGGTCGGCTATGGTGGAAGTGGAGGGGGAGCAGGGAGCTCCCTCTCCGGGCTGTGTGGCCCCTGAGAAGAGGGGACCTCCCCTACTCGGTTGGTGGACGCTTAGAGTCCACGCGTGACCACCATGGTTGGAGCGCGCTTCGTTCACGGAAAGCTAGCTCCCACCGGGGGTGTTGTCCTGCCCCCCTACCTGGCATGCCAATCTGTTGCCGATCTCGCCGCCGTGCTTGTGGCTTCGGAGCCACCGATCCGACTAGACCGTCTTGCCCCTGGGATCTCCTGGCACTTCGAACCTGCAAGGCAAGGTTAGAAACCCTGGCCAGGGGTCCCGGCGAGGGAGCTCCGACGGTCAAGTTAGTGAACGGCAAGAGGGAACAGAATATCCGAGATGGGCCCCCGAAGGAGTCCCAGACTTAGAGATCATGCTAGCAAGAAAGATCTCAGGAAGAAAAGAAATCCGGCCGAGTTCCTCCACCGAGCTCACGCCAAAGGTCCCCTCTCGGGATCTTGGATCCTGCTCTTGGAACTGAATCTCCTCTCCCAGCCTTTGTTTCTTGCTTACCTTGTCATCTATCCTTCCCTTCCTTTTAACTCCTCGTGCTGCCTTTTCATTTGCCGCCCTTGGGAGGCTTCTCCGTCGCTTTCAACGCCTTCCGTCCATCTCTTTCCCCTTCTGGATCAAAGAACCAGGCGGCTTCCCCGCCTTGCTTGCCGAGCCTAGCGAGGAAAGAGCAAAGGGAGGGCGCTGGTCAGACCGCCGACCAGACCTTGGGCTGAGTGCGAGCACTCTTCTTCCCAGGCACCGACGAAGCCCGTTATTGGGTCCTGTTTTGTCAGGACTTTGCCTCTCAATTGCGGGACCTGTCAGACCGATGTAAGCGGTGTTCCGCGTGTTGCTGCCGACCGTACGGGCGTGACTCTCGGGGTGCGGTGCGCATGGCTCGAGGGGCAATCTTGGAGCCCGTGCTCCTGCTCCTCGGAAGCTTCTCCACATAGGTTGGCCTGCCTCGGCTGAGGTGGGACCATCTCAGGGTGCCATCTAGCGAGGGAGCAGGGAGGCCGCCGGCTTCGGCCGAGGTGGACCCCTCCTGGGTGGACCCCTCCTGGGTGGACACCTGGTGGAGCGGCAGAGGGGTGCTCGACTTCGATCGAGGTGGTCTCGTCTCCGGGCGCCACTTGGCGAAGGAGCGAGGGGCCTGGCTCGACCTCGACCGAGATGGGACCGTCTCAGGGTGCCACCTGGCGAGGGAGCAGGGAGGCCACCAGCTTCGGCTGAGGTGGACCCCTCCTGGGTGGACACCTGGCGGAGCGGCAGATGGGCGCTCCACTTCGGTCGAGGTGGTCCCGTCTCCAGGCGCCACCTGGCGATGGAGCGAGGGGCCCGGCTTGACCTCGATCGAGGTGGGACCATCTCAGGGTGCCACCTGGCGAGGGAGCAGGGAGGCCGCCGGCCTTGGCCGAGGTGGACCCCTCCTGGGTGGACACCTGGCGGAGCGGCAGAGGGGTGCTCGACTTTGGCCGAGGTGGTCCCGTCTCCGGGTGCCACCTGGCGAAGGAGCGAGGGGCCCAGCTCGACCTCGGCCAAGGTGGGACTGTCTCAGGGTGCCACCTGGCGAGGGAGCAGGGAGGCCACCGGCTTCAGCCAAGGTAGAGCCCTCCTGGGTGGACACCTGGCGGAGCGGTAGAGGGGCGCTCGACTTTGGCCGAGGTGGTCCCATCTCTGGGCGCCACCTGGCGAAGGAGCGAGGGGCCCGGCTCGACCTCGATCGAGGTGGGACCGTCTCAGGGTACCACCTGGTGAGGGAGCAGGGAGGCCGCTGGCTTCGACCGAGGTGGACCCCTCCTGGGTGGACACCTGGCGGAGCGGCAGAGGGGCGCTCGACTTCGGCCGAGGTGGTCCCGTCTCCGGGCGCCACCTGGCGAAGGAGCGAGGGGCCCGGCTCGACCTCGACCGGGGTGGGACCGTCTCAGGGCGCCATCTGGCGAGGGAGCAGGGAGGCTACCGGCTTCGACCGAGGTGGACCCCTCCTGGGTGGACACCTGGCAGAGCGGCAGGAAGGCCTGGTCCGACCTCGACTTCGACCGAGGCGAAGCCACACCTGACTTTTCCGAAAATACTCCACGCAGCTCGAATCACGTCCGGCGAAACCTGAGACATGCCACGCCATCGTTACAGCCGTAACACAGATGACTCAGGATTATTTTCAATTTATGCTACGATTTAAGGGCAGTGTTGAATATAAATATTCTGTGTGCTTGAAAAAAAGAATTCTCAATATTCTTAGAATATAAAACATTTTTAGTGCAAACATGATCAAACTAGTATGTCAAATGCTATCTAAATAATGGATCCTACTACAATTTTTTAAGATTATATTATTGATAATAGTTCTAAGAAGTTGAAGACTGTTCTTTTAATAAGAGCTACATTTTAGTTCTTTTAACTACATGGGTTATTGAATGTTGGCTATTAATGAGTAATTAAATAGATGAATTATAATTGCAAAACTAACATGATATATTAACTTGCAAATGCAATTTATATCTTATTTGGATTAAATAAAAATTATTGATGATGATCATGTTTTTACTCACAGAATTAAATTGATCTAGCCACATAAAAATGTAACTAGTTACTCGAACTAATTCCATGAGGTCTTCTTGGCAACCTCAACTTTTGGATCCCAATCTAACTACTTTCAACAAAGAGGTGCTATTCATAGATGGTTCCATGTGTAAGGCTAACAATGCAGCTATGGTGCAACTGAGGATGAAATTGAATAGAAATTTAGATCATGTATCTTTAACAATATTATGTATTAATAAAAGTTGAATTTTTTGTACAATCAAATAAATAATGTCTTTGTTGCATCATGACATCAAGAGAATTCTTGACATTGATGGTGTTTGAATCTGCTTGATCGTTGAAGTGAGTTGGAGAGAAGACAGGGATGGCTGCACCTGCAAAGGAAGCCTTAGCCAGAGGGGTTTTTGGCAAAGGCCCTCCGACGGTCAAGTCAGTATTCCAAATCGATCAGAAAAAATAAATACAAGTGCATAAGGATAACGAAGGAGCATAAGTGGAAGCATGTAGATAGGTATCTCTAGGGTTTCGTTAAGAGCACCTCTTTTATAGCTGATCTCAGGGATAGTTTAGAAATAATCCAGCATGGTAGCTAGCAGATAGGGAATGATGGACTCCTAGAGTTGTCATCTAGATTTTCAGATGAAGATCTTCCTTGTCTGCCTATGATATCTTCTTATTAATAAAGAGTTTTGTCTTATGTACCTTTTCACTGTTTGCCTTAATGGCTCTAAGAAATATGGCTTAGAGGAAGGTCATGCCTCTTTAATAGCTAAGATTTATTTTAGATACTGGGACTTGATTGTTTCTCTGTTATGAAGGATCCTTCAGAATGAGTGTTAGTAGATTTCTACTTCGGTCCTTTGGTGGATGTTTTTATAAAAGTAGCTGATCGAGTCAGGGATTTGCATTGGAGTTTGGTAGGTTAGAGGATATTTTGTAATCGAGGTTCTGTGGAACTCGAAATTCATGGGAGTTGGGTCTCAATATACCAAAAGTAGATAAGGGTATGTGCCTTGACCAAGGATTAATTAGATAGTAACCCAGTTGACTAGTAGCTCATTTAGGACCATTTGGCCTAAGTTTGTTAAGGACTAGGAGGGCTAGAGATAGGTACCGAAGCAAAGTCAAATCTTTGGTTCGAGATGGAACTGAGGCCCCATAGATCAGATGTGCCGTATGTCGGGGTTGCTATTAGTAGGACCTAGGGGATCAAAGTACCTTTCCTGATTTTCTTCCCAAAGGAATGATAGGTTTTCCCCCTTCGGTGCATTCGATTTACCCAGATGTTCTATCTGCCTTCTTCATGCTTGAAATATTATGGGTCTAGGTATCATGGTCTGAAATAGTCAATCATGGCTCCTTGTCTGTCCTAGATCAGGTCCAGCTAGATCATCATTGATCCTATCTTCAAAATCCTAGGTACGGGATTTTTCCTACATTAATAGTCCTCCACTCCTTAGTTTGAATGTTAAGTATTCGGTCTGAGAAGTAGTTCTAGCATCGCGCTAGAGGATTTTGATAGTCTTATTAATTTTTGAGTTCTAGAAAGGCAAGCTTGTTAGAAAACTTTTGTGTCATATTTATGGTGTCTTTCTTGAGGGATGTGAGGAGCTTTCATATCCGGTTCCTTTATAAAGAAATTTTAGAGGTGGCTTGCCACCAGAGATACTTGAGTCAAGGCCATTTCATACCCGCTATATGATGATTTTTGATGTAAGAAGGCGATTTCCGACAACCTCTTTCAGCGATCTCAAAGATCTCATGGATCCGTGTGACATTTGGGACTTATGAAGGGTTATTTTGAAGCACCGCAGGGATGACGCTTCGGATAGTAGAAGTTTGGGCATCCTTTCCAGTGTTCCCAGTATTGGAACTTCGAGAAATAATCCTGGTGCCTCCGATGCTCCTAGGGGTCCATTGTCCATCGAAGAATGAGTCTGGTCTTTCCTTTAGTCCTTAGGCAACTATCGGGTTTGTGAGAACAAGTCTGAAGAGCATGGATGTGCAGCCTTTGAGGCCATCATTCATGTATATAGAAAGTTTATTTCCCATGTTGCTGTTTAATTTTTGTATACCATCATTTTTAATAATACGGTGCTGTTCCATTTTAATGTAGCTATTTTGTCATTTGTACTTTTTCATGGTATCAGCCAAAACTATGAAGGTGAAGGCTATCATGATGAAAAAGAAAGCTAAAGATGCCAAGCAAGGACTTGGTGAAGTCGAGAACTATGCCACCAGAGTAGAGAAAGAATTTAAAAAGAGATGTACGGATACTCTTTCAAAAAATATCGTTCATTCGGTAGTAAAGCTAGGAGAGGTAGGTAGCCATCTAACCTTGATGCATCGGAAGTTAGAGTCCACATGCATGGGTGAGGCCCAGGCAATTGCAAATACCAAAACAAAAATCACCGAATTGGAAAGGAATCATGAAGCAGCAATTAAGGAATTAAAAGATGAAGCAAATATCCAAATCCAATGGTTTTGGAAAGAGCTTAATTTGGCTTGAAGCCAGAATGAATGGCTGTGAAAGAAAGTCACCTTGCCCAGGGTCAGGCACAAGGTAACTGCTCTTCAAGGCCGGTCGATGAGATTTGTCAAATCAAACAGGCAAGGGATGAGGCTGTGGCTAAGATCTGGCTTCTTTAGTAGGCGTTGGAAGAGAAGAAAAATAGACATGCCATTGCCTTTCAATGGGTCCAAAATCGTCGAACTGTTAACATGGAAAAAAATTTGTCCCTACAGAACTGACTAAAGGTGGCCAAAGTTACCATTCAAAATTTAAAGGATAGGATGGCTGATTACGGCAACAAAATCCTAAGACTAGAGGCTAGAGCAACTTTAGTCGAGGCACAAATGGGGGCTATAGAGATCCAGCTTCGACTTGCCAAAAGTGCATCATATGAAGCTGGCTTCGAGGATTGCGGGCCCCTAATGATTCAGTTTCTTCTCAAGGCTTGGGCGCACCTACTTCAGACTCCTATTACGTGTAGGCCATACAATTCTATCCTGGCAATCTAGTCAATTGAGAGAAGAAAAAAGGAAATTAATATTATACTTTTTACCTTTTTTTTGATTTGTAAGATGCTTCTAAAATGAATAAAGCATAAAATTTTTCAAGTATTGTAGTTGGGTATTTTTTGAGAATGTCCCTACTATCATTGAGTGCTTTTCGGTCCTAGCAATCTTCATTCAACAATTTTTGGTCGGGCCAATTTTTTGGGATAGGTTAGGAAGGCCCAAGCTCATTCTCAACCAAATAGTGTTTAAATTTTATTTAATATGTTATAATGTTCGAGAAGACATTCAGTAAGGGATTACTCAAAAGGGGTAGTGAACATTTATGGCTTCTTAATGATCCTAGGCATTGTAGAGCTTGAGGGTGTCATGATTTTTTTTGCACAAAAGGCGAAGAGACAGAAATGATTTCAGGATGCTTGGATTCCCGCGATCCATGGGAGATGAGAGAAGCCTATAGCTAGATGCCACTTGTCCTGCATCTGGAGAATCAGTCGGGCGCTAACTCAATCTTGGTCATTAATCTATTTTATAAATGGGAGGACTTTTGACATCCAATTTACTCTAATTTTTTTTTCAATCTCTTTCTTCCTTCTCTCATCTTGTTCCTTCGAGCTCTCCTTCCTTCTTTCTCATCTCCAATGAGTCCCACCGGTGTTTGCCGCTACTTTGTTCATTTTCTTCCCAATCGGATTCTTCGAACTCCCCTTCAAGCTTATTGAGCACCTTTTTGGATCTCTTAGGATAGGTTTCTCCTTAACTTCAGCAGTTTCCTTTTTTTTTTCTGTTACCTATTCTTAGTTTCAAATTTCTAAGAGTTCTTCTACATTTGTTTAGAGTAATTGTTCTTGTTATTAAGAATTTTTGTTTGATTTCAAATGTCGGACTCGTAGTGGTCTTTTGAGATGGAGGGTTCCTGGTCTTCATACCATGAACCTTCCGATCCTAAAGGTTCTGCCAAAGTGGCAGAGGCAACTCCAGTCGATGTTGTAAAGGCTATTGTAGTGCACTTGCAAGATTTGGTAGATCCCGAAGGAGGATCCTTTGTAAACTCTATAGAGGAGCTTCCAGGGGTCCCCGAAGAGGTTTTAGGGGATCTCAAAGGAAACTTCCTTCTCGGGCTTATTCAATGTATGATCCGAGAACTGGATTTGGAGAGACTTTGCAAGAAGTTCCAAATTCCCCCAGAGTTTGAGCTGGAAGTCCCACTCGATATAGATCGAGCATACAACCCCCTTCCATGTTGGTTTGTCCTGTTTACAGAGTTTTTTCTAGCCAAACTAAGATTATCCTTGGTCTCTTTTTTTATTAAGTCCTTAAGAGCTATAGGTCTTTCCCCTTGTGTAGTTACACCAAATACCCTCCAATTCTTTTTGATTTTTTAGTAGTTTGTGTCCTAGCTAGAATTCATCCTTCAGTCCCATTCTTTAAGGCTTTCTTTTCTTTCAACAAATACAGTCAATTTCTTGAATGGTGGTTTGTTTGTCCTCGTAAAGGGCAACACCCTTTGATTTGGGACACTTCTTCATCTGTACACTATTGGAATGAGCAATTCTTTTTCGTAAAACATTCGAATGTCGGTCATTGGGGATTCCTGTAATGGGGCATCCAGTCCCGGTAGCTAACTCATCCTACCCTTCTTT
Source organism: Areca catechu (assembly GCA_021397845.1). Classification (NCBI taxonomy): domain Eukaryota; kingdom Viridiplantae; phylum Streptophyta; class Magnoliopsida; order Arecales; family Arecaceae; genus Areca; species Areca catechu. The sequence goes on from CM038050.1 coordinate 160,689,352, forward strand.
CTAAAGAGGAGGAGGGGTAGATTGGTATTCTTCAATGCTTTCAAGTCCCCGGCTTGAAAGTTCTGCTATTCAAGGTGATCCTTTTCAAGATGGGGTTTAGCCAAGTTCAGTTAGAAGGTAAGAACCCTGATTCATCCTTCTTGCTCTTTAGTTTATATTTCTTATTCAATTGTTTTTCTTAATTACCCTCTTTTTTTTAAACATGGATCTTTCGATCGCTCATGAGCTAAGGAAGGCAACACTAAAGAAGAAGAAGGCTGAAGGGCCCCTTACCATCAGATATCCTTCGAGGACTCCAATTGTGGTCGCCCCTAGTCTATTCAAAATTTCGGAGGTTCATCTTCCACTTGCTGTGAAGCACCCTTAGTTGACTAGGGGCGAGAGCTCTTCCTCCACCCTACCAGCGATGGCCTCCCAAGGAACTCTGGATAATCAAGCTCCGAAGTCTAAGGTCTGTACCATTGATAATTGGGAGGTCACCTAGGGTCTATTCGAAGAATTCATCCATCCTGTCGATGCAGATGGCATCGTTAGGGAGGGGAACCACTAATGCCACAAGGACATGATTTGGACTATCTTGAAAGTGATCTTTTCTTCTCTTGTTGGTTCGGTTTTAATCATCCAATTACTTGTTACCGAACCTATTATTTTGCATATGTGTCACATCATCAGGGATTATTATGATTTGAGGAGCTACTAGTCGGCCAAGGAGAAGAAGAGGACCGAGATGGCAGCATGCCTGAAGGAGGTAGAGCTGGCTAGAAGAAGACCGAAGCTAACCTCAAACATCACGAGGCGAAGCAAGGCCATTTGAAGGAAGAGCTCTCACAAGAGGAGGCTCATTGAATTGCATAGTGAGAGATTTCTGCTCTCATAGTACAGAGAGAAGAGGCCAAGCGATAGGCGGTGGAAGCTTACAAAGCTTCCAAGGAATGCCACCAAGAGAAATTGCTTTTTGCCCAACTTGCCTTCGTTGAAGGGATGGACGATGCCTGAAGGAGAATCCTTAGATGATATCCTGATCTCAACTTAGACTTTTTATATGAGAAAGAATCAGATGAGGATCCTCAGACCGAAGGCATGCCAACTTCGAGAGCGATGAGGGCCAAATGAAATGTCGATGTGCTATACTCAAATCTTTATTTTCTTGTGTTTTATTTTTTGTTGTATTGTAGGTAAACCCTATGAAGGTGACCTTTTTATAAGACCTTCAGGACCTTTTATATTATTAATAGAATAGTTTCAATTTCTTTTCTTTTTGATTGTGATGACTTGGTATGCTTGATTGCAATTATTTTCTAGCGCCATATCTAATATCTCAAAACTAAAAACCCATCGACCACCAGTTAAAACTTGAACCCATTATCGTCATGTAACTAAGTATATTATTACCACCACTCTTAGGCAATGATTTGGCATAAGGGGTTGCTATTGCGGTAGGTAGCCCAATGTCAGATATTTACTGGATTGATTCTCTTTCATAAAGTTTGGGCTAATTCGTACTGGAAATATTTGATGAGTAAAAGATGCCTAGTATTAGTCTCGTTTAGTTTTTGGTTGCCGTAGTATCAATATAGCTTTTTAGCAAGGGAGGTTTTGTAATGTTGCTCATTCGGTTGCATGTTTCCAAATTCCACCCGGAGTTCGACCACCTGCTCCTAGGGGTTTACCGACACTAGCCTGGCTGTAGAACTTTGGGTAGCGAATCTTTCTTGTCCTGGCAAAAAACTTTTGAGAGTTAGGCATTGGGTCGAAGGTTTTTTGATGCTGGCCCGGTCAAAGGCTTTTAGGTGTTGAATTTCTCTTATCCTAACCAAAAACTTTCAAAAAAGGCTTTTAGGCATTGAATTTCTCTTATCCTGGTCAAAAGCTTTCGAAGTTGGACATCGGGCAGAAGGCTTTCCGATACTGGCATGGTCGAAGGCTTTCAGGTGTTGAATTTTTCTTATCTCGACCAAAGGCTTTCGAGAGTTGGGCATCGGGTTGAAGGTTCTTAGGCATTGAATTTCTCTTATCCTGGCCATAGGCTTTCAGAAATTGGGTATTGGGCCAAAGGCTTTCTAACACTGGCCTGGTCGAAGGCTTTTGAGTATTGAATTTCTCTTATCATGGCCAAAGGCTTTCAAGAGTTGGGAGTTGAGCATTGGGCTGAAAGCTTTTCGATACTGGCCCGATCGAAGGCTTTCAGGTATTGAATTTTTCTTATCCTAGCCAAAAGCTTTTAGGAGTTGGGCATTGGGCCGAAGGCTTTCCGACACTAGTCTGGTCGAAGGTTTTCAGGCATTGAATTTCTCTTATCCTAATCAAGGGCTTTCGGAAGTTGGGCATCGGGCCAAAGGCTTTTTGATACTGGATTCTCTTGTTCTGGCCAAAGGCTTTTGGGACATCGTGGTAGATATCCCGACTCATTTTCTAAGATTCGTATGTATGATATGTAGAAAGTACAGTTAATAAATAATATCAGATCCCAGAAATTTTGGTTGAATCTCTTGAGTCAAGAGCAAGTATGGGTGTTGTTCGGTTAAGAGTCCTGCTAGATTTGGTGCTTATTTTTAGCTATAAGGAGTGAGATTTCTTTTTACGAATCCACCACACGATCTTCCTTTCCTAAGGATTTTTTAGTGGAAGGAGGAAGTCCTTATGAATTGCTGATGGGTCACCTAGCTGGCTAGCCTTGGTTTGATCTTCCTATAAATTGGGAGCCTCGGGGGGTTCCCCTTCCATTGCCATTACAAGCTTTTCCTGATCCTGATAAAAAGGGTTGATTTTTCCTAGCGATGCTCTTGGTCGTAAATGCATAATTTTCCTTGAAATATAGCCAGAGAAAGGCACCTGAGTGGCATCAGTGATGCTGTAAAATCTATTTTCTTTAGCACAGGAGGTATTGAAAATGGTCAGCAGCCCGACTATGGTGCTGCTACCCTTGTTGGTGTGGATATGAAACTAGAGGAGGGTCTCTCCTTATGAGCTTCTTTCCCTAGCTCCCCTCAATACCCGGTGTCAATGGGCACTGGGAATGAAGGAAAGGCTGAGAACACTTTTCGAGAACTCAGGTTGTCAATGATAAATGGTTGGGGTTCTCCAGGATGTTCTTCTTCCTTCCTTTCTTGTAATAGGTGGAGCTTCTTGGTTTGCATGGATTCCCCCTTTCTCGTTTACCGGCTGGTTGGAGGAGGCCTTTGCATTGCCTTAACATCATATGGTAGGGGTGGAGGTGTGCCATCCTTTGACTCCGTTCATCTACATGGTGTACCTCTCAATTACAGTGCAACCTTCTTGACAGCTTTCTGTATCCCCAAATGTATTTCAAGAGGTACCTGTCATGGTGTGTAAAATAATCAAGGGTGGGAAATGTGTGTTTTAGGACTCTGGTTAGAGGGAAAATTATTTTTCATGTGCCTTAAGTATAATGTCACGCACTCATTCGCTATTGAGTCCTAGTTCCATGGCCATTTTTCTCATGCTTGTGAAGGCTGCACATTCTAGTTGGCAGAATTTAGGATGCGACCTTCCCTTCGAGGCTTTCAATTTAGCGACTAACTTAGCCTTGTAAATTTCTTGTTAAGACAAAAGCATAACCTCCCTAATGTTATCAAAGGTGAGTATTACATTACTAATGATACACCCGTAAGTTTTTCGAGTTCCATGGTCTAGGTAGGGGGACCCATCTAATTGTGCCAGATGGTAAGTACCAAGGGAATAATTTATTTTACTTAATAGATCCCTCTTAATTAGGGAAGAACTTCCCTTGGTGAGTTGGTTAGGACACTTCCGTCCATCTTAGGACCAAATCTCCTATACTTAAGAACTTGCAATGGACTCGAGTGTTATGGTAGCGAGTGACCATCTTTCGGTATGCAATCATCCTTATGGCTGCGCGCTCTCGTGTCTCTTCTATCAAGTCCAGGTTTTTTCAAAGTCATTCTTGGTTGCTACTTTTTTTGAAATTCTCTATTCTCGAGGATGAGAGCTTGAGTTTCAATGAGATGATGGCTTCAGTGCCATAGGTGAGATTAAAGGGTGTCTCATCTATTAGAGTTCTTTATATGATTTGGTAAGCCCAAAGGACACGGTATAGTTCATCTGCCCACCATCCTTTTGCCTTATCCAAGTACGTCTTTAGTCTCTGCAAAAGGATGCGATTAGCCACCTCGGCCTTTCCATTAGCTAAGGGATGAGCAACTGATGTGAAGTGTTGAGTCACACCCAGATCCCGATAAAATTTGACAAACTTAGAGCCACTAAATTAGCTACCATTATTGGTGATAATGATTCAAGGTAACTCAAAATAGCATATAAGTGACTTCCAGATGAAGTCTTTTACTCTAGCTTTAATAACTTTAGCAAGTGGTTTGGCTTCTATCCACCTGGTAAATTAATCAATGGCCATGAAAAAAAACTTCCATCCTCCAATGGCTAGAGGGAAAGTTCCAAAATGTTCATGCCCCACTAAGCAAAAGGCTAGGACATGCTTAGAGGGGTGAGCGGAGCAGCTAGTAATCGTTATACATTGGAGTGGTGCTGGTAATGGTCACACTTTTGGACTGTATCATTCGCATCTTGCTCCATGGTGGGCCAACAGTACCCCTATCTTAGAATCTTGAAGGACAAAGCCATGGCCCCTAGGTGATTGCCGCAAATCCCTTTATGAACTTCTTGGAGGGTATACTCTACTTCAGAGGGGCGCATGCATTGTAACAGAGGCTAGGAGAATCCTCTCTTGTAAAGCTTTCCTTCATGGAGGACGAATCTAAAAGCATGATTTCACATCTTCCGAGTTTCCTCCCTATCTTCGGAAGGCTTCCATCATGAAGATACCAAATGAATGGATCCATTCAGTAAGATTCAGCATCTATATGGAGTACTGATGCAAGCTTATTAATGTTGGGCTTTTCCAAGATTTTAAAAAAGACTTGCGCACACAGATCATTGGGCGTAGACATTATGAGCTTAGATAGAGTGTTGGCCTGAGCATTCTCTTCCCTAGGAATCTACTGGATATCAAAACTACAAAAGGTTTGAGTCAAGTTCCTAAACTTCTAAAGCTATTACTTCATATTCTACTCTCGAGCTTCATATTCATTCAATACATGACTTACTACAAGCCAAGAAACTCTGTGAGCTTTGAGATACCAACCCCCATTTTTTTGACGATGGTGAGGCTGGCGATCAAGACTTTATACTTAGCTTTATTATTAGTGGAAAGAAACTCGAAGTGAAGGGTGTATTGAACATCCCATCCTTCCGGACAACGAGCAAGAGCCCTGCTCTATAGCCATTGGTGTTTGAGTTTCCATCCATATACAGCATCGATTGTTGCCTAGGATCTTCAGGCATTAAGCTCTCCTCCATTGGTTCCACTTCATGAATAGTACATTCCATAAGGAAACTGGCTAATACCTATACCTTGATAGAAGGTCTTCGTTGAAATGCCAAATCAAACTCGAAAAGTTCAAGTGCCCATTTGACCATCCTACTTGAGATATCGGGCTGGTATAAAATCAACCCAAGTGGTTGATCTGTGAGGACCATGATTGTGTGGGCCTAAAAATATGGCCGAAGCTTCCTGACTAAGTTTACCAGCATGAAGATGAGCTTTTCCTGCTAGGCATATCTGATCTCAGCATTTTACAAGATCTGGCTTATATAATACACCAGCTTTTATATCCAGCCTTTTTCCCAAATAAGGATGGAGCGATAGTAGAAGGGGAGGCTGCAAGATATAAATATAGCTCCTCACCTTCCTTCGGTGGCTTGTTAAGAAGTGGCAATGCATCGAGATAAGCTTTAAGTTTGTTGACCCTATAAGTGATTTTGATGATAACAAAATATTGGAGCATGCATTTATTTTACTAACAACTCTTCAAGTATTTTACAAGTTTTTGTAGGATGATTTCATTGTTTAATATCAACTCGTACATTCCTAGTTTTGAAATGAGTTGTGTTGTAAGTGATTCATATAAAGAAGAACCCAAAGAAAAAGTTAAGTAAAAATCATGAAAATGGGTTACTTCTAGATGTGTTTCAAGCTCAAAGTTTCATAGAAAAGATTGGTTAGAAGAGTTTGAAGGCATCTTGAGATTTTAAAGACTTGGTGGATGAAATCTAGAGAAAAATTGATAATTCACTGAAGAATTCATCCGAGCCGACTCGAAGAGAAGATAGCTGACTCTGGCACATGGCACGCATGAAGATTTCTGGCATAAAGCATCCGAGCTGACTCGTCTAGTTCATGATTTTCTGAATCAGACAACTGAGCCGACCTGAAGGGAATCCGAGCCGACTATATTGTATTGTTAGACATCCGAGCCGACTCTTCAGAGATTCGATCCGACTCCTCCAGAGTACAGAAAAAGAGTTTTAAGAACTACAGCCAACCGAGCCAACTCTAAAGAGAAAGAGCCGACTCTTCCAGACTGGATTTCTGAATTCCTAAGTATCCGAGTCAACTCGAATTAAGACGAGCCGACTCCTCCAGAGTAAGGAATCAAGCTACTAAGAAACCTAGCCGACTCAATTGAAGAGAGCCGACTGGACCAGATCTACTATGTGGATCCAAGCCGACTCGAGTAAATTCGAGCTGACTCGAAGATCAATTTCAGGCCTATAATGGTTAGTTCCAGAACTCGAAATTTGAATCCAAAAAGTGCTCCAACGGTCAAATATCACATCCTAACATTCTACAATGACTAAAATCATATGAGAAGAGTACAAGACTATATATTTGAAGGATTTGAACCACTTTAAAAAGAAGGAATGAATATTTAATGTTTACTTGAGCTTGTGAGCAAGAGAGCACTGAAGATCATTCAAGATAGTCTTCAAGTCTTCACCAACTCACATATGAAGCTTGAAGCATTTATTGAAGAAGTTGAAGAAGCCAACCAAGTGCATTGAAATGCAATCAATTAGGCTTCTCTTGAGATGCATCGGCAACCATTTGATAAAATTTATTTATCATTCTGTTGCTTTCTCTTTGCAATTCTTTTTGAATTATTGGGTTATTGGTGAGCCCGGTTTAAAAACCAAATAGGTTCTTGGTTAGCCTGTGTTAAAGCCAAGTATTGGGTTCTTGGCGATCCTGTTAAAACCAAGTGTTGGGTTTCTTTGGTGAGCCCGGTTTAAAAACCAAAGTATAGAAATTTGGATTGTGAGCCTGTTAAAATAATCCGACTGTATTCCAGCGGGAGATATAGTGAAAGTCCTAAGTGGTAATCTTAGATAGTGGATGTAGGAGCTGGGTTGCTCCGAACCACTATAAAATTTTCTATGTTTGTGTTGTGCATTCTTTTTATATTTTGCTTCTACTTTTAATTATCTCAATCATAGAACTCAACATATCAAGAAATTTTCAAAGAGTACATAATTGCTTAAACTTTTTACATTCTCAATTCACCCCCCTCTTGGAAAATCCACTTGAGTAATAACTGGTATCAGAGCAGTGTCTCTGAATACATTTAAAGTAAAGATTGATGGCTCATCTCATGAGTACATCCTTAGCCGAAGGCCAATCTACCAATAGACCTCCACTCTTCACTGGCATAAATTATTCATATTGGAAAGCTAGAATGAAAATCTATATTCAAGCTGTCGATTTTCAATTATGGAAGGTCATTCTAAAAGGGATACATATTTCCATGATCAAAATTAATGGCGTGGATGTCCTAAAGCTCGAGATTGGGATGAACACGACATGAAGATGGGAGAATTAAATGCCAAAGCAATGAATTTATTATACTATGCTTTGGATGCTAACGAGCTCAATCAAATTTTTACTTGCTCTTCTGCAAAGAAAATTTGAGACAAACTCAAAGTGACCCACGAAGGAACTTCCAAGTGAAGACTTCAAAAATTAATCTTTTTGTACATAGTTATGAACTTTTCAAAATGGAACCAACTGAAACTATCTCTGCCATGTTTACTCGCTTTATAGATATTATTAATGGTTTGAAAAGTCTTGGCAGGGTTTATTCAAATGCTGACTTAATACAAAAGATCCTCAGATCACTTCCGGACAAGTGGGACCCCAAAGTGACTGCCATCCAGAAAGCAAAAGATCTAAACGCCTTACCTTTGGATCAATTAATGGGTTCACTCATCACACATGAACTAGCTATGCAACATAGGACTGATGATGATCAGAAGAAGAAGAAAATAATAGCCTTCAAAGCTGCATTAGATTCTAAGAAAGATGAGTAATCGGAAGATGACTGCACCTCCTTTGAAGATGTCTAGAAGACGAAGATATTGCTATGGTTGTGAGAAGATTTAGAAGGTTTATGGGAAAGAAGAAAGGAAGATACTATAAAAAATTTCATAAACGAGGTGAGCACTCCAAGGACAAGGATAAGGATAGAGAAAAAGAAAAAGAACAAGTGCCCACATGCTATGAATGTAAGAAACCATGGCATATTCATCCCGATTGTCCTTTGTTAAAGAAATCTTTCAATAAGAAGAAAAAGAAAGCTATGGTTGCTACATGGAGCGACAACAAGGAGTGGACTTCATCCGAAGAAGAAGAGACCATGAAAACTGCTAAATTATGTTGATGGGTCTCGAAGATGAGGTAACATCCCCTGAATCTCAATTAAAATTTATTTTTGGTGAATTAAATTATGCTTTTCATGATCTACTATCTGAATTCAAAAAGGCTAGAGTAAAGATAAGAACTTTAAAGAATATCAATGATTTTTTACAAAAGGAGAAAGAAGAGATTTCAGAAAAGAATAATCTATTGCAAAAGAATTTACATGTCTTTTCTGAAAAATACAAAGCTTTGGAAACTGAAAACAATGCATGTCTTGACAAGAATAAAGCTTTAACTGTTGAAAATAATGACTTGAAAAGGAGGTTGAAAAACTCAAGCCACTGGTTGAAAAACTAACATTATCTTTAAATAAGCTTGAGTTAATTTTAAAAGATCAAAGAATTTATGGAAACAAAACTGGAATTGGTTTCAATTCTTCAATTTTAAATGGGATTTCAGCTACTACTTTTGTGACACCAAAAGCTTATGTTCCAAAATCAATATCTCAATAAGCTTTTGTATATAATCCTTCTCCATCCATTTCTAAAGCTACAATGTATGTACCTAAGAATCTAAATAGAAAATCTTTTATAAGAAAAAGTTTTACATCTGCATCAATATCTAGAACTTCAATTCATACATCTTTTCAAAATTCTAGAATTATATGTTATGCATGTCATGGAGTTAGACATAAATTCTTTTAATGTAATTCATTAAAGAAAAATGCATATTCTAAGAATAGAATTAAAAGAATTTGGGTTCTTAAAGGAACCACCTCCGCTAACCTGCAAGGACCCAAGTTAGCTTGGGTACCTAAAAGAACTTCTTGATTATTTTGCAGGAATGTCTTGTAGTCCAAAAATTAAAGAAAAGATGATATCTCGATAGTGGCTGTTCAAGGTATATCACGAGTGACAAGGATCAATTTATCATCCTAGAGATGAAAGAAGGAGGTATGGTTACTTTTGGAGATAATGGCAAGGGAAAAATAATTAGAATCGGTAAGATCAAAATAATCCCCTGTACTTTTATTAAAAATGTATTACTAGTAGACAAATTGAAGCATAATTTGTTAAGCATTAGTCAATTATGTGATAAAGGCTTCAAGGTTGTCTTTGAATCATCTATGTGTATTGTAACAAACTCTCTTGATTCCAGCAGTAAGTTCATTAGACATAGACTTGGAAATATTTATGTGGTAGACCTTAATGATCTTGCCATGTCTAGTAGTTCCAGTCTAGTTGCAATAAATGCTAAGATCAAAGAGTCTTGCTAACTTTGGCATAGACGATTAGGTCATACTAGCATGCATACTATTGCCAAGCTAAATTCCAAGAATCTAGTAAGAGGCATGTCTAAATTAAAGTAGATCTTAATCATGTTTGTGATGCATGCCAAATGGGTAAATAAACTAGGGACAGTTTTAAATCCAAAAATATGATTTCAACTACTAGACCCCTTAAGCTACTTCACATGGACTTATTTGGACCAACTAGGACCACAAGCCTAGGTGGTTTGAAATATGCTCTTGTGATAGTAGATAATTTTTCTAGATTTACTTGGATTTTATTTATCACTCATAAAGATGAAACTTTTAAAGTCTTTCAAAAATTTCACAAAAAGGTTTCTAATCAGAAAAATCCTTCAATAGTTTCAATTAGGAGTGATCACGGCACTGAATTTGAAAATCAGTTTTTCAATGATTATTGCATTGAAAACGGTATTGATTACAACTTCTCCGCTCCTAGGACACCACAACAAAATGGTGTCATAAAGAGAAAAAATAGGACTTTGGAAGAGATGGCCCGAACAATGTTATATGAAGGCAATCTTTCAAGGTACTTTTGAGTAGAAACGGTGAACACTGCTTGTTATATCTTAAGCCGCGTTTTTATTCGTCCTATTTTGAAGAAAACCCCCTATGAGCATTGGAATAAAAAGAAATCCAATATTAATTACTTTCATGTATTTGGTTGTAAATGCTTTGTGCTTAACAATAGTAAAGATAATCCAGAAAAATTTAATGCTAGATCTGATGAAGCAATTTTTCTTGGTTATTCTTTACATAGCAAAGCATATTAAGTATTTAACAAAAGAACTCTTACTATAGAAGAATCTATGCATGTTATTTTTAATGAAATTAATCCCTCACCTTCTAAGAAAGAAGAGTGCATAGACAATGATGCAGGTACAATTCAAAAAGAAATGGAAGACATGAGCATACAAGAAAGACCAACTCAAGAAGGAGAAGAAACAGTAAGGATCATGCTGATCTACCAAGGAAATGGAGGTATGTAATTTCTCATCCAAGAGAATTAATTATTGGTAATCCTTCACAAGGTATTAGAACTAGGTCATCACATAGAGATGCACATGATTATCTAGCCTTTGTATCACAAATAGAACCTCATACCTTAGAAGAAGTTGAATTTGACCCGAACTGGATGATGGCCATGCATGAAGAACTAAATTAGTTTGAAAGAAATAAGGTATGGACTTTAGTTGAAAGACCATCAAACCATCCCATCATAGGAGCCAAATGGATATATAGAAACAAGTTAGATGAACAAGGAAATGTAATTAGAAACAAAACTAGATTAGTGGCTAAGCAATATAACTAAGAAGAAGGTATAGATTTTAATGAAACATATGCACTTATAGCAAGACTATAAGCCATTAGATTACTTCTTGTATTTGCTTGCTATATGAATTTTAAACTTTTTCAAATGGATGTGAAAAGTGTATTCTTGAATGGTTTAATATCCGAACAAGTTTTTGTAGAACAGGCACCAGGTTTTGAAAATCATGCTTTTCCAAATCATGTTTTAAATTCAATAAAGTATTATATGATTTAAAACAAGTACCTAGAGCCTGGTATGATAGACTTAGCACCTTCTTGATTAAAATAATTTTTCAAGAGAAAATGTTGACAAAACTCTTTTCATCAAGAAAAAAGATAATGATTTATTAGTTGTACAGATTTATGTTGATGACATTATATTTGGTGCAACTAATGAAACTCTTTGTAGAGAATTTGCTAAGTTAATGCAGGGAGAATTTAAAATGAGCATAATGGGTGAACTTAACTACTTCCTTGGACTTTAAGTGAAACAAATAAAGGAAGAAATCTTTATTAACCAAGCCAAATACACCAAAGAAATTATCAAGACGTTTGGTATGGAGTCAAGCAAACAAATGAGCACACCCATGAGCCCAACCTACAGATTGGATAAAGATGAAGATGGATCCAACATTGATCAAAAGCTTTATAAAGGTATGATCCGATCCCTATTATACTTAACTGCAAGTAGACCTGATATCTTGTTTAGCATATGTGTATATGCTAGATTCCAATCTAATCCTAAAGAATCATATATGCTTGCTATTAAAAGAATCATAATATATCTAAAAGGAACAAGCAATCTAGGTCAATGGTTTTCAAAACATTCTTCATTAAATTTGATTGGATTTTCGGATGCTGATTATACTGGTTGTAAAATTGATAGAAAAAGCACTAGCGGCACATGCCAATTTCTAGGATTGAATTTAATTGCATGGCACTAAAAGAAACAAAACTCGGTAGGACTATCTACTACTAAGACAGAGTATGTTGCTGCAGGGAGTTGTTGTGCACAAGTGTTATGGATTAAACAATAACTAGAAGACTTTGGTATTACATAATCTAAAATTCCTATCAAATATAATAACACAAGTGCTATAAATTTAACAAAAAAATCCAATTCAGCATTCAAGAACTAAACACATAGAGATTAGACACCCATTTATTAGAGATCATGTTTTGAATGATGACATTGAACTAGAATTCATCCCTACTGAAAGCCAACTTGCTGACATTTTTACTAAGCCACTCAATCAGGATAGATTTGAGATGATTAGAGGAGAATTAGGTCTTTGTGATCCCTTCTAGATTTTCCAAACATAATCCCTTCAAAATTAAGAAAAAATTATCTAGAGAACCTCCTACATCAGTTCAACATCTTTGATCACCTTTCCATGCAATTTTCCTGAATTTATTATCATTTCTGATCAATTCTTAATTTTTGTGAAAAGTTTCTGTTTGAGTCGACTCAAGCAGTTGTGCTTAGGTCGAGCCAACTCGAATTATTGTTGTTTCTGTTTTTGCTATGATCAAGCCGACTTGAACAATTTAGGGTTAGTCAAGCCGACTCGGATATCGAGCAAACTATTTTTTTAATAGAGCTGTAAAGCCTTTTCCAAATTTTTCTATCTTTTGCTCTTACTCTAAACCCTAGAACTCCACTCAAAACCTCTTTCAAAATCTCAGAAATCATCTCCGTTGAGCTCCAATCTTCCAATTTCTCCCAATTCTTGCAATGGCACCAAAAACGGCTATTGGGAAGAGGTCAGAAAGGGCTGCTCCATCTACTGAGACTGAAAGGACTAAGCGTCAGCATGAGGAGCTGACACGAGCTATGGAGAGAGAAGAACCGCATGAACTCACTGAAGGAAGAACAACTGCTGCGACTCCCTCTCCAGGCAAGTTTTATCCATGTCTAATCGCCCAGTAACAAGTGGTCGAAGGATTATTTTCTCTTTTCTCAAGGATTTAGGGCTGAAAATTGATGATTTTATAGAGGAACTGGGCTAGAGTTTTTTTTGCTCTTTAAATGTGCTAACTTATCCAATCCTAGTTAGAATATTTTATGAGAATCTGAGACTTGAGGCTCAACACATTGAATCAACAGTCAAGGGCAAGAGGATAATTATTTCTGAAGAAAGGTTGAGTAGTCTGTTAGAAATGCCAACTGAAGTGTCTAAACATCTAGTGCTAAAGGACAGAGAGAAGACTCTTAACACTATGCTAGGTAGGGAAGATGTTAATGGGGTCAGAATTGTTATGGCAAGCACATTATCCCTAGAGATGAGATTGCTCCATAATTTTATCAGTTGGATCTTTCTCCAAAGAACAGGAAGGTTTGATTGGGTAAGTGAGAGAGACTTGTGTTTCATGGAGCACATCATTGAGGGGGAGGCATTGAATTTACCCAACATTATAATTATGCAGATGAAAGAGGTTGAGAGGAAAGTGAAGGCATGCTTACCTTATGGGATGTTGTTAACACTATTATTTCAGGCCTCCAGAGTCAATCTTGAACGAGAAGATGGAAAGCCTCTTCACCACACTGATACTTATTCTTCCAAATCTCTACTTCGAATGGGATATGTCTATAGTGAAGGAGTACGGAAGAAGAAAGGGTATGATGCAAGAGCCATAGGAGCTTCTAGCACAGAGGATGATGATGATGATGAGAGTGCAGAAATATCTAAAGAGATCACTTCTGATACTGCTGCACCCTCTACATTGGAGCCTTCAGAGCATGTCATTGATGTACCTATTACTGAGGCTGTTGCACCTGAGCTAGCTGCACATGAGGCTATGGAGACTATGCCTACTAAGGAGGGGAGTCTTAGGATCTCTCCTTCACCTGCTTCTCTACGTATACCTTCATCTCCATTGGTTCCACCTGCTCCATCAGTTTCAGAATCTATTCCAAGACCATCTACTATTTCTATTATAGTGACTCAGGAGTTCTTTGCCGAACAGATGAGAAGACTTGTAGATACACTGACCTATTCTTTGACTAGTATGTTTGGCAAGTTTTGCCAATCAGTGGATACTAGATTGACCTGCTTAGCACTGAGGTCAGAGAGCTTTGCACCATGGTTAACTCACTTGAGTCATCTAGACCTGCCTCTCATCTTGATACACAGCCCCTAGCTGCTCCACTCCAATCTATCTCTGAAACTATAAAAAGTTTAGTTAAATAAAGCATAGAAGAATTCAGAACAGAGCTGAGGGAGTTAAGATTCAAAATGGAGGTATGGAATAAGATAAAAGAATGGAGGAGGACTACACCAAGGGCATCGGGATCCTTAGGTCTGAGTTCGAAAGACTTAGAGGTTCTGCTGAAGCATTTGCAAATGCCTAAGCTACTGAATTAATTGCATTGAACACTAAGGTGAAGAAGCTTCATAAAGAGATGGATATAGTTCAATTTCAACTTGATCAGCTCAAAACCACTATCATTGCAGCATTTGTATCTCCTAGACCCCGGCCTGTACCTACACCTCAACCTGGACCTACCTCTACTCCACATCCTAGGAAGCCAGCTCCTCATCTTAGGCCCCGGGATTCTAAGCCACAGTTTGTGGACCCAATAGCATCTATGCCATCTTTTGAACCATCTTTTGTACTACCTTTTGGGCCATCCACTAGTGCTAAGGTAGAAATACCTAGTGATAGTGAATAGACTTTTAATCTCAATCTTTTGTAATTTGTAATGAAAATTTTATGAATGCAATGAATACATTTTTGGCATATCTTCTGTGTATGAATTGAGCTTGTGCAATACTCTCAAAATAAATTTTAATTAGAATATCAAAGTTGAGAAGAGAAAGTGAAATTATCTCAAACAAATTTTATCAACTTTCTCTTTCTATTATAAAAGTTGAGCTTTGAAAAATCACTTGAACACCTTTTTGATTGCTGACAAAAAAAGGGAGAATGTTTAGACTTGCATGAAAAAGAAAGAAATAAAAAGAGAGAATAAATATGAAAGAAAAAGGGGGAGAGTGTGATTAAAAATGTGAAATTGCATATATAAGTAAAGGGGAGAAAAATTGTTGAATCTAAATGATTTTAGTTCATGCTCTATGCTCTCAAAACTTGCACACATACCTTGAAGATCTTAAAGCATTAACTCTAATACTTTTCAACTCTGATACATTTATGATATTTTGCAGAATTAAGCTTTGATACCTTGCATACATTAATAGCTCTGATACTTTGTGAAAATGCTAGCCTTAATGCTCTGATACATATAAAAGCATAGACACTAATAATGTATAGTTTCTTTTTCACAAAAAGCTCTGATACTTACTTGCAAATACAATTAGCTCTGATACATGTTAATGCTCACTTTCAAATTCAGTTATACATGCAATTATAAAAAAAATTTCATGCCCAGTATTTTGTCATCATCAAGAAGGGGGAGATTGTTGACCCTATAAGTGATTTTGATGATAACAAAATATTGGAGCATGCATTTATTTTACTAACAACTCTTCAAGTATTTTACAAATTTTTGTAGGATGATTTCATTGTTTAATATCAACTCGTACATTCCTAGTTTTGAAATGAGTTGTGTTGTAAGTGATTCATGTAAAGAAGAATCCAAAGAAAAAGATAAGTAAAAATCATGAAAATGGGTTACTTCTAGATGTGTTTCAAGCTCAAAGTTTCATAGAAAAGATTGGTTAGAAGAGTTTGAAGGCATCTTGAGATTTTAAAGACTTGATGGATGATTTCTAGAGAAAAATTGATAATTCACTGAAGAATTCATCCGAGCCGACTCGAAGAGAAGATAGTCATCTCTGGCATATGGCATGCATGAAGATTTCTGGCATAAAGCATCCGAGCTGACTCTAAGGGACTTGAGCTGACTCGTCCAATTCATGATTTTCTGAATTAGACAACCAAGCTGACTTGAAGGAAATCCGAGCCGACTATATTGTATTATCAGACATCCGAGCCGACTCCTCCAGAGTCTAGAAAAACAGTTCTGAGAACTACAGCCAATCGAGCCAACTCTAAAGAGAAAGAGCTGACTCTTCCATACTGGATTTCTGGACGCCTGAGTATTCGAGCCAACTCAAAGTAAGACAAGCCAACTCCTATAGAGTAAGGAATCAAGCTACTAAGAAACCTAGCTGACTCAATTGAAGAGAGCCGACTGGACCAGATCTACTATATGGATCTGAGCCGACTCAAGTAAATTCGAGCCGACTCGAAGATCAATTTCAGGCCTATAACGGCTAGTTCCAGAACTTAGAATTTGAATCCAAAAAGCGCTCCAATGGTCAAATATCACATCCCAACATTCTACAATGACTAAAATCATATGAGAAAAGTACAAGACTATATATATTTGATGGATTTGAACCACTTTAAAAAGAAGGAATGAATATTTAATGCTTACTTGAGCTTGTGAGCAAGAGAGCATTGAAGATCATTCAAGATAGTCTTCAACTCTTCACCAACTCACATCTGAAGCTTGAAGCATTTATTGAAGAAGTTGAAGAAGCCAACCAAGTGCATTGAAGTGCAATCAATTAGGCTTCTCTTGAGCTGCATCGGCAACCATTCGACAAAATTTGTTTATCATTCTGTTGCTTTATTTTTGTAATATTTTTGAATTGTTGGGTTATTGGTGAGCCCGATTTAAAAATCAAATAGGTTCTTGGTTAGCCTGTGTTAAAACCAAGTGTTGGGTTCTTGGTGATCCTGTTAAAACCAAGTGTTGGGTTTCTTTGGTGAGCCCGATTTAAAAATCAAAGTATAGAGGTTTGGATTGTGAGCCTGTTAAAACAATCTGACTGTATTCTAGTGGGGATATAGTAGAAATCCCAAGTGGTAATCTTGGAAAGTGGATGTAGGAGCTGGGTTGCTCCGAACTATTATAAAATTTTCTGTATTTGTGTTGTGCATTCTTTTTATATCTTGCTTCTGCTTTTAATTATCTCGATCACAGTACTCAACACTTCAAGGAATTTTCAAAGAGCACATAATTGCTTAAACTTTTTACATTCCCAATTCACCCCCCTCTTGGGAAAGCCACCTGGGCAACAAAGTTCTTTGAATGCCTCCTAACATTTCTCAGTCCATTCAAAGTTCTTTGACTTTTTCAGTATCCGAAAGAAAGGCGGGCATTGTTCGGCTAACTTAGAAATAAATTGGCTAAGGGCAACAATCTGCCAGGTAAGCCTTTGGATTTCCTTTACGGACTTTAGCATGATCATTTGTGTCAAGACTGAGATTTTCTTTAGATTGGCTTCAATACCTCAGTCGAATACCATAAACCAGAGAAACCTTTTGGAAGTTACCCCGAATGCATACTTAGAAGGGTTTAATTTTATTCGGTATCGATGCAAGGTGGAGAAAATTTTCTCGAGATTTACATGATTATATGAGATACAACTTTTGACTAACATATCGTCGATATAGACTTCCATATTTTAACTAATTTGGTTCTTAAAAATTTTATTTACCAATCGCTAATAAGTTGTCCCAGCATTTTTCAAACTGAATGGCATTACCTTGTAGCAAAACAAGTCCTGATTAGTGATAAAAGAGATTTTTTCCTCATCTTCAGGTGCAATACGAATTCTAGTTGTATCTCAAAAAGACATTTATGAAAGTTAGGAGTTCATAGTTGGATGTTGCATCCACTAGTTGATTGATGCAGGAGAGGGGATAGCTGTCCTTAGGGTAGGCCTTATTAAGATCCATGAAATCTACACACATCTGCCATTTTCCATTGGCCTTCTTTACTAATACTAATTAGCCAGTCATTCGAGATAGTTAACTTCCCTGATAAATCTTGCATCGATAAGTTTCTGTACTTCCTCTGCCATGGCTCTTTGGCAGTTTGGCATAAAACTCATATTCTTCTATTTCATAGGGCAATGATTCGAGTCCACCATTAGGTGATGTGTCATTACTTCCTGATTAATGCCAAGCACATCTACACAGGCATCCAGGCGAAAGACATCAGCATTCTTTAATAGAAAGGCTATCAGTTTCTATTTTACACTTTCATCCAACATCAAGCCAATTTGAATAACATGTCAGGGATCCGCATTGTGTAGGGGGATCATTACAAGATCCTCCACAGGTGTCCCTTATTCTTCGGTTAGTTCATTCCTAGTATCCAGTCCTTCGATTGGGAGGCCATTTAGGGGATCGACATGTCCAACTTGATGGGGCATTAAGTAACATTGTTTTGCTAAAGCCTTTCCACGCACCTCGCCCACTCCTCGGGATGTAGGAAACCTCACCAACAGGTAATGGGTATATATTACTGCCCGTAGTGCATTTAACCCTGGTCGGCTGAATACAACATTATAGGTTAAAGGTGTCTTTACAACTGTGAAGGTAAGATGTATTTGTGAGCACCAAAGGGCACTTCCTGCTATCACGAGCAGAGTGATGTTGCCTTCAGCTATGACCGATTTTTTCAAAAACATGGTTATCGATGCATTTACCTTTCTTAATCGTTGTAGGAGGATGTTCATCCTCAATAAGACATTATAAAATAAAACATCTACTGAGCTTCCACTATCCATAAGCACATGTTGGACATTATAGTCATCAATATTAAGACTTATTATAATAGGATCATGGTGGGGATATTAAACTCCTTTTGCATCGACTACAGTAAAAGTTATAACTTTGGTACGACTTCCTCTTGGGTTGCTAGTTTTGGTATCTTTATCTAGTCTTAAGGTAATTATATTGATATCATTCATGATGGGTCGGTTTGCGGGCTCTTCCACCCAGGAGGTGGTTTGGGTAGGCACAAGATCTGGGCATCGCATCTTTTCCCCCGATCTCGGAGGAACCGATTCGGCCTGTTATGATGGATAAGCTTCTCTATTTCATCCTGGAGCTATATACATTCCTCTATACCATGGCCATGGTTTTGATGATAGAGGCATTATTTGTTTCGATTCCTCTGCTCAGGTTTCGATTGCATCTTCTTGGCTTTAGGCAATTGTCCCTGAATTTGATCAAAATCTAGATGCATGGGATATTTAGAGTGGTATATCGATCGAACCTTCATGGTTGTAGGGCATTCAGCCTGTCTGGATTGCTAAGATGCTGAACCTTAATGGATGCTCATCTATGTCAGGGAGGTGACTGGTTTTTTGGCCTTTTTCCTCAGTTTTCTTTCCTTGGAGGGAATCTGAGAGCTGGGGATCATTCTTTAGGTATTAGAGCAGGCGACAAAACTATAATGGGTATAGGAGTTGGTAAAGGTGGAGCAATAGGTGGAACATGAGCTCCATATACCTCCTCTGCTCGGGCATACTTATCGGCCAGAGTAAGCATCTTGAAAAAGTTCATTAATGATTTCTTTTCTAAAGAGAAAAGAAAGGGACTTCGACGGTAGCCACACTTCACGGCGATCGCATGATAAAGGTTATAGACCTCAAGGGCTAATTTATTGAATTGATCTCTGTAGGACCTAAGGGGTTCTCTTTCTCTTTGCTTGACATGGATCAAGGAGTCAGAACTCCATCATGGCTTCTGGCTACTAGCGAAATGTGAAACGAAGGACTAACTTAACTGATCGAAAGAATAAACAGAGCCAGGTTTTAGGCTGGAATGCTAATATCACGTCAATTTTTTGAGGGTTGAAGGAAAGGCATGGCACGATACTATATCAGTAGCTCTGTGCAAGAGCATCATGATTTTAAAACCCTATAGGTAGTCTACCGAATCAGCAGAGCCATCATATATTTCTAGCGTGGCATTTTAAAATGCTTTGGCAGTGGCTCTTGTAGAATACAAGCTTTAAAAAGTAGCTCAATAGTAAAACCAAGGTATCATTTTTGGAAGGTGTTAAGCCCCATAGGACTTCTAGGCATTGATTTATCTCCAAAAATTTACAATCTACCTCGGCATCCCTAGTTAGGTGTGCTATAGGAAAATGAGGTAGATGAGCTAGGGTGGACCCTTCATCCGATTGGGGTGAAGGGGAGTGTCTTCTTATTTGCCTAGGACCTTCTTGGGCTACGGGAGGAACTGGTTCCCCCTACCCATCATTTGGAGGGAATGAGAGCCATCGTGGCTCCAGGCGCGCCGCTCCTAAAGGTATCGGGATTTGCGGCAACAGGGCTGGTTCTGCTCTTTGTGAAGGTGTAGTTTCCATTGTTGCAAGTACCATGACATGCTACATTGCTCGGACGATTGCAGCTAACTCATATCCTGCTGCGTGAGCCTCTCTAGGGCATCAAGTTGACTTTTCTATGGAAGGGGGTCAACTTGAATGCCTGAAATTGAATTTTCAGCTTGGCTGTCCTACTGAGAAGTGGTAGTGCCTGAATGCCTGATGGACACACCTTTTAGAGGCATGGATATGCAGCAGAAGTTACTTTTTGAAGAGTAGGTGAAAGGAGGCCCTTCCTCTATCTGATGGCGCTATAATCTGCTCGATTGCCGAAGTGAGCTAGAGAAGAGATGGGGTCGACTGTACCTACAAAGGAAGCCCTGGCCAGAGTAAGTTCCAACGAAGGCCCTTTAATGGTCAAGTCAGTATTCTAGACCAATCAAGGATAACAAGTGTAAGTGCATGGGGATAAGAAAGCAGCAGAATTGGGAGTGTGTAGTTAGGTACCTTTGGGGGTTCATTAAGAGCCCCCATTTTATAGCTGATCTTAGGGGCACTTTAGAGATAATCTAGCATGGTGGCAAGCAGATAGGGATTGATGGACTCCTGGAGTTGTCATCCAGATTTTCGGGTAAAGATCATCCTTGTCTTCTTGGGATATTCTCCCATTAATGAGAAGTTTTGTCTTATGTATCATTCCACTATTTACCTTAATGGCTCTGGAAAATATGGCTTAGAGGAAGGCCATGCCTCTTTAATGGCTGAGATATATTTCAAATGCTGGGACTTGATAGTTTGTCTATTGTGAAGGGACTTTCAGAATGAGTATTGGTAAATTTTTGCTTCGGTCCTTCGGTGGATAACGATGGATATTTTTATAAGAGTGGCTGACCGAGTCGGGGCTTTGCACATGAATTCGATAGGTTAGAAAACTTTTTATAATCGGGGTTCTACAAAACTCAAGGTTCGTGAGAGCTGGGTCTCAATATATTGAAATTAAATAAGGGCATATACCTTGACCATGGGTCAATTAGACAATAACCTGGTTGACCAACAACTCATTTAGGACCATTCGGCCAAGCCTATTAAAGACTAAAAGGGCCAGAGATAGGTATCGAGGCAGAGTCTAATATATGGTTTGGGAGGGAATCAAGGCCCCGTAGATCGGATGTGCTGCATATTGGGGTTGCTATTAATTGGACCGGGAGATTAAAATACCTTTCTTAGTTTTCTTCCCAAGGAAATGACAGGTTTTCCCCCTTCGATGCATTTGGTTTACCCAGATATTATATCCATGTTATTCATGCTTGAAATATTATGGATCCAAGTATTGAGGTCTAAAATAGTTGATCATGGCTCCTTGTCTATCCTAGATCAGATATGACCGGATCATCATTGGTCCTATCTTTAAAATCCTGGGTATGGGATTTCTTCCACATCAAACAAAAAAATGTTGCTTTTTAAAAGATATCATACAAATCAAAGGAAAAAATTAACTCATCTACAATCATTTAAGCATTACAGTTTTTTTTTAGCCATTTCTAGTGAGATGTTATATATTTTAGATAAAATATTTAATTTATAATTATGAACCATAAAATTTCCATACATTTATTATGTGATCCCATGTGAACATGTATTTAGTCTCATATCAATTATGTACCATGAAGATATTGGATACTATACAAAGTCAAGAAAGCCAAATAATACATTTCAATCAGTCTTTTTAGATAAGGTATTGGATTATCATAAATACTATTAGAGCTTACCTAGCCCAAAGTTCATGTGAACTAGAAACACTACAACATTGATTCATTAGACCTGATCATAAGCCAATCATGATGTTTATGAATATATTTGAATGAATTTAGGTCCCATACAGATGTATATTTAATCCTATATTGATTATTCACCAGAAAAATCTTGGATATTTATATAGGATCAAAAAATTCAAATTATATCTTCTAACTAGCCATTTTAGATGAAATCCTAAATTGTTACATATTAAACATAATCTCTCTCTACAAAATAAAAGCCTCTAAAGACCAACAAGCCTACATACGTGCTTTTTAGCTTATTGAGTGGCATTTTGAGTAATTGAAAAAAAAGGAAATGGATAACATCTTATACATCCATCTTTAGACAAAAATTAAAAAAAAAAAAAGAAAAAAAGTTGCCACCAACTTCGGAATCTTTCAAAAACCCTTCTTCTAAGATATGATCATCATTTGCATTGAACCATGGGCTCCCACCGCATGACAAATAAAGGCATTAGCACCACAGTTGAGTTTTTTTTTCCTTCGTGATAAAAGGATTCTATGAACATGAAAGGATTCTATGAACAACATATGCTTTATATTTGGGGGCATTGCTATAATCAAGCCTATCTCTACCAGTAAAATTGTGCATGGTAAAACTGCATCGAAGAAACATTTTCTGCAAGAAAAAAATGAAAAAAAAGAAGAATTAGAGAAATTGAGCAAAAACTCCATGAAGTGATGCATTTTTTAATCTAAATTATTCTTCTACGTCAAGTATGAATTTTGAAACTAATCATTTATATAGAAAGAATGTTGCCTAGTCAATGGAAAGAACATGTATGAAAAATAGAAAGTAAGAAGTTAGATCTACTTACCATGGTAAAATTAAAATGGTTGCAATTATTTGCTTGATAACCTTGTTTCCTTTTTTTTTTTTTTTTTTGATGGGACTCGACAAGTAAATTAGGCAATTTAATATATTTGCACAAGTCCAAAATGACCATGCAGAAATATAATGTAATCAAGATAGAATATTAATTCCTAAAAAATAACATTAGATATTTAAAGGAAGAATGAAAACTATTGCCCTGGTAGTTCAAAGAACAATTTATGTAGTGCATACAAAAGCAAAAGGTTAGTCTACAAGTTTTTAATATTTAATTCGTTAAATAAAACATTACACAGAATCTGTTGTTCTTGATTCAATTTATTTGAATCATAAACTCCTCAAACCTCTCCTTAGAGAAGGATTGTCATTTTCATTCATTTGATTATTATTATTGACTAAAGAACATTGTCACATATATAATTGGCTAATATTATTTCTAGCACCAAATCTTGAATCAAAATACTTAGGTTTTTCCAATGAATTACTAACCTAACTAGAAATTTACCTTTAGAAAAGATATATTTGTTAAAATTTGTTGGGTCGAGAATGATAATTACAAGTACAAGAAATGTGTTCGAATTATGGGATTTCTTGAAGGAATAAAAACCAAGATTATCATATATATATATATATATATATATATATATATATATACAACCATTGAAGAAATCTTCAAACTAGGAGCATGACAAATACTTGATTGAACTTGATTTATGCTTAAGACCATAATTTAACTAATACAACAGAAGCCTCCCACTAAGTAACCTGCAGGAATCATAAGAAGTCACAAGGGAGCTATCATCATGGCAAATCATAAACTTCTCTGACTCCAATTTTGCCACTAATATTTGTAAACATGGATCACCAGATAAAACTTCTAAAACAAGTAATATTGTACCCCCTTGAACACTTTAGTCTCCTACTTTCAGAAGGATATCCTTTAGCCAAAAAAAATTGACAGTGGTAGCTTACGATGCAACAAATATGCTTCGCAGAGAGTGAACAAGATCATCACAGATCTTCTCCTTGATCAAATTAAAAGCAATTATTTTGCTTCTTTCAGACTTAAAATTTCTCCTTTATCATATGATATTCACTAATTATAGGCTTAGAAGTGACGAAATAGTTATCAGATAAATGCTTGGAGAAATGGCCATCTATGTAAACTGCAAACTCTTCACATCTTGGTATGGACTTTTCGATGCTTTTAAGTCATTAGCTGTATTTTTTATCTATCCATATATAATCTACACTTATAAGATAACTTATCAACTGGAGTTGTCTGTTAGGAAGCAATACTTACCTGTAAGACTAAATTGTTCTACAATTCTATAGATGGAAGGGCATATTATGACATTGATACTTGGCACAAACAATACATGACTTGTAAGTAGATGCTCGAAGGGTGTGCAAAGACAAGATAAAGAATAAATGGGAAATATTATAGTGACAATAGATGCTACTTCTGAGCCCGGACTAGTCATTTATTGGCACTCATTGGTACCAAAAATTAAGTGAACCCATCAATAGATTCTCCAAAATATGAAGACTTGCTCAAATATATCTTGGATTTAGCAGGATGATTAGATGTGTATGAACCATCTAGATGTTCTTTTGAGGAAGGTGCACACATTTAGATTTATGTCTGAAATTTACATTTATATATTAAGAACCCAATTTTGGATATGCATCATTTTTTATCATAAAAATTATATCAAAAGACAAGTAGTGCCAAATCAATGACATCACAAAGTAACACTCTAAAATAAAATGTTACAAAAACAAGTATTGTATATATGTAACCTGAGTTTAAAAGAATATATATCAATTGAATCAAAATTTCTCACCTTGAATTACTTGTATACATGCGTTCTTAAACATTCCAGGGCATGAGGAGAAAAGGAATTGGCAATACATATTGGCACATGACCTTCCAAGATGCACCAGTCTTTATCAAACTATTTGCACTGCATATCTAGTAGATGTAGACTGAGCATTAGACCATTATAAGATTTAATCCCAACAGATCTAGTGGGTAGTCTCTTTAGTTTCTTCTTTTTCTCAAAATAAAATTTTCCCCTCTTAAGTAATTAAACAAAATTACTACCCTCGATTTACTTCTTTAAAAAACATAGTGATTTAGCCCATTTGTTAGCTAGATATGTTATTACACAAAATTGCTTTATACTAAACAATCATCCATGTATAACTTTAATCTGACTCTCCAACTAGAATTTGCATGAGGTGCCAAAGCCTTGCTCTGGCAAACAAATTCTCTCATACATATTGATCATCATTTTCTCTTCATTTAATTTCTTGGCAAGAAATTGGATGAGTAAAGCTGGCAAGAAATTGGATGAGTAAAGCAGGCAAAAAATGTAAGTTTATCTATTAAATCACAGAATGTCGAATAAGAAAACTCACAGCAAAAATAAAATAAAATAAAATAAAAATTAAAACAAGAAAATTCTTATAAAGAACATTTCACCTGTTAAAAATTTCACATCTATTCATTAAAGATTTCTTCACCTTTTTCCCCATCTTTAAAACCCAATCATGTACATCACATGCTGAATCCCAGTCTTAAAGTGTTTCATTTAAGATCTGCTAGCATTCCAACAACACAAACATAACAGAACAAATCCACTGTACCACTAGATCCTCAAGACCACCATGGACAGTTGAAATCTCTAAATATGATATTAGTTCCACATTATTCAATTAATTTACTTGTCGCGTGTCACACTAATTATCGAAATCAAATCTAGAGAGTATTTGCTGCAAATAGATTTCTACCTAAATGACTCAACATCACCTCTTCCTCTGAAAATTAAAGAACTAAAAGCATTTACCACCTGTAAAAGATCATTCATCTATTCATGCTCCAACTGAAGCATCTGTCTGGAACTGCTGCTCATAATCCCATCCTTGTACCAAGATCTCTCTGTTCTTGATCTCAGATTTTTCTGAGATGTAAATTATACTAAATCCACAAAAACTAAATAATATTAAACTTTCGGATGAGTACAATGCAATCATCTGGTGCAATCAACCAAAAAGCATCCAATCTGGGGTTTCTTTTCCTCTAACAAAAACAGAGTCTGCCCTGAGCAAGCATTGGCTGGACATCCCATGGGATACCGGGATGGGGTATTATCCCAGTGTTCCAATCAATCGAGATACCATCATATATATATATAATATCTATCAAATAACCTGCTGTTTTTTAATCAAAATTCTAGTTGGTCAATCATCTTCTAGCATTCAATTCAATTACACCCAAAAGAAAAATCCCAAAAATAACTTTGCCATGGTGAACAAAGAGATAACACGATTCAGTAACCAAAAAAGAAAAAAAAGCCAAAAACAATGAAGGGGATATGAGTGATTGGAGTCAATACCTGAAAAGAGCTCGGGAATGATCACAGACTCATCCAACGGGGAGCGGCCGGATGTCGCCAGTCCTGAGCGCCCGAGCAATGTCGTCGGCGGCCGTCACACACGACGAGATCCAATCCTCAAGAACCGTCCACACCATGTTCATTATGTATATGGCCAATCCCCATGGCATTGCCATGCCCCAACCCCCAATCCTTGACCTCACCTCCTCGACTTCCGATCACCCTCTTCCACCAATCCAATTCTCCGAAAAAAAAAAAAAAAACCCAACCTATCAACACCCGAACTCCAGAGTTCCAGCAAGAAATAGAAAAGAATCATTGGCGTAATAATATAATAAAAAATTACGTTAAGTGGGGAAGCCTTTTCCTTTAAACGTTTTCCGCGCGAAGGACGCAAACAAGTCATGAAAGGAGAAGGTCGTTGGGGTTGCAAATGAAATCTCATGATGTTAGACGTTTACACGTTTTGGAATCTTGCGTTACCATCGGATATGGCTGTTTTCTTTTATATATATATATATATATTATTATTATTATTATTTTAGAGGGGTCTCTGCCGTGTTTGTGATTTGGGTCAAAAGAAAGGAACAAAAAAGGAACTGTGCGATTTAAGATTGGACGATGGAGATCTAGACAATGCTTGTCAAACAGTCACGGGATATGGGGTCTGATGTGCGACAGGCTACTAAACTTCCACCCACTAAAATCTGCCGAGATGATTTTTTTTTAAATGACGTAGATGGTGGGGTTGGGTGGAAGAAGTATGGATAATCTTAAGTTTACCATCTCTAATCTTGGTTCGATCGAGGTAGGTGGGTTGAAGACAAAGCTTACGAAGATGGAGGATATAAAAAAACAAAAAAAAAAGAGTGCATCAAAATCGAATGATTTTTAATTTTTTATGCCAACTCATTTGATAAATATATTCCAAAGTAACGATACAATCATTCTTTATATGGGGTTAGTGGTTTAAACTTACACTACATTATTATGTAGCATATTGAAGGTATTAAATGCCATGAACGTCTGGTTTCGGATGAGATTTCAGGTCCAGCATCGGGTTTGGTATCGAATCCAAGAATTATCAAATAAAAAACGAAAGATTTTTAATGTTTTTAATCCATCATTAAAACCATCTCCATTTAATTTTTATTGAAACCAGCTCGCTGGGTTCGGAGATGAATTAAATATTCGGATACGTCGACGTCCGCAGGGAAGGGAAGGGATAGTTTTGATAGGGATGTTGAGGATTGAGCTACGTGTGGATAAGGAGGAGTATGGGCTCCATGCCTGCAAGCGATTTGGATGCAAAGCTTGAGTAGGGCTCACTAAAAAAAAAAAAAAAAGGGCATTGTGCTTTGGCATGTACTGATTGATCTGGGATGCCTTCCAAAGTTTTTTTGTGTTCACTTAGAACACTTTGATTTAAATTACTTGACCTTTTTTTTTTTTTTAACCCTTGTTGTCTATATAAATGTATGTTGATGTATCTCAAAATATTAGTCAACATGATAACTTATCCATCAGTCTTATCATTCATCTTCTATTTTATTACTGGACTTATCCCCACAGTTCATTTCCAAGATAGCATACTCAACATCAACTTAATTGCAATCTATCATGCACTTTGATCATCTTATGGTACTAACTGGTACAAGATCATTCTTTGGCTTGAGGAAACCAGTCATATCCTAATTAATCCAGAAGTTTTGGGTCTGTACATTATGATCTCCATAATTTGCATGACAAAAAATTCTAGACCAAAATCAAATAATTAAAGGAAATTAAACAATATGGAGCAATATCAACAATGCATATGGCGAGGAGTATCAATGCACGCTATAGGAAGTGTTAGTGTGCATGACAGAATATATGGTAGACATTATATACGTTACTGGGGAAAAAACAAGCAATAAAGCAAAGTTGTTGATTGCACCAAAAAAAAAAAAAAGGCAAAGTAGTTAATACAAATTATCTCATTGTCCACTATTTCAAGTTTCTAGTTTATATCCAAATAATATATTTTTTAGTAGAATTGAACAAAACACAATTTGTGCCAAACATTTAATTCTTTGTATTTTCCTTTTTATTAGATATGTATACTGTGTAAATTATGTATGCCTATCTTTATAAAAATATTGCCTACTGCACTTGCTAATACTTCTTGCCTTGTTTATTGATATTGCTCATTACAATATGTGGAAATTGTTCACCAGATGTACCATATTGCAAGCTATTAGTAATGCATATTTCTTGAGTTTTCGATCATTTCATTATCTCTTACCTTATCAGTACTTCCTTGCTACTGTCTGTAGTTCGTAATAAGACTTTGATAAGCACTTTGTAAATAAAATAAATTCATGACAACTGTACATGGTTCATAATTATTATTCAGATAGTATTGTGTATACAAATGATATATTTCACATTGTATTACAATCTTGTAATTAACTATATTATAAATAATATACATATTGAAAACTCAGATTATATACTAAACTAAGGTTATAAAAAAAATTTGAGTCAATATTTCTTCAAAAACTGACATAAACCTTAACTCTCCTTTTTTTTTAAAAAAAAAATTCACTGACAAAGCACCATTCTCAAATTCCTATATAATATAGATGGGAGATGAAGGAAGTGGGAATGAGAAATATTACTGCAGTTTGTTTCCCCTGTAAAAAAGATAGAAAGAAAATTTGAGAGAGAGGATAGAATGAGCATAAAGAGAATGAATTTAAAATTAGAAAATTCAAAGAAGATGAATAAAAGGTTTCAGGAGAGAGAACATCTTAAAATCCAACGGACAAGTGCAAAAAGATACTAACTTTCCAACATTAACATTGGTAGTGTAGAGAAAGAACCTGACCTTTGAATAGAGAAAACAAGGAGACTAGCTTTTTGACATAAACTTGAAGCTTACTTGAGATGGGATGGGGATGTGACACCCTCAATCCAAATACTACGTGTGAGGAATATGATAACTGCCATAAACTCGCAGAATGGAGATCCATAAGTATGCAAGATGATAACCTATTCAATAAAATTAATATAACTAATATACTTCTTGCACAGACAGCAGTGTAACCGAGAACAACTAATTATTATGTTTATATTTTGAAATACTAATATTGAAAGTATTTACATAATATCCTTGTGCAAATAGTAATGTACATCCACTGATCCAAAAAGGAACTATCTGCAATTTTTAGATTGGCCTGATCTCTATATATATGCCTAAAATGCCGATGTCTACTTCCTAAAAAAGAAATTCTTGTATCTAAAATATATATATAAAGAATATAAACTTCATGGCTCAGTAAGTAATAAGTACATTTTATAAAATATATTTAAATTATATTAATAATACAATTCAATTATATCAAACAAGATATGATGTACATATTAGTTCAATATCATAATCATATAATTAATAGTATCAATATCAATATTTCATACCATCCTTTCTATAAAGTCAACATAAAGAATCAATATATCATTTTAGAGTCCGCACATAGTTGTTATAATGATAATATAAAAAATTCGGGTATCAAACTCTTTTAACTCTATAGCCCTTACTGTGGTACATTTTACTATCACTGTAGCTCAGGTATCACCATGATTTCCTCGATGACAGGGTCACCATGATATCCCTTGTGGTAGGAATCATCACGATCACCCTCATGGTAGGGTTGCCACTATAGTTCTATGCAGGGTATCACCATGATTATACCTTGGCGAGGATCTCAAAATATTCAAGTTTAGACTCATACACAACAGGACATAGAGTCAAGTGATACATATATAAAGATATACAAATTGTATACTTTATTTCTTTTCAATATAGCCTTAAAATATATATTCAATATGTAATATTCTAGATTATATATATATAATTCAATTATAATAGGTATCATCATTAATTTCCATTTATAGAATTCAAATTGATCAATTATTCATACTTGTAGAAATCTCAATATAATTAAATTTGAATTAATCATAATAATTACATCATTTCAAAAATAAAAGAATATTTATTTAATTTTAATTAATTAATATAAAATATTAATATTACTTACCTTATAGCTATCAATGCATCGGTACTCTAAGTACTCTCCTGAGGTTCTTTGAAATATAATAATTCAATACTATAAACATGTATCAAATTAGTAGTATGATCATATTTTTAAAATTAATTTCTAAAAATTTTTTAAAATTCAAGTTTCTAAACTATTTAGCATTGTAACATGAAAATAATCACTATCTTGTCCTATTTTCGATCACTGGATAGGTAAATGGAACGTCACAGTGGAAGTCTTTAATCTATCCATACATGTTACCCACTCACGTGGAAAGAGAAGATAAAGAGAGAGAACAAGAGAAAGAAAGGGAGTACATAAGAAGGAGAGGTGGGAAAAAAGATTGAAAGAGAGAAAGAATATGCGGGGAGAGAGCGCACAGGAGAGAAATGGAACAGGAGAGAGACAAGAGGGAGAAAGAGAGAGTTTGGGAGAGACTGAGAATACGAGTGACCGGGAGAAAAAAGAAAGAAAGAAAGCAACCATGACACATGTAATTTTATTATGCGCCCATGTCCCCCTCTCACCCCTTGTGTCCCTATCCCACTTACCGCCTCAGGAAATGTGAAAAGAATGAAAGAAAAAAAGGCCTGGGCCCCACAATCTCTCCTCCTTAAAAAAAAATTATCTTAGAAATTTACATAGCTCAAAATCCATAACTTTTCTAAACTTAAAAAGTAATCAAATTATAATATCTATCATGGTCAAATTCATTTCACTAATCATAAGCCCAATCACTAACTTTACTATCATAATGAGCAAAAAATCAAATTTTGTCAAGGATTATTCTCTAAGATACCTTGTGTAATCCAATTATAACAATACAACTGTTCTCTTGGACCAAAATCATAGCTCTTAGCATGTTAATCAAGATATAACAATATTTTCTCTACTAATTTTCTATTCAATACAGATAGAATAAATTTCAACAAATTCTCAAAACCTAGTGAAATCTTAATAATTTGTAACACTCCTAAACAATTAGTACGTCTAAACTTTATAACTGCCCTCAAAGGATCAAGAATCGTTAGGCACAAAAGATTTATTACTCAAATTAAAATTCCTTATGTTCATAAAAGTCTTGTTATGACCTACCTTCAAATATTGCTTATATTTCTTATAATTGAGATATCAAATAAAGATCAATTCAATATACCATTTTAGATCAACTTATTCATTTAATCTTAGTGAGCTAACATTATAAATATAGTTCTAGCATCCTATTCTAATAACCTTACTTTAGTCATCACATATTCAATACCTTTCTCATGAAGAAGCAATTCTATTCTTAATCAACACTTTTTTTAATCAATTTTCAATAATTTAAGTCAAAATTTACCAACTACGGAGTCCTCTAATATAAGAATCTTAGTGTAATTCAATTATCTATTAAGATATCATGCATAGCATGAGAACTTATTTTATGCATAATAAATTATATTTTATGTTATTTTTTCTTCTTTCTCATTTATGTTCCCTTTATGACGATCCAGTATCTGAAGGGAATGCTTATCTATATCTTTTAATTTCATGTAGTAACTTTAAATTTTTTTTAATTTACCATTGAAGTTTTCTCTTTAAGAAAAGATATTTTTGTGTATACTTGTTGATAGTTAGCTAGTAGTTCTTCCTTATCCAAGTTCACTTTTATATAGGCACAATAGTAATATTCTTTGTCTAAAAAGTTAACATCTCTTATTTCTAAGTAAAATCTTCGTTTCAGATACATTATGACATGAGTTGTAGCTTTTTCTTCATACTTTAGCTACCCTATCCAAGATGATTCATACCTTTTGATACTTCGTGAGGTTGACTCCATGTACTAACTACAATATCTACATATGATCCAATATACTATCTCTCATCCATGTCAGCCTTAAATACTGGATCAGATAACTTTAATTTCTTGGTCACTTTAGTCAAAATTTTCTTCGAGGATAACTTAACTATCTCAATTTTCTGTAATTATTATCACAAAAATCAATTATATTTTCATATATAGTTGAATTTTCAATTAAACTATAAATATATACAAAATCGATCATTATATAATGCACATCCTAGCATTATACTCATTATCTTTATAACATCACTAACACTACTCTCAATGATTTAAATAACAAAAATATATCTGCATACAATATATATTCATTTAAAAGTCAATCATAATGATTATAAACTTAAAGCTCCTACAAAACTAATACAATAAGATTGAGGTAACATTTCTATAAACTTATACCTAATAGTAGATAACTATCTAAATTATTTAAATGATAATTTATAAATAATATTTAGTCCGATGCTAATGTATCATAATAAAAATATTTTTTCAATAACCTAATCATTGATGTTATTAGTAATCACATAATACTATAGGCACTATTTCTAATCCATACCACCACAACCTCAAAAATTCTTCATACAGTTCCAAATGAATTATATTCTTAACAATTTATTGCTATTCCTTGTACTCCATATTCTAAAGTCTAAAAAATACTTTACTAATCATAAACCCAAACCTAGAAACATTTCAACCATAGTTCCTACCAATCATAATCTATTGTTTTGATATCATTTCTTGTCACACTCCCAACCCAAACACTATAGATGAGGAATGTGACAACCACCGCATATCCACAGAATAAGGATCCACAAGTATGGAAGGCGACGACCTGGTCAATAAAACTAATATAACTAATTTACTTCTTGCACAGATAGTGGTGCAATCCAGAATAACTAACTATTATTCTTATATTTCAAAATACTAATATTTAAATTATTTACATAATATCTTTGTATAAATAGTAATGTATTCCACTAATCCAAAAAGAAACTACCTACAATCTCTAGATCGGCCTTGCCTCTATATACATGTCCAAAATATTGATGTTCGCTTCTCAAAAAGGAGAGTCTTGTATTTGAAAAATATATGTGAAGAATATAAGCTTTATGGCTCAGTAAGTAGAAAGTACATTTTATAAAATATATTCAAATTATATTAATAATATAGTTTAATTATATCAAAGAAGATATCATGAACATATAATTCAATATTATAATCATAAAATCAATAGTATCCATATGAATATTTCATACCATCCTTTCTATAAAATTAATATAAAAAATCAATATATCATATTAGAGTCCAACATGTAATCGTTATAATGATAATATAATAAAATTTGGCTACCTAACTCTTTTAGCTCTATAGCCCTTACCGTGATACATTTGACTATTCCCGTAGCTCAGATATCATTATGATTTTTTTCATGGTTGGGTCACCATGATATCCTCCATGGCAGGGATCACCATGATCACCCTCGTGATAAGATTTCACACTATAGCCCTGTGGCAGGGTATCACTATGATTACCTTCATCATGGTGATCTTAAAATAATCAAGTCTGAACTCATATATAGCACTGTTGGGAAACAGTTGCATAGCAGAATACTAGATTTTAAAATTTTAATTTGTAAAATCCTAGTCAACTAAAATTCTAGACTAAGGACTTTCTTAATTATATCAATTAACAGGACAAAATATTAGAAAATAGAAGAATGCCTGTAACGCTAATATTCTTTATTCCACTAGGCACATAAGTGTATACCCTCTAGAGGTGATCCACACAGGAACTGGATCAAAGAATCACTTCTTTTTCTTGCTCGACTCCTTCCGGCAGCCTTTCTTCCTTCAGCAGTCTTTTTTCTCTTTTAGGACATTTTTTCTTTCGAAAAGTATCTCAAAATCTCTTCAAAAACTTTCTTACTATCATATTGTCCTTTCTAATTCTCTTCTTAAGCCATTGTTTTAAAATGGCTGACTTGTCTTAAAATAAAAGACTTGTCCTAACAAGAAAAGGAAGAGAGTTGTCAGGATGAACTTTAGAACTTTGGTTTCAATCACCGAAACCTTTAAATAGGAAGAGAGGAGGTGCCTAATATACCATTTCATTAGCCCCTAATATGATATTTAACATATGAGATAAGACCCTTCAAATAGAAGGAGTCTCTAGTCGGAACGAACGGAAGCTTCTCCTACCACCTGTCAGGAAGGCGTCTCGTCTACAGCATGGAACCCTGCCGCACGTGCCTGCCAACCCAGCGAGGATCCCGAGGCAAGATCCAAACGACCAATTTTTAGCTACAAAGAACAGTCGACACCCCCAAAAAAGGGGGGAGGTAACAACAACACAAGCGCAAGCTCGATCAAGAGGGCGAAGCGCCACCACCAAAAATCACCGTTGAGGGAAAACAAGGGAAACAAGGAGAAGCGGAGTAACAGGAAACCCCTCTGTCCCCACTATTAGTCCCCCCTGCTACATTTTCGCCTTCATATACATCTTTCACTCCTTCTAGTACGGAGTCCATCAAGAGGGGCTCGACCGGGAGGATCTGTTTTCCTGGATCTCACTGACTTGATCGTCGGAGTGCCCCCGCCGAAAATCCCGGCCTGGGTCACTAACCCCTGTTTCACAAGTCTAGGAGCAGAGGACCGACAGGCAGTGAAGGGAGCGCACTCGGGCACCGGCAGCAGCTACGGGCCACGACGGTCTTGGCGGGAACAAGAAGAATACCTATAATGTTAATATCCTTTATTTTACTAGGCATATAAGTGTATGCCCTTCAAAGATGATCCATACAGGAACTGGATCAAGGAAGCACTTCTCTTTCTTGCTCGACTCCTTCCGGTAGCTTTTCTTCCTTTAGCAATCTTTTTTCTCTTTTAGGATCTTTTTCCTTTCAAAGAGTATCTCAAAATCTCTTCGAAAACTCTCTTACTATTCTATTATCCTTTCTAATTCTCTTCTTAAGTTCTTGTCTTAAAATGATAGACTTGTCTTAAAATAAAATACTTATTCTAACAAAGGAAAGAAAAAGAGTTGTCAGGATAAGCTTTGGATACTTTGGTTTCAATCGCCGAAGCCTTTAAATAGGAAGAGAGGAGGTGCCTAATACATCCTTTCAACAGCCCTTAATCTGATATTTAACATATCAGATAAGACCCTTCAAACAGAAGGTGTCTCTAGGAAGGAAGGTGCAAAGTGAAATATTGTTTTACCAATATTTTATACCAAGAGTTACTTATCGCAACTCTTCAAGAAAAATTGATAATTAGTCTTTAATTTCAGAATTAAAGACTTTGTCCAACACTCCAATAGGCATATAAATTAGAAAGGCTTATCTAGAAAAAGGTGATTATAAGCAGAATCACTTTAACCCATCCCATGCACCATATATTCCAAGCATCACAACCCTTCGTGAAATCATTCCCATAATTACATAATTTGACCGGTCAAATCCAGTCCAAATGAGTGTCTATTAGAGATGATAGGGGCTAAGGCTTATCATCAAAAAGGTGATTTAATTGTAGGACTCTTGGTCCTTTTGCGCCCCTTAAAGTGTGCATACGCCAAGAGTCCCAAGCCCTTGGGATTCTTGGTTTAATCAATGGATAAAGGCTATAAAATCAGGATAAATTTCAATTTGGCTGTTCCATTTAAGACTCAACCTAATTTAAGTCCCACTCAAATTAGTTATCCAAATAGCAAGCATTTAAATCCAATCTAATTAGGTTAGGAGTTAGATTAGCCAACATATGCTAGTATGTTAATTAGATAGCCACTTAGGATCTTATGATCCTAATAAAAATATAAATGACTTCTTTGATCAATTTCTTAAGGTATGTGACCCTTTGGACTCCTCATCTAGCTAGTAGTAAGTCTAGGTTCATGTTGATTTAGTTCGATTAGAAATCAACTAATCTAATCAGGTCAAATTGAGTTAACCCTAGCTACCAATTTGAACCATCTTTCAAATTAACTCATGAATTCAATTAATTTAATTCATGATAACCTACAAGACATGATTGACATCTAGCAATGTATCATACATATCCAGAAGATGAAAAATTTAATAAAAATTATCAAAATATCATTCAGTGGCAAGTTACTATGCAATTCAATTCTTCGATCTTCCTTTATCCTGAATAAGTAATGAGTATAGAAAATTGTCAAACCCTCATATTTTATTCATTCAAACCTTATATCACTAATGAAGACTTGATTGATGAAAAATTAGAAATCATTTTCTAATTTCATCTTGCTTTGATCAAAAGCTTTCTGAGTTATTATTTGATGAGATTGCATGGGATAAATACTCCTCTTACTAGAAGTGATCGATTTCTTATTGAACTACTTATAACCTTCATATACAATTCACCATATCCATGAACATCCATACAAGACTAAGTCATGAATGAGTATGAGCCAAAATATGGATTCTTTTGTATAAGATACCATGATGATCTCAGGTCTAAGGATCATTTGCACAACTTTCATTAAGAGAATCATCTTTTGTTGAGTAAGTAAGATTTCTATAAGATATTTTCATGACTGATCAATTCAATAAACTCATATCCTATTGAGCACCTATATTCTTATATTAGTGTCCCTACATAAGTGATCGTGAGACTAACCACTCTTTTCATCGAGTATATATAGGATATGATAGTCTCTCCAGAAATATCGATCCTCGACTCAATGATTTTATAACTAGGAATATTTTAGATTAGGATTTATAAGATCTTAGATCTCATTATTATGAACTCCATCATAATACTAAAATCATTGTCCTAATTTATGAGATTCATCATAATCCTAAAATAACAAAATATAAGACATAGCATATGATACAATAAAATACCTTTTATTAATATCATACCTGAGTCGGAAGAATTCTAGAAATAAGCCCTTATTTCATAAGAAATATGATGGCTTTTAGAACACCATTCTTTCAAGCAGGACTGAGAGTCAAGTGATACATATATATAAAGATATATAAATTATATATTTAATTTATTTTTGATATAGCCTTTGAAATATATATTCAATATATAATATTCCAGATTATGTATACTTGATTCAATCATAAAAGGTATCATTATTCATTTCCATTCATAGAATTCAAATTGGTCAATTATTCATGCTTGTAAAAAACTCAACATAATTAAATTTGAATTAATTATAATAATTACATCATTTCAAAAATAAAATAATCTTTATTTAATTTTGATTAATTAATATAAAATATAAATGTTACTTACTTTGCGGCTACTAATCCATCGGCACTCTAAGTATCCTTCTAAGATTTTTAGGATCTAATAATTCAATATTACAAACATGTATCAAATCAACGATGCAATTATATTTTTAAAATTAATTTTTAAAAAATTTAAAATTTTAAAATTATAGTTTCTAAACTATGTCATATTATAACATGAAGATAATTATTACTCTATCTTGTTTTCGGTCACAAGAGATAAAGGAAATGGTACAGCAAAACCCTTTAACCTATCCGTATATATCATCCACCCATGTGAAAAGAAAAGAGGAAGAGAAAGAAAGAGAATACAGGAGAGAGAGGTGGGGAAAAGACTGAAAGAGAGAATATCGAAGGGAGAGTGCGCATGGGAGAGAAATTACATGGGAGAGAGATGAGAGGGAAAAAGAGGGAGTTCGAGAGAGACCGAGAGCACGAGTGGTTGCGATAAAATAAAAATAAAAAATTAAAAAAAAAAAAAAAAGGAAAAAAGTAAGTAACAAAGAAAGCAGCCATAATACATATAATTTTATCATGCATCCATGCCTCCCTCTCATCCTTTCTGTCCCAATCCCACTCACCATCTCAGGCGGTGCCAAAAGAATGAAAGAAAAAGGGCCTGGGCCCCACAGGAAAAGTAGGAGATCCACCACAAAAATGGAGCTTGGAAGGAGGCTAGATTCTAGACTGACTTCCGAGGCTTTAGGGGGTATTTTAGAAAATTGTTTTCTATCCATATTTAACCGGAGTGAGTTAATATTGATAAAAACTAACAACAATGGCAGATTAGAATGTTCCCTTAAAATTATAGTGGCTGTTGTAGAATAACAGAAAAAATGGTTTCTAATTCAAAAAAGTATAATGACTGTCCTGCCAAAAAATCTTTTCACACTCTTTCTGCCTCCAAAAATAACTCAAAAGCATCCTGTCAGTACCCCAATTCCAATTTTCACTGGACAAAAGATCACCAAGAGAAACAGCATCACCTTACAAGGACAAACAGAGTTAAACAAGAATGATTGTTACAAACTAAAATGGGAATGATCGTTCCATGTGGAACCTTCTTTCTTCTTCTAAAAGATTCCTATTAGACATTAAACAAAATAGAGGTGAAGATGGTTCAGTGAATTAAGATCTTTTATCTGCCACATATCTGCCTTAAAAGAGTTTAACATGGAGACTCTAAAAGAAACAGAAGGCATCCATCTGGTGACCATGTGGGATTGTAGAGATGACCTGTGACAGGCCACCAACCTCTTGGACAACCGGAAATTGGATGGTTGCTTCTCTCCACTGTGATGACGCCAAAACTAGCACTCTCCAGAAATTTATGCAAGGCCCTTGACATGGCTTTTAATTCAGGATTAATCATGAAAAAATGCTAAATTATTTGGAAGTTTTCAATTTTATCATAAACTTTAATTTAGTACAATTAAATTATCTAACTTTTAAATTAATTCAATTTAAATCCTGGTTATGAATTCCATTCACCTACCATGACGATATTATTATGTGATGTCATATAAGCACCATCCCCTTCTATCATATAACTACATCATGTGATAATTCCATCACGGTAGATGGATGAATTTTATGGCCAGAATTTAAATTAAAGTATTTAGGAAGTTGGATGATTTGATTATACTAAATTAAAGTTCAGGATGAAAATAAAAAACTCTAAATAATCCATGATTTTTTTCATAATTAAACCTTTAACAGTTGCAGGCTGCCCATAGGATTTTATGAAGATATCATGTTGCTATAAGCAACTATTTAAGTTAAATTTGCAAATCTTTTTATTTTATTAATTTTATAAATATTTATTTTATATTTTATAATTTATTTTTTTATCACTATGGACTAAATATAAAACCTTTTGCATTTTTATTTGTGTTTGGATCTCATCTATCATATTCCCAAGCAGTTAAAAAAACTGGTGTGAATTCTGATTTTACACCATAAACAACAAGAAATCTTGTCATCAGCAACTATTCTCATGAATTAACTTGAATTTTAACTATACATGGATGAAGTGGAAGGAACATCTAACTCAAGCATTATACATGTAAATGCCAAACATTTAAATAATAATGATTAATTAACTCATTATTCTTGCTACTACAATGTGATCGCAATTATATGACAATTTGACCCCCCCCCCCCCCCCCCCCCTTTTTTTTTTCTTTTGGAGAAAACAATGTGGACAACCCTCCATTTCTCTCAAGTGAAGAGAATGAGTTAAGACTAGTTCTCAAAAAGTAGAATATCATTAGCAGAATTGAACTTGGCTTGATTGCATGGGAAAAAAAAAGAATATTAATTAACCACCGTACCATAACGACTGCTTAAAGCTCTGAGTTGGACTTGGACAGAGCATTTGGACCAGTTCCAAAGGCATTTTTCTCACCTTAAACATAGGAGACAGGTGTCACGGTGGCTTCAAAAAGTTTACATGCTTCAATGAGAAGGAAACTGGATATATCAAGATTGGAAGGTAGTGGAGGCCGGTTGGTGGATCAAACAATTGCATGATTATATAATCAAAAATACTATTACTACTACTAATAATAATAATTGCATGATTAGGTCCATGGTGAGCAAGCTGATATATTTGGATCCTGTTGATGCTGAATCTTGCCGACCGGATGGAGTAGCTCGCCAATCGGTTCGCCGTCGATGGGAGCCTGCAAAACAATTCTCCTGACTGGAATTTTTTTGGTAGGGGACACTTCGATGCCAAAGTTAGCAAGAATCTAGGTAGCAGAATGGAGAGCTTGAGAGCAGAGTATAGTAACAAAAAAGAAAGAAGAATGGCTCTAACTGGTCTAAAGTTAGCTTATTTCGAGTATCCTCTCTTACAAATTTTTATAGGCATAAGTGTAACTACTTACGATTATGGGAGTTAGCTAACGAAATCTCCTCGTAACAATAAGTAATGGCAGTCGGAAAATTAGTTATTCTATGGTTATCCAAGCTGGAGATATCGGCTATGTGGGTGGTTATGACAACCAGAACAATCCTCAACTGTTTCAGGTTGAAAAATTGCTCACATATTTCAGATGCATTCCTTTTTAGAGAGAATTTGAAGTGAATCTAACATTCTCTTCAGATGGCTTGCTTGGGACGGCCTAAGAGAATGCTAGCTATATACTTTGGACATATCTCTTTGGAGCAAACAAGAAAAACAGATAACTACTTACTGTAACATGAAGCCGAAGGAAATAGAATGACATATTCCAGAGGCACACTCTTCGGACCAGGCTAAAGACATGAAGCCAAAGGAAATAGAATAACATATTCCAGAGGCATACTCTTCGGACCAGGCTGAAGATATGAAGCTAAAGAAAATATAATAACATATTCCAGAGGCATACTCGGACCAGGCTGAAGACATGAAGCCGAAAGAAATAGAATAACATATTCTAGAGGCATACTCTTCAAACCAGGCTGAAGATACGACTTCGAAGGAAGAAATCATAACAATGTATTCCTTTTGGGGACTACAACCTTCATTAAACTAAGGAGATATTTTCTTTAGTGCATCGATTCGACTAATAAACTAGAAATCAAAATTAGCTTAACTAATGGATCAATAATTATTTAAATTGGACCGGATTATCATAACAGCTGTTCCCCACTCCCAAGTTCGAAATAATTTTATTTTGAAAAATGGGAGTATAAGAATTTGTCATTTATGAAAAACAGATAAATAATGATGGTAGATCTCTGATAACTGTCACTCACAATAACTGATTGGTGGTGTGGAAATCATGCTAAGGATAGATGTCATCTCCTTATTTGCCATTTCAAAAAGACAGTACAAATTTGAAAAGCCTGGTTGATCTTTTTCATTAAAGAGTCTTTTAAGGAACTTTTATTTAACCGAGAAAATACACTTGGCATCATCTTGTAGCTTGATCGTAATGTTGAGAATTCATCTTGGCCATCCACACTTCACGTGGATCGTAACTACCGTCTCATTGATGAACATCTCTTAGAGAATCGTACTCACGATCGGTGGCTCCGATACGATGCACGATCGAGGAGATCTCCGAAATGATGAAAAAACCCATCCTCCTACTCATATAAAAGGGAGGGAAGCTCCACAGGAAAGATTTCTGTATTCTCGAAACCCTCTTCTCCTCCTTGCTCTGCATCACTGTTTCTTCAACCAGCCGTTTCACTTTTCTTTGAAGGTAGAGATCATTTCCTCTTCTTTTTCTTCCTTCCTTACAATGTCGAGGTCGTTAGGTGATCCCACTGTTAGCCGGGGTTCATCAGGAGGTGAACCCATTAGAAGTAGAACTTCAGGTAGAAAGAGGAGTCCTGCGAGATCTCCTGAAGCCATTGCTGGTTCTTTATCATATGTTAGGTTAGAGAGCCTTCGACACCATTTCCACTTTCTACGAACCTTTAAATTATTCCTTCCTAACCCCAACAAAAGGATAGTTCATCCTCCTCCTGGGTCAATCGCCATATACGAAGATCATCTCAAGGCTGGTCTTCGATTTCTACTCCACCCATTCTTTACAAAGATTTTTAATCTTTATGAGGTAGTTCCAGCCCAACTAACTCCAAATAGCTTCAGGAATATCTATGGGTTTTTAGTCCTCTGCAAACTTCAAAATGTAGAACCAAGGATTTCTTTGTTCACCTTCCTATTCATATTGAAAAGAAATTTTCATGGTAAAGGGTGGTGGGTTATCGGCCATTGGCTAGGCCGAAGATTGATCAAAGGAACTCCCAGTGCCATATATGGGTGGAAACCCTATTTTTTCTTCATATATTACCCACACTGGGGATTCAATACTGAATGGAGGGCTCCACGTTTGACTGCAAATGCTGGGTAGAGAATCTTGAAGGTCGATCAAAAGGACTTTGAGATTTTATCAGATCCAGATATCTCTTTGACCAAGGAGCTGTTGAGGGAAGAAAACCTCCATCGTGCCCATATTAGTGAGGTTCCTTCATTAGGTATAGA
Organism: Areca catechu; assembly: GCA_021397845.1. Classification (NCBI taxonomy): domain Eukaryota; kingdom Viridiplantae; phylum Streptophyta; class Magnoliopsida; order Arecales; family Arecaceae; genus Areca; species Areca catechu. The sequence continues at coordinate 160,731,800 of CM038050.1, forward strand.
GATAACTGGCTTCGGATTTCTCCCCTTTTCTTCCTCTCTCTTTTTTTTTACTGGCTGATTTTGGAACATTTTATTTTTAATTGCAGGTGAGCCGATAAAGCCAAAGCTCGATAAACTTTGACAGGCCTCAAGGAAGAGGCCAGTATCAGCCTCGAAAGAATCTGAAGTCCGAAAGAAGGCAAGAGCCAAAGGGATTTCAAATGTGCTTCCGAGGGCTGCAACTGATGAAGCCGATGTGCCCTCAACTGAAAGGAAAACTAGTAGCGAGCATGCTTTGTATTTTAAAACTTTTTCAAAATAACATGCAGCGGAAGCATGATAAAATGATTAACATTTAATCTAAGCATGCTTTAAAACTGTTCTATGCTACTTGTCTCAAGATCTTGCATGAATGATTAATATAAACAGTGAAATCATGAATTCATGCTATGAACATTTCAAAGCAATATATCTATATATGTAAAACCATACCTTGTATGAAATGGAGACGCTCTCCACTACGAAAGATCCAGGAGCAGGAGGAAGAACTCTGCTTAGCCGCACACGTGTCCGGCCTCTACAAGTGGTTCACACCAGGGCTCTTTCAAAATCTACTTCCACTCCAAGTGCTAGCTTGTTGTGAAACGATTTGATCGGGACTCCTTTTCTTCTTTCGATGCCGGACTCTCCGAATGAATGAAGAAGCTCAAGAGGTGGAGAATGAGTGGTTGGAACCCTTCCCAAACACTCAATCCTAAGACCTAGATCTCTAGGTACAAAAATGCACACTTTTCTCCAAAAATCTCACACCTATAAAACTAGAACTTTTTCCTAGTTTCTTCCCTTTCTTCCCTTTGATTTTTCCAGCATTTATTTGCTGAATTTTTCCTTATTTTCGTCCTCCCATTTCAGCCCCTTAAGTAGATGGAGAGGGAGAGGGAGAGTGGGGAGTTATAGGTGTGGTAATGGGTAGTTATGGTCATGGGAAGTTACATAACTCCCCAAAAATGAATTTAAACTTATTTAAATTCAGATTAAATGTATTAATTGATTTTAATTCATAACTAAAATCAATTGGGTCAAGTGTGCATACATTGGGTTCAACCCGATTGGACCCAAACCCATTTTGAACCAAATCCTATTTGATTCGTTCCAGATTTTTATAGCTCAATCAAATTGGGCTATCAAGTAATCACATTACTTAATTCACCTCCATATATCACCAACTATAAGTGAAAATTTCATGTCACAACTTTTTGTGACATCAAGTGTCTACACTTGCGAAATCAACAAGTGTCGACACTTATACAAGTGTCGACACTTTCAAGAATATCAAGTGTTGACACTTGGATAAAGAAAAATCCTTTTTTTCTGTGAGTCCACGAACGATTCCCAATCGTTCTCCGATCACTAGATCAAGTAGAAACCCCTATGGTGTGTGACCCCATAGGTTCGAACACTAAGCCGGTAGAACTGGAACATTTCCAATACCAGTCAAAGTCGCCATCTAGCAATGACACCCGACGTCCGGATAGGTCGAAGTTGTAGAGCAACAATCAAGAACCAGGAGATATGGAAACCTTGTAATTAATCCCTTTGACCTCAATGCTCAGGAAGACTTAGGGTTTAACTGCCCAACCCATAAAGTCCATCAACAATGTGTCTCAATCTCACAAGTCCTGTAACACTTTACAGTGACTACCCTGGCCAAGGTTTTGCTAAATTGAAACACAGTAAGATATCTGCTCCAAACACTTTGGAGGGGTCAATCCCATCTTGATCCGATCACCGCTACACGAGTACTTAACTGTACCCAGAAACCTTCCGTCCCTGGATTAGAAATCCAGATAGTCCAGTACCAAAGTACAATGAGTTGTTCGCAAGCTACCATGACGATCTCATATCTGAGGGATAACTACGTCCATATCAAAACTCTAGACAGAAAAAGTACAGACGGGTCACGTTCGATGAAATGTCAAATACAACATCTGCATGCCATACCAGTGTCTCTACACTCCTTGGTTAAGAGGACAACCAACGACTATGGCACACAACGACCTATACTTGATATACTATCATCCTGAAATAAGTGTATCATTTGGTCGCGAACAATTTTAGGACTATATGATATATCCTCTCTATATCACATACAAATAGTCCTAAGGACTTCATCACTGAAGAACTCATTATAGAAAGATGAAATAGTGATGAACTACCAGAATAAACATTTTATTCAATAATATAATTCATATATAATTACATCAAATGTACAACTGTTTACAGTAGAAATTGGCTTTGGGATACATTTCCCAACATCAACGACACCTCCACCAAGAAGTCCGTCTACAACAAGACCTTCAAGGAATCCATCCCCAAGTGGACCTCCAAGGAGCCCACCTCCGATGCCTTCTTCGGGTCGATCCGATCCAACTCCATCCAATGGAGAGCCGCTCCTTGCCTCTCCAAAGGATGGAAGAAAAGGAAAAGCTGTCCGCTCTGAAGAGGTTTTCGGGAGGAACGCCCCTACAGATAGAGAATGTCATATAGACTTCACCATTTTCTCTAATGGGCAAGGTCTAAAGAACCCGGAACTAGCCAGGGAACTGCTGAAGCACACATTGATCCCTCAGGACTGGGAAAATATCAAATCCTGGTATATTGAGGATGTCTCTGATTCAGCATTTTCATCTATGTTGAAGGTGTGCCTCATACCTTTTCTTCTTCTTCGTCTTCTTCTTTTTTTTAATACATATGTATATTGCTTAATTTTGTTGACTTCGTATGTTATGTGGTTAATGCAGCTAATCCATGATATCACTATTATGGAAGAGGGAATTATTGACTTTCGGAAAAACTACAAGCAGATAAAAGAAAAGCTTAAAACGGCCAAGTTTGAAATGGCGATAGCTGAAGAGCTGAAGCAAGCGATGGAAGAGAAGCTTGCTAAAAGTGATGCTGAAGTTTAGAGTTTGAAAGCCGAGCTAGAAAAAGCTCAATCAAAAAACTTTGAACAAGACTACAAGAAGTCTACAAGAAGTCTTCGACTTTTGATGATGAATTGACTGAAGCTGGGACCTTCAATTATCGGGCAGGCTTCAATGATGGGGTGAAAGATGTACAAAACTTCCATCCAAATCTAGATATTTTGAAGATTCAATTATTTGCTCTCGAGGAGACGGAGGAGCCCGAATCATCAAAAGATCCCCCCGAAGCACCTGCTGCAATCGAAGAAGCGACCAATCCGATCGACCTTACCCAGACTGAAGACACTCCAGTCGAAGGCGATCTGTAATTTTTCTTTTTTTTTTGAAAGAATAAATGTACTACTTTTCATGAATGAAAATTTCTGTTTTGATGCAACAACTTTCAAGTAAGGACTCATTAGAAGCAGGATAATGTGCATGTGAATGAACTTTTTAGGCAAGCGCATTTACTTTCACCCCCAATTTTAGGATGATGATTCATCCAAGTATAAAGTCTCCGGACTTGAAATAACAGCCTTTTGAGACTTAAATGAATCCCAAGATCTTTAATTCACAAAAATATCAAGTCTTCGGACTTAAAATAACATTAAGTCTTCGAACGTAGGATAATTAAATAATTTTGAGATCTTGAAAAGAAAATACCAAGTCTTCAGACTTGAAATAACACTAAGTCTTCGGACTTAGAATAATTGAGAATAATCCTGAGATCTTGAAAAGAAAATACCAAGTCTCTAGATGATAATACCAAGTCTTCGAACTTGAAATAACACCAAGTCTTCAGACTTAGGATAATCGAGAATAATCCTAAGATCTTGAAAAGAAGATACCAAGTCTCCAGATGATAATACCAAGTCTTCGAACTTTAAATAATACTAAATCTTCAGACTTAGGATAATTAAGAATAATCATGAAATCTTGAAAAGAAGATACCAAGTCTCCAGATGATAATACCAAGTCTCCAGTTGATAGTACTAAGTCTTCGGACTTAAAATAATACTAAGTCTTCGGACTTAGGATATTTGAGAATAATCCTGAGATCTTGTAAAGAAGATACCAAGTCTCCAGATAATAATACCAAGTCTTCGGACTTGAAATAACACTAAGTCTTCGAACTTAAGATAATTGAGAATAATCCTGAGATCTTGAAAAGTAGATACCAAGTCTCCAAATGATAATACCAAGTCTTCGAACTTAGGATAATTGAGAATAATCCTGTGATCTTAAAAAGAAGATACCAAGTCTCCAGATGATAATACCAAGTTTTCGGACTTGAAATAATACTAAGTCTTCGGACTTAGGATAAGATAGACCACGTGGATTATTGCCCATAATGATACAACCCAAGAAGGGGGGTGAATTGGGTTTTATAAAACCTTTTGAACTACTTCAATTATGAACTAAAACAAGTATGTGCTAATTCAATTCAAGTGCTTGTATTTTGCCAAAGTGTTTGTGCTTCAAAAGAATATGCAACAAAATTAATAGTAAATTAAATGCAAAGAATAAAGTGCACGTAATAGAAAGAGCAATCATACACAAACACCAAGTTTAATAGTGGTTCGGTGTACTCCAAGACACCTACATCCACTTTCTAAGATCTCCTTGGAAATTTTACTATAATCACCAAGATTATAGTTGATTAGTTTTTCGGGCTCACTAATCAAAATTCAACTTGTTTTCACAAGGCTCACAAGTCAAAACCTCCATTGGTTTTGCTGGCTAACCAAGAACCTAATTGGTTTTAAGGTTCACCAACAACCTTCCTTGGTTTTGCGGGCTAACCAAGAACCTAATTGGTTTTTCAAGGCTCACCAAAAACCTCTTTGATTTTCCAAGGCTCACCAAAAATCTTAAGTAAATAATGTAAAAATAATATGAAAGAGTACAATAAAAGCATTCTAAAATAAAGCAAATATCTCTTTGAAGCAATTGATTGTTAATGAAGAACTTATCTTCAAGATGTTGAAGCCTTGAATGATGCTTGAGGATGTGAACTTTGGATGCTCTCTTTGAAACTTTGAAGCTTGAAGGCTTGAACCACTCAACTCTTGATCCTTGAAGGATATTCAATAATCTCACCAAAAGATTGCTTCCTCGTTTGATTTTTGATGTTTATATAACTCTCCAAATCATAGATGACCATTTATAATCGTTGGGGATGAAAAACTAGCCATTTGAAGCAAGTTGGAATCAATTCTGTACTTTTAAAAAACTAGCCGTTATAGCAAGTATCGATGCTTGACCTCCAGGTATCGATACTTGGTTCCTAAGTATCGACACTTGGTTTCCAGGTATCAGCATTTGGATTTTAAGTGTCAGCACTTGGATTTCAAGTGTTAGCACTTGGATTTCAAGTGTCAGCACTTGTATTTTTAGGTGTCAAACTGAAACTTATCCAAAATTGATTTTTAGCCTCTTCAAGTTCTTCCATATCAATTCCAAAATCCATGTACTTAATTTTTTATTAATTTAAAGATATTCTTCAACTGAAAACATGTATTTCTTCATTCAACATGGATGAGTACTAAGATATGATAAATATACTAAAACACATAATTAGTACTCAAATATACTTAAACATTTTGTCAATCGTCAAAATTAAGACCAGAGTCAATAATCTTTCCCTTTTGATGATGACAAAATCTTTAAGTATATGAATAGGGTAAGCTTAAAAAGATTAACAATAAGATAAACATGTAAGCTCAAAATCAATAAGCATCAAGCTCCCCCTCAAAATATGATTTCAAAAATATTTTTCAAAATATGCAAAATTTTCAAATTTTCTTCCTTTTACTAATTCTTTCCTTAAGATTATATCATTTTGCTTTCTTCTCCCCCTTTTGCATTTTCTTTTATTTCTCAAATGATTTTTCATGTTTATCATATTTTTTTTCTTTTCATATTTAACAATTTTCTCTCCCTTTTTGATATCATGAAAAAGGATGAAAGACAATACAAAATAGGAATGAAGGTAGAAAGAATAGCAAGTAGATCATTAAAATCAATACATGAATCAATTAAATATGATATAGCACTTGAAATATGATACCACTTGAAATATCAACTAATTGAACATGATATCACAAAATGATAAGCACATCAAAATAATAAACTCTAACATGTGTATTATCCATTCATCTCACTTGTTCATGGGATAAGGCCACAGCGGCACCCCAAGACATCATAAGAGACCCCATTAAACCCTACTTAGCTCCTATGATCGGACGACCATGGTGACTAATCCAATCCGAAGCAATTACTAGGAGCTCTTCTTCTTTAAGATTTTTAATAAATCTTGATACCAATTGAATGTAACTCCCCTCAAAGGATTATATTTGAAAACAAAGAGGAGTATCAAAGCAATATTAGTAAAGCATGATATCAAAGAAAAAAAATATTCAGAGCATCATATGTATATAATGACAATAAATCTTTGGATGCTCTCCCTAAATATTATTTTTCCTTAAAAATATGCATTCATTTGAGGAATAAGACATGAAAGCACATGCATCAAGATTTGAAAATTTCAAGATATTCATGATTTTTAAAATACAAAGGATTGATCATTCAAAAGCTTTCAGTATGATTTACAATCCATTTGAAATGATTTGATATCCATACAAATGTTAGAAGTAATTTAATAGCAAGTCTAGCTACTAGAGCAAGGGTTTATCAATATGCATACCTTCTTCTTAAATGTAACCCTTAACTACCATTTCTATACTTGATCCAAATCATTTATAGCTTAAGCATAAATATAAAATGGAATACATTTCATGTAAACACATAAATGACAATATTTCACTTGAAATAGTTTAAAACTATATTAATCAAAATCAAGTGAAAGTCTAATAATCACAAGTTTAATCATGAGAGCATGAAATCCATCAACATCAAAAAGGTTCATGATCACAACAAATGACTATTAGTCTAATCTTGATTCTAATTAAATAATTTTCAAGGCAATATGCAATTTTAAAAGTATTTTTTATGAAGTAATTTAAGATATATTAATCAAAATCAAGTGAAGGTCTTATAATCATAAGTTTAATTATGATAGTATGAAATTCATTAACATAAAAAAAGTTCATGATCATAATCAATGACTATAAACCTAAACTTGATTCTAATTAAATATTTAAAATAATTTTTTAAAGTAATTGATGTAATATTTATAACAAATATTTAACTATATTTTCAATTATGAAAGGGAATGTTTAGAATTTACCAATATATATAATCCTTTATTTACCATTTAGTCCAAAATATAGCTTATCCATTTCTTTATATTGTCTTGTACACCAACCTTTAAAAAAAAATGTCCTTTCTTCATGTTGGGCTGCAAGACATTCCTACAAAATATACTAAGTGGACAATTTTGGTACCCAAACTTTCTTGGATCCTTTAGGGTTAGTAAATATAGTTCATTTTGGAATCCAAATTTTTCTTAATCTACAAGGATATGCATTAACCCCAAATTTTTCATAATTAAAGCATGCAATATTGGAAGAAGTAGCAACAAAGAAATTCTTGTTTTTCAACTCAAGATTTTTGTTTTTCTTTGAAAGCTCATCATTTGATACAAAAATCTTGGATCTTTTTAAAATTTCTATTTCATTCAATAAAATATTTTTCTCATTTGAAAACTTATTACATAACTCTTTCAAATTATTTTTTTTTTCTAATTTTTTTTTCTTTAAAAAGACTATTCTTATTACTTTCTAAAATATCAATCTTTACATTTAAATCATGATTTTTATTGGCAAGATTGGTGTTCTCAAGAGAAAAAGAATCTATATGTCTTTTTAATTTTTTGTACTCAATTTTTAGCAATTTATATTCATGCACAAGATCATTGAATGCATCACGTAATTCATCAAAGATAAAATCATATTTATTTTCAGAACATGCCTCTTTCTCATTTGCCATGAAGCAAAGATGGGCAACTTTTTGTTCTTCCTCCGAACTAGAATCTTCACTATCGCTCCAAGTTGCTATCATTGTCTTGAGTTTCTTTTTGGCCTTGAGGGCTATTATCTTCTTCTTCTCTTGATCAGCAACTACTTCTTTTTGTACCATAAATTCAACTCATGGGTCATGAGTGAACTAATAAGCTCCTCCAAAGGCAAGGTATCAATATTTTTGGCTTCTTGGATTACCGTTACCTTTGGATCTCATGATATTGGCAAAAATCTAAGAATTTTATTAACTAAATCATCATTAGTATAGACTTCACCAAGGCTTTTCAATTCTGTTGCCTAGGTGGCTTTTCCCAAGAGGGGGGGTGAATTGGGAATTACAAAATTTTTGCAAGTCTGTGCACAAGTAATTTCTTTTAGTGGTTAGGTGCTGTGTTAGTCAGAGAATAAATGCAGAAGCAAAAAGGTAAATCCAGCACAAAACAAACAAGGCAGGTTTATAGTGGTTCAGAGCAACCCAGCTCCTACGTCCACTACCCAAGTTCATCACTCGGGATTTCCACTATATTCCCCAAACCGGAATACAGTCAAATTGTTTTATAGGCTCACAATCTCAACCTTATACTTTGGTTTTTAAACCGGGCTCACCAAAGAAACCCACTCTAGGTTTTCACAGGCTCACCTAGAACCTTTACACTTTGGTTTTGAAAAGGCTCACCAAAGAAACCTATTTGGTTTTTACAACCGGGCTCATCAATAACCCAAATATTCTAAGAATAGAATAAAGAAGCAACAAAAATGACAAACTCTGTTGTCTGGTGGTTGCCAATACAACTCTAGTGAAGCTCAATTGAATGCTCTTCAATGTACTTCAATGGCTTCCTTGCTTTCTTCAAAAGGTGCTTCAAGCTTCTGGTAAGAGTTGGTGAAGGCTTGAAGGCTGACTTTAAAGCTCAAGTGCTCTCTCTCTTCTAACTTCAATAAGTGTTCAATAAATGTCCATTAACTCATTAGTCTCTCCAAAGATGTTCTCATATCTTATTTATAGAGACTTCAACTACCTTCCCTTGATTTTGAATGTTGTAGACCGTTGGGAGGTGACAGGTTACCGTTGGAGCACTTTTGGAATTCAAAAATTGAAAGCTAGAACTAGCCGTTGGAGGTGACCCCGTCATTCTAGTCGGCTCGGATAATCTTCGAGTTGGCTCGGATCAAGTTCGAGTTGGCTGGGCTAAATGCCAGTCGGCTAGGTTCCATAGTTGAGAAAATGGTTCACTCTAGACGAGTCAGCTAGACTGAATTCCAGTCGGCTCAGATCTCAGAGGCTCTCAAAGCATTCTCAACCAAGTTCTGGACGAGTCGGCTGGTAAAAATGTAGTCGGCTCGAATCCCTGAGAATCTCAGAACGTTCTCAACCATGTTCTGGACGAGTCGGCTGGGCCTTGATGCCAGTCGGCTGGATCTGTGTGCCAGAGAACTTTTTTCTTGTGCCAGTGCCAGAGTCGGATGGTTCCTCCATCCAGTCAGCTCAAAATTTGTTCTTCAGCCAGATCGAATTCAATCTTCCAGAACTTCTTGTGCCAAGCTTTAAAGACATCTTCAAGGTCTTCTTACAATAAAATTAAAAAAATTGAAGCTTGAAAATAACTAAAAGTAACCCTTTATCTTAATTTAAGTAAAAAATTTTTGTAGGGTTTTTCTTTACAAGATTCTAAACACTTTACAACTCAACACAAAATAATAAAGATTGTAGGATTTCGAAAGTATGTCAATGTAGTTGTCCTAAAAAAACTTGTCAATCATTTGAAGAGTTGTTAGATAACCAAATATATGCTTCAATATTTTGTTATCATCAAAATTACTTTAGGGGTCAACAATCTTCCCCTTTTTGATGATGACAAAACACTGGGCATGAAAAGAATCTATACTATTCACAAGTATGGATGTATATCATAAAATCAACTATATTCTTAAATGTATATCAATATATGCTATTCAGTTATACACAAGATCAAATTTATAAACTGTAAGTATTAGAGAATGATTGCTTGTATGTATCAAGCAGCATTAAATATTGATAGATAGATGTAATGAGTAGAAAGCATCTTAGTAATCATTGAAGCATGTAAATTAAACATGTATATTTCCCCCTTTTTATAAAATTTCTAAACAATATGAAATTTCTCTAAGTTTCTCCCCCTTTAACATTCATTTGAACATTTTAACAGAAAAGTATGCAAAAATCATTCAAAACTAATTAAGCTCCCCCTGTCTATTGCAGTTCATTGAGTTTCTTCTTTCATGCACTCTATGGTTCTCCCCCTTTTTGTCATCAAATCAAAAGGATTAAATAGTTAAGCTCAGATTTTTAAATAGATTGAGAAAGTTTCAAGATTTGTTTGAGATAATTTCACTTTCTCAACTTAGAGAGAGAATTCTATTTAAACAATATAAAGAGTGTAAACAGGATAACACAAATACACAATAGTGTCCAAAATGATGTTCATTTCATTTCTATCAAAAAACTCAGTACATCAACCATTACATAAGTTTCAAAAAGCTTCCAAAAAGTACTGAAACTATTAAAGATCTACTCAGAGTCATCCCTAGGTACATTGGTGCCATGCCAAGAAGTAGGTCTAGGATGTCTGCTAGAGGAAGCATGATGAGGAGGTGCCCTAGGGTGATGGAAAGTACTAGGAGCCCTAGTGGAAATAGGAGGTGGATCATACAAGGGTCTGGTCCTAGTAATGACCTCCAAGGATCTGACAGTGCCACAGATAGACACCATCTCCATCCAGATTGCTCCAAGCTGTTGCTCCATATCCTTGAGGCTTGCTGGAACTTTGTTCACTGCCTCCTTCATGTCACCAATTTCTTTCTACATTGATATAAGCTCAGAAGCTTGGACATTGGCGAATGCCTCAGCTGATCCTCGAAGTCTACCAAGCTCTGACCTGATGATCCCAATGCCTTTAATGTAGTCATCAGCCATCTGTCTAGTTTCTGTAATAGTTCATAATGTATATTTGGCTTCATTTAGTTCAGTTCTGTATTCCTTTAATGTAGCATCCACAGACTTCAATATTGCTTCAGAACTAGAGGAGATACAATTTAGGATTGGTTGAAGTTCTATCTAAGGTGTCGATCTTGAAGCTTCCATAGCTTCAACCTTTCCTTGTAGATTTGAAACATGCTCTTCTAGTCTATCTAATCTGCTGTCCACTAACTTTTTCAGATCACTAAATAAAGAAGTAATTATACCGTCAGTGTATCAGTCAAGCTTCTCATCTGTTCTTTAATCTGAACTTGAATGATTGGAGGTTGTGATGCTGCAGGAAGGTAGTCAAGTAAAGGAATATCAGCTACAGGCAAGTCAAACTCAGGTGCAGGCAAATCAAACTCTGCTGCAGGCATATCAAACATAGGAGAAGGTGCTCTAGTCTCCTCAACAGTAGCAACAGGCTCAGAAATATGAGGCTCTGGCTCAGGTAGAGGTGCAGAAGAAGTTCCAGCTGCTTCTATATTCTCTTCTTCTTTTTCCTCTTCACTACTTGAGCTGCCTATAGCCCTGACATTTGTGTCTTTCTTCCTCCAAACTCCTTCCACTTGGAAGTACCCCATCCTCTTTAGAGTTTTGGAAGTGTAGACATCTGTATGGTGAAGTTCTATTCCATCTTCACCCTCTAAACTCACTCTTTGAGATTTAAACAGTAGGGTAAGCATCATTTCATAGGGTAGACAAGATTTAGCCTTTCTAACTGTTTCCTTTATTTGCATAATTATAATGTAGGATAGATTTACAGGAGTCTTCTCTAAAATATGTTCCATAAGGCTTAAATCTTTTTCACTCACCCAGTCAAATCTTTCTGTTCTTTGCAAGAATATTCTACAGATAAAATTGTGAAGCAATCACAGTTCCAATTCCTCCAACATCTTCTTTGTTCAATATTGTTCTTAAGGTCTTTTCTCTATTGTCAATTACTAGAAATTTCACTCCCTCAGAAGGTATGTCTAGTAAACCATGAAGAAATTCCTTATTGACAATAATCCTCTTTTTTTTAATAGTAGACTCAACATGATTAGTTCCCAATCTCAGATTTTCATAAAAACTTCTAACAAGAGAGGGATAAGACTTTTCATTCAAAGAACAAAACTTCCTCCATCATTGATCTTCAATCAAATCTCCAATTTTCAACCCAATCCCCTTAATAAACTCAAAGTTAATGCATCGGCCAGAGATTACCAGTCGTGTAGACATCGAGGGCACTAGACTAGGAACGGTTGGAGCATCCCTTGCAATCTCTTCTACAGGTTCTTCACTGTGAACGATGCTACTTGGCTCTTCTTGACGCCTTTTTGACCTTCTTTCCTTTTTAACAGATGGAGCAGCCCTAATGGAGCGTTTACCCGTTGCACGCTTGGGTGCCATTGCTAGGAAAGATGGAAAATTGAGAGATTGGAGTGCTTGGAAGGGAGATAGAAGTCTTTGGAGCAGGTTTTGGAGAGGAACGAACTGTTAGAGAAGACAAAATAAGGGTTGAACGGCTCGGAGAATGGTTTATAACCCAAGGCAAAAATACTTAGGTACGAAATTCCAGTCGACTCGAATAGCCCTAAAAAGGCTCGAGTCGGCTTGGCCAAAGCTCTCCCAAAACCATCAGAAGATCTAGTCGACTAAAAAATGCTCGAGTCGGCTAGGCCAGAACTCGCTCAAAACTCTCAGAAAATCTAGTCGACTCGGATTAAGATCCAGTCGACTCGAACATAGAAAATAGAGTTTTAAAAAAATTGATCATAAATAGAAAGATTTTGAAGAGAATCTCAAAGGAAATTAAGGCTCTAAGAAATAGAATAAATTTAGGAGGTTCTCTAGATAATATTTCCTTAAATATGAAGGAATTAAGTTAGAGAATTTAGAAAGGATCGCAAAGTCCTAATTCACTCCTAATTAGCTCAAATCTATCTTGATTGAGTGGCTTAGTAAATATGTCAACTAATTGATCTTCAGTAGGAACAAAATCAAGCACAATATTACCATTTGAAACATGATCTCTAATAAAATGATGTCTAATTTCAATGTGCTTGGTTCTAGAGTGTTGAATTGGAATCTTTGTCAAATTGATAGCACTTGTGTTATCACATTTAATTGGAATTTTAGATTGTGATACACCAAAGTCTTCTAGTTGTTATTTAATCCATAACACTTGAGCACAACAAGTAAATACTTTGCCACAACCACCAAGGAGAAAATGATCTTTTGCACTCTGGGATATCATATTTCTGCTTCATGCAATACTTTACTAGTATAGTAAATCAGTTTCTGCAAGTGATCGGTATCTCTTCGTACAAGCACCGACTAACTGCTTCGTCTGAGGCAGAAAGATACAAGTAAAGAATCTCTCTTTCAGAGGGCTTGGAGAGTAAAGGAAGATTTTCCAAATATTCTTTCAATTTATCAAAAGCAATCCTGGAGTCATTTGTCCATTCAAAATTTTAGGTTTGACGGAGAACCATGAAAAAAGGTAGATATCTTTCTGCAGACTAGGAAATAAATCACTTAGAGAAGCGATTCTTCCCGTTAACCTCTGTACTTCTTTTTTGCAAGAGGGATGCCTCAATGTCCGAAGTGCTTGAATCTTTTCTGGGTTAACTTCGATCCCCTGCTTGGTGACCAAAAATCCTAGAAACTTTCTTGGGGTTACACCAAAAATGCACTTGGTCGGATTCAACCTCATCTGATAACGTCTAAGAGCATCAAAGGATTCCTTCAAGTCTTCAATATGATCAGACTTATGAAGACTTTTCACAATCATATCATCAACATAAACTTTCATATTTCTCCCAATCTGATTCTTGAAGACTTTATTGATCAGCCTTTAGAAAGTTGCCCCAATATTTTTTAATCCAAATGGCATCACTTTATAATAATAAAGCCCTTTTTTCTGTAATAAAAGCTATTTTTTCCTCATCTCCAGGATCCATTCGGATCTGGTTATAACCTGAAATAGCATCCATAAAGCTTAATAGCTGATGATCAGTAGTGGTGTCAACTAACTGGTCAATCTTCGGTAAAGGGAAGCTATCTTTTGGGCAAGCCTTATTAAGATCTGTATAATCAATGCAAATCCTCTACTTGTCATTAGATTTCTTCACCATCATAATATTGGCCAACCAATTCGGATATTGTACTTCCATTATAAATTTGGCTTCAAGAAGTTTGCTGACTTCTTCATCAATAACTCTCTGCCTTTCTGAAGCAAAATTTCTCTTCTTCTGCCAAATTGGTTTATAGGTTGGAGATACCTCCAAGCGATGTGTAATCACTTTAGATGAAATTCCGGGCATGTCCAAAGCTGTCCAAGCAAAAATATCAGCATTGTTTCGAAGAAATGTAATCAATCTTGCTTTTGATTCTTCATCCAACAAGCTACCAATTTGTACAAGTTTTGTTGGTCATCTTCAGATAAAGGCACAAAAAGATTTTTCTCTACTGGTTCTCCACAGTCTTCAGCTTCGTCCCTCGGATCTAATTGATCAACTATTAACGGTTTAGCTGACTATTTATCTTGGATCATTAGGCACTGGCGAGCAATCCTTTGATCCCCCTTCACATGTATGATGCCTAGCCTGATGGGAAACCGCACCAAAAGGTGATAGGTTGATACTTTAACTCGAAACTTATTCAAATCTGGACGTCCCAGAATTACATTATAGGTCGAAGACATTCGTACCACTATGAAGTTGATGGGAAGAGTTCTTTGATATGGTTCGGTGCCAAAAGTTATGGACAAAATCATTTTTCTTTCAACTCCAACTTGATTTCCTCCGAAACCAGTTAAAGGAATGAGCGATCTTTGTAGTTCACGTCTAGACAATCCCATTCTAAGAAAAACATCATACAGTAAAACATCAATAGAACTTTCATTATCTATCAAAATTCTTTTTACATCATATTTTGCAATTACAGCAGAGACCACAACAGGTCATCATGTGGAAGTTGGACTTGGAGATCTTGATCTGAAAAGTAATGGAGTTTTTTCCTTTAAACCTCTTAGGGTTATTTTCTTCAACTTTATTATTCCATCCAATTGACCGATGAAGCATGCCAACATTTCCATCGGTCGGCCTTTGGTGAGGCAGATCGGCTTTATCAGTAACTCTCTGAAGAGCTGTTGTTTCGACTTGGAGCTCTGAGCAGTTGATATGTTTTTTTAGATATCTCCTCTTTATCAAATCCTCAATAGCATTCCAAAGCTAAAAACACTCTTCGATATTGTGGCCACGGTCTCGATGGAATCGGCAATATTTGCTCTTGTCCCTTATTTTTGCAGAAGTCTTCAGAGGACATGGCCTTCAAATAATTTTCTTTTTAAATTTCTAACAGGATTTTCTCTCTTGGCAGGTTGAGGGGTATGTAAAAATCAAACCGATTAATTTGTTGCTTGGACTTGGGACTGCGTCTAGAAACCAGAGCATTATTTGAAGATGTGGGCACATTCGGTCCTTTGATGTTCTTCTTCTTAGAAGGGTGTCTCCCTTCAGCAAGTCTGCGACTCGTAGCCTGCTCTTCAGCAGCAGCATATTTCTGAGCTCTTGCCAATAGTTCGGCATAGCTCATGAGAAATCTCTTGTCTAGGAAAAAAGTGAACCTGGACGATCTGATGCCCTTCTTTAATGCTGGCATGGCCACATGTTCATTAAGATTTGAAATCTCCAGAGTGGCCGAATTGAACCGGATCACAAATTCTTTAAGACTCTTTCCTTCGCTCTATTGAAGGAGGAACAGATTGTCAGTGTTGCGTGGCATCCTTTGACATGTTTTGAAATATAAAACAAATTGTCACTCCAGTTCAGTAAAAGAGTGGATGGTCTTCGACAGTAAGCTTGAATACCACATTCGAGTAGATCTCCTTAAAGTGGTAGGGAAAGAGAGGCAATATAACGCATCAGTTGCCCCTTGTACCATCATGTAAGCCTTGTAACTTTCTAGATGGTCAAGAGGGTCCGAAGTTCCGTCATAAGCCTCCAGTTATAGAATCTTAAAGTGCCAAGGAATGACTTCGGCCATGATCTGATCAGAGAAAGGAGGTTGGGAGTTGAAAGCCACAACTTCATCGTTTCTTCTTTGATCTGTAAGTTTGGCTATCTGCCATTGCAGAAACTTGAACTTCTCTTCAAATTTAAAGTTCGTTTCCTTTTACCTAACTCCTCTAGGTGCAGTCTCCGAAGGAAACAGAGAGAGAACGCCTGGTTCTCTTCTTCCCATTATGATCCTCCAAACGTCGATCTAGTAGAGAAGCATAATGATCACGGGATGACTGGATCCATGAAAAACATGGAGTGAGTTCTCAACTTCGATCTTCCTTTCTTTTAGTTTGATGGCTGGGCTGAAAGGGGGGTGGAGGACACTATCTTTGAACAGCAGTTTCTTGTAGAGTTTAAACCAGAGCTGTCAAAGCATCCACTCTGTTCAAGAGGGCTTCAAATTGCTGCTGCCCTACCATTAACATAGGAGGTGGCATGTCGTTGTCCACCAGAAGGTTATCTGCTTGAGGAGCATGCTGCTCCCTGCTTGAGGAGCATGCTGCTCCCTGCTTGTAGAGGCATTCTGGATCTTCTCTTTCACCATTTTTGCTTGATCGAAGTTCTCCTTTAACCAGGAAAAATATATCCTCTCCTTCCTGACATGCCAATCTGTTGACTCTGAATCCTTGCTGACCGGATGGAGTAGCTCGCCCGCTAGTTCGCCGTCGATGGGAGCCTGCAAAATAACTCCCCTGACCAAAATTTTTTCAGTGGGGGACACTCCGATGCCAAAGTTAACAAGAATCTAGATAGCAGAATGGAGAGCTTGAGAGCAGTGTAGTGAGAAGAAAGAAAGAAGCATGGCTCTAATTGGTCTGGAGTTAGCTTACCTCGAGTGTCCCTTCTTACCAATATTTATAGGCATAAATGTAACTACTTATGATTATGGGAGTTAGCTAATGAAACCTCCTCATAACAATAAGTAGTGGCGGTCGGAGAATTAGTTATTTTATAATTATCCAAGCTGGAGATATCGGCTACGTGGACGGTTATAACAACTAGAACAACCCTCAACTATTTCAGGTTGAAAAACCGCTCACATGTTTCAGATGCATTCCATTTTAGAGAGAGTCTGAAGTGAATCTAACATTCTCTTTGGATAGCCTTGCTTGGGACGGCCTGAGGGAATGTTAGCTGTATACTTTGGACACATCTCTTTGGAGCAAATAAGAAAAATAGATAACTACTTACTGTAATATGAAGCCGAAGGAAATGGAATGATATATTATAGAGGCATACTCTTCAGACCAGGCTGAAGACATGAAGCTGAAGAAAATATAATGACATATTCCAGAGGCATACTTTGCAGATCAGGTTGAAGATATGAAGCCGAAGGAAATAGAATAACATATTCCAAAGGCACACTCTTCGGACCAGGCTGAAGATATGAAGCCGAAGGAAATAGAATAACATATTCCATAGGCATATTCTTCGGATCAGACTGAAGACATGAAACAGAAGGAAATAGAATAACATATTCTAGAGGCATACTCTTCGGACCAGGATAAGATACAACTCCGAAGGAAGAAATCATAATAATGTATTCCTTTTGGGGACCACAATCTTCATTAAACTAAGGAGATATTTCCTTTAGTGCATCGATTCGGCTGATAAACCAGAAATCAAAATTGGCTCGACTAATGGACCGATAATTATTTAAATTGGACCGGATTATCATAACAGGCCCCAAGGATAAGAGTGGAGATTTTGGTGAGACAAAGACAAACATATACATTTGGATGATTGCGCTCCACGTAATGGCTAACATGAATGGGGTTCAATGTCAAATTTTAGCATGCGCTGGCAAGGCATCAATGTGTTAGTAGTCACAATGGCCAGTTACATCATGGTGTAAAAGAAGGATTCACTACTTTTCGTGCAAATCCATCAATGGATCGTGCAATGGCTGCTTGGAAGACATGCACGTAGAGGAACAAGAGTTTGGAATGCTTTATGTTACAGCCGTGACAGTGACATGGCCAGGCTCAGGTACCGCCAAATGCGATCGAGCCACGTGGAAGTTTCCCAGGCCAAGTCGGCGCCACGTCTTAAGGCCAGGATCGGCAAGACTACACCGCCCGACGACTGTCTAAGGCAAACCGCCCTTGCCGAGGTCGAGCTCGGCTCGGAGTTCCTCTACCACCCCGCTGGCGCCCGGACCCGGAGGGGTCCGCCTAAGTGAGGTCGGCCGAGGCCAGGCGACCTCCTGCCACCTCGCCAGGTGTCCACCCAGGAGGGGTCCGCCTAAGCCGAGGTCGGCCAATCCTTCGCCCTTCGCCAGGTGGCAACCCGGAGACGGGCCCACCTCGGCCGAAGCCAGGCGACCTCCTGCCACCTCGCTAGGTGTCCACCAGGAGGGGTCCACCTAAGCCAAGGTCGGCCGGTCCTTCGCCCTTCGCCAGGTGGCAACCCGGAGACGGGCCCACCTCGGCCGAAGCCAGGCGACCTCCTGCCACCTCGCCAGGTGTCCACCCAGGAGGGGTCCGCCTAAGCCGAGGTCGGCCAATCCTTCGCCCTTCGCCAGGTGGCAACCCGGAGATGGGCCCACCTCGGCCGAAGCCAGGCGACCTCCTGCCACCTCGCCAGGTGTCCACCCAGGAGGGGTCCACCTAAGCCGAGGTCGGCCAGTCCTTCGCCCTTCGCCAGGTGGCAACCCGGAGACGGGCCCACCTCGGCCGAAGCCAGGCGACCTCCTGCCACCTCGCCAGGTGTCCACCCAGGAGGGGTCCACCTAAGCCGAGGTCGGCCGGTCCTTCGCCCTTCGCCAGGTGGCAACCCGGAGACGGGCCCACCTCGGCCGAAGCCAGGCGACCTCCTGCCACCTCGCCAGGTGTCCACCCGGGAAGGGTCCACCTAGGCCGAGGTCGGCTGGTCCTTCGCTCCTCACCAGTTGGCCCCCAGAGACGGGTCCAACTC
Organism: Areca catechu; assembly: GCA_021397845.1. Taxonomy (NCBI): domain Eukaryota; kingdom Viridiplantae; phylum Streptophyta; class Magnoliopsida; order Arecales; family Arecaceae; genus Areca; species Areca catechu. Next base: position 160,750,686 of record CM038050.1, read on the forward strand.
GGCCGAGGTCAGACCGCTCGTACGGAGAGGGTCCCAGGGAGAGAAACGAGCCTCGAGGCCATCCCTCGGACCGTACGAACCCCAGACGGCGCTCCGTACAGGAGGGCGGCGGCACGCGGAACATCACTTGCATCGGCCCGACAGGTCCCACAGCCGAGAGACGCGATCTTGACGAAGCAGGCCCCATAAATGGATGGCGCCCACGCTTGGGGATGAGAGCGCTCTCGCTGGGCCCGAGGCCTGGCCAGCCGCCTTGCCAGCGCCGCCCTCCCCTTTTTCTCTTCTGTCTTTGCCTTTTCTCTGCTGGGCCCGGCGGACGAGGTCGGAAAGCCGCCTGGCCCCCTTCACCGAGAAGGGAAAGGAGAAAAGGACGGGGAGGGAAGTCTCCAAGGAGGAAGAAACAAGCGCACGATGAAAGGAGATAAAGAGGGAGGAATCTGGGGACGACAAGGTAAGTGAACAAGCCTGGGGAAGAAGAAGAAGCACCGGCACAAGGCCTTGCTCCGAGGGTGAAAAGCCCAGAAATCCCGAGAGGGGAACACTGGGTGTGAGCTCGGCTAGGAGGCCCAACCGAGATTCTGGTCCCCAGAGCGTTTCCCTCACTAAGTAAACTCTCTAAGTCTGGAACCCCTCCGGGGGTCCGTCTGGAGAGTCTGTTCCTTCTCGTCGTCTACTGACTTGACCGTCGGAGCTCCCTCGCCGGAATCCCCGGCCAGGGTCTTCTAACCCCCTTTTTTGCAGGTTCGCCGCGGGAAGGAGGCTCCCTCGCCAGGCGGTCAGGAGGGATCGACGGATCCGCGGCACGGGCGCGGCGACGAGAGCGGCAACAGATTGGCGCACCAGGTAGGGGGGCAGGACACTGAACCCCAGCGGGAGCCAGCTTTCTGCAGGTATCGCGCTCTCCGACAATGGTGGTCACTCGTGGACGCGAGGCATCCACCAGCCGTGCGGGGGAAGTCCACTCCCCTCCGGGGGGCCACAGCCCCGAAAGGGAGCTTCCGGCTCCCCCTCCTCTTCCACAGCAGCCTACCCCGGTGGACGGGTCCCTTGCGGCCATCGTCCAGCAGTTGCAGACCTTGACCTCAGCGGTCCGGCAGCTTCAGCATCAGCAACGGTCCCTGGCCACCCAGCCGCAGCCAGGAACCCCCGCGGCCCGAGCCGCGGGGCAGCGTGGGAGCCTGCGCTCAATTCAGGGCAGGCCATCCCATCCGAGGGCCGTCTCCAACCCCCAGGGGAGCCACCGAGCTCCCGCAAAGAGAAACTACTCCGGTTCGGAGGATCACGAGAGCCGATCCCCAGCCGACGGGGCCGAAACGGTGCATCGCAGCAAGCGACGCCGAGGCCAGACCTCGCGCCGAGACCGATCGGCGCCCCCTTCACCCGCAGTCTCGGTGGAAGACTCCACCGACGAAGCCATCAGGCGCCAGGCCGAGAGGCGCCTGGAGGAGCATGAGCGCAAGCTGGCGGAGTTCGCCCGCCGATTCGCCGACCTGCAGAACTCATCGGCAGACCCGGCGGGCTACGACCCCCGCCCCCCTTTCTCTGAAGAAATACAGGCGGAACCGATCCCGAAACGGTTCCGCATGCCGCAGGTGGATCCCTACGACGGGACCACCGACCCCCTGGACCATTTGGAGAGCTATAAAGCTCTCATGAGGGTCCAGGGGGCCATCGACGCTCTTCTGTGCATCGCCTTCCCGGCAACCCTCCGGAAGGCCGCTCGAGTCTGGTTCACCCGCCTCGAGCCCGGATCCATTTGCTCCTTCCATCAGCTGGAAGGAAGGTTCGTGGCACACTTCGATGCTTGTCGAAAGGTGCCGAGAGAGGTGGACAGCCTCTTCTCCATCCGCCAGCAGGACCAGGAGCTGCTCCGGGACTACATCACCCGGTTCAAGACCGCAGCCCTGGAGATCTACAGCTTGGACGAGCCCGTCGCCATGCTGGCTTTGAAGCGCGGGCTCAAGACGTCCCGCCTAACCTACTCCTTGGACAAGAAGCCGCCCAAGACGTACTCCGAGCTCCTCCTCCGCGCCCACAAGTACATCCGAGCGGAGGAGGCCGACCGCACCCGTCGAGAGTTGGACGGGAAGACTCCGAAGAAGCCGCTCCCGAGGGACGCCCCGGGAGCTCGGAGGCCTGGGCCGTCTGCCGACCCTCGCCCGAATCCAAGGCCAAGGGGCGAAGCCACTCCCGAGCGGAGGTACACCCCTCTCCTCGCACCCCGAACGAAGATCCTCATGGAAATCGAGGGCGAGCGCTACCTCCGCAGACCTCCTCCTCAGAACCCGAGGGCCGTCCGAGACAAATCGAAGTACTGCCAGTTCCACCGCGAGCACGGGCATGACACGGAGGATTGTCGCCACCTGAAGCGGGAGATCGAGGAGCTGATCCGGAGGGGTTACCTCAGGAAGTTCGTTAAGAACGAGGCCCCCTCTGAAGGGCAGCCGCTCGCGGCCTTACCACCTGTCCCTGCGATCGACAACCGCCCAACGGAGAAACCCGTGGGCATGATCTCACGCGGGTCCGGTCGAGCGACGAAGAGAGCCCGGGAAGTCGGGAACCCGGAGAATGTAATCCCTCCCAAGGGGGGGAAGTTAATGATAATGTAAACAATGATGCCGTGGTGGTCGAGATGACCATCGCAAAGCATCCTGTACATCGAATCATGGTGGATAGTGGAAGCTCGGCTGACGTACTTTTTTACGACGCTTTCTCTCGGATGAACTTGTCCCCCGATCAGCTGAAACCAGTGCACACCCCCCTGGTGGGTTTTACAGGGGACTCCATGGGGGTCGAGGGGGAGATCACTCTCCCGGTCACCGCCGGATCCCCACCCCGGCAGGCGACCGTCCTAATAACATTCACCGTCGTCAGGCTCCCTTCGCCTTACAACGCCATTCTCGGGCGTCCCGGGCTCAACCAACTGGACGCCACCATCTCCACGAGAAGGCTGTTGGTACAGTTCCCCACGCCCTCCGGGCTCGGGGAGATGAAGGGGACGACCCGGTCGATCCCGCTCTGCCTTCAGACGGTCCCAGGCGCCAGGGGCGCGGAGCTCGCCCAGGATGTCGACGACCTCGATCTGAGAGAGAAGGAACCCAGGGGAGGGCCCGTAGAGCGCCTGCTGGCTTTTCCCCTCGGTTCGGACCCCCTGAAGACGGTGCAAGTCGGGGCCCAGCTCCCTGAGGAAGAACGAACCTGCCTGCTGGAGTTCCTCCGTGCCAACGCTGACGTGTTCGCCTGATCAGCAGCCGACATGCCGGGCATCCCGCCCGAGGTCATCATGCACAGGCTGAACGTGGACCCAAATTGCCGCCCGGTCCACCAGAAGAAGAGGAGTTTCACCATGGAGAGACAGAAGGCGATCAACGAGGAAGTAGAGAAGCTCCTCGCCGCCGGTTTTGTCCGAGAGGTCCAGTACCCCAGTTGGCTGGCGAACGTGGTCATGGTAAAGAAGAGTAGCGGTAAGTGGAGGATCTGTGTGGACTACACCGACCTCAATCGAGCTTGCCCAAAGGACAGCTTCCCTCTTCCAAAGATCGACCAGCTAGTCGACACCACCTCGGGGCATCGCCTCCTGTCGTTCATGGACGCTTTCTCCGGATACAACCAGATCCGGATGAACCCGGAGGACGAAGAGCACACCGCCTTCATAACTGACCGCGGAACCTTTTGCTACAGGATGATGCCATTTGGCCTCAAGAACGCGGGGGCGACGTACCAGCGCCTGGTCAGTAGAATCTTCAAAGACCAGATCGGCCGCAACATGCATACGTGGATGACATGCTGGTAATGAGCAAACCCGAGTCGGATCACGTGCCAGACTTGGCGGAGACGTTCGGCAACCTCCGACGCCATCAAATGAAGCTGAACCCGGCGAAGTGCGCCTTCGGCGTCTCCGCCGGGAAGTTCCTAGGGTTTATGGTGACCCAAAGAGGAATCGAGGCCAACCCGGAGAAGGTCCAGGCCATCCTGGATATGGAGCAGCCAGCCTCCAAGAAGCAAGTGCAGCAACTAACCGGCCGAGTTGCGGCCCTTAGCCGTTTTATCTCCAGGTCGGCGGACCGCTGCCGTCCCTTCTTCAAGGTGCTGAGGAAGATGAATGACTTTGCTTGGACCGAGGAATGCCAGCAGGCCTTCGAGGAGCTGAAGAAGACGCTTGCATCGCCACCATTGCTGTCCAGGCCCGAGGAGGGAGAGGAGCTTACCCTCTACCTGGCGGTTACCCCGGAAGCCGTCAGCTCGGTCTTGGTCCGAACCGACGGCCAGGGGCTCCAGCGGCCGGTGTACTACACCAGCAAACTCCTCCGTGACGCGGAGCTCAGGTATTCCCGGCCCGAGAAACTCGTTTTTGCGCTAATAGTGTCTGCCCAGCGTCTCAGGCCTTATTTTCAAGCACACCCCATCGCTGTCCTGACGGATCAACCGCTGAAAGCAGTGCTCAGCCGACCCGATACCTCGGGGCGATTGGCAAAGTGGGCACTGAAGCTCAGCGAGTTCGACATTACGTACAGACCGAGGTCGGCCATGAAGGCACAGGTGCTGGCCGACTTCTTGGTCGAATGTGCGGGCTTGGGCAAGGAGCCCGAGGAAGGCCCCTCAGGTCGGTCGATGGAGATAGGCACCGACGAGCCCGGAGAGGATGCCTGGATCCTCCATGTAGACGGAGCCTCAAACTCCGGCGGGAGCGGGGCTGGGCTCATCCTCGCCAACAGCAACGGGGTCGTCGCCGAATGTGCACTCCGTTTCCAATTCCCCGCGACAAATAACCAGGCGGAGTACGAGGCGCTTCTTGCCGGACTGAGAGTCTCCCGCGAACTGGGCGTAACCAACCTCAAGGCTTTCACTGATTCCCAGCTCGTGGCGGGGCAGGTGTCCGGGGAGTACGTCGCACACGACCCCCAAATGGCGAGATACTTGGAGCTCGTCAAAGAGGGCGCGTCCAGATTCCGACGCTTCAACATCTTCCATATCCCCCGCGGGGAGAACGCCCGCGCGGATGCTCTCTCCCGGCTAGCGACCCTGCCGGACACGATGCTGGGACGCGCCTATGTGGAGCGCCTTGAGGTCCCAAGCCTCGAAGCACCGGCGAAGGTCCACCAGGTCGACCATGGACCCAGCTGGATAGACAAGTACGCCGCATACATCACCAATGGCACCCTGCCGGAGGACCGCGAGGCGGCTCGCCTCATCAGGAAGAAGGCCGTGCGGTTCGTCCTGATGGACGGGCAGTTGTATCGAAGATCCTACTCCTATCCCCTCCTCAAGTGCGTAGGGCCCACGGAAGCCAAGCTTGTGCTCCAGGAGATCCACGAGGGCATCTGCGGGAACCACGTGGGGGGCAGGGCATTGGCATACAAGGCCCTCCGTCAGGGCTACTTTTGGGAGACGATGAAGGAAGATGCCGCCGACTTCGTGAAGAAATGTGACCGGTGCCAGCGTCACGCCACGGTGCAGCGACAGCCCTCCAACCCGATCTCCCAGCTCTCAGCCCCCTGGCCGTTCGCCCAGTGGGGGATGGACCTCCTGGGCCCATTCCCGCCGGCGTCTGGCCAGCGGAAGTTCTTGATAGTGGCCATCGACTACTTCACGAAGTGGGTCGAGGCCGAACCCTTAGCAAGGATTACCGAAGCGAACGTCGCCAAGTTCTTTTGGAAGTCCATCGTCTGCCGCTTCGGCCTCCCCCACACCGTGGTCACCGACAACGGGCTCCAGTTCGACTGCCGGGAGTTCGAAGAATTCTGCAGCGACCTCGGCATCAAGCATCGCTTCACCTCGGTGGCGCATCCTCAGACCAATGGGGAGGCCGAGGTCACGAACAGGACCATTCTTCAGGGCCTCCGCACGCGGCTGGACCAGGCCAAGGGCAGGTGGGCCGACGAGCTTCCCAGCATCCTCTGGGCATACCACACCACCCCGAGGACGGCTACCGACAAAACCCCGTTCAACCTCGTCTTCGGAGCCGAGGCAGTAATCCCGATCGAGCTCAGCCTACCCACACTGCGTGTGGAGCAATACGACGAGACAGAAAACCCAGCCAGGATGATGCTCAACCTTGACCTTCTCGAGGAAACGAGGGACAAAGCCCGAATTCGAATGGCGGCGTACAGGCAACGCGTGGCCAGGTATTACAACTCCCGTGTGCGGCCGAAGGTTTTCCGTCCCGGAGACTTGGTCCTCCGGCGCGCTGAAGCCTCCCAGCCACGGGAATGCGGCAAGTTATCGCCCAACTGGGAAGGCCCATATCGGGTGGCAGAAGCCCTCCCTCATGGAGCATATTACTTGGAGGAATTGGGAGGTGCCAGGTTCCCCCGGACGTGGAACTCCTCGAACCTAAGGATGTACTATCAGTAATGTAAGGTTCCCTGTTTCTGCAACAAGGTTCCCCCACTTCAAACACTCTTTTCTCGCTTCGACAAGAAAGCCTGCGGCATCGAGCTCAGTCCGGAGATCCTGGGCTTCGGCCTGGAAGGTGGCGCCGAACCCAGTTCGCCCACGCAAGCCCGGAGAACAGCTTAGTACGCCGCGCAAGGCTTGAGAAAGCCTGCGGCGTCGAGCTCAGTCCGGAGATCCTGGGCTTCAGCCTGGAAGGTGGCACCGAACCCAGTTCACCACGCAAGCCCGGAGAACAGCTCAGTAAGCCGCGCAAGGCTTGAGAAAGCCTGCGGCGTCGAGCTCAGTCCGGAGATCCTGGGCTTCGGCCTGGAAGGTGGCGCCGAACCCAGTTCGCCCACGCAAGCCCGGAGAACAGCTCAGTAAGCCGCACAAGGCTTGAGAAAGCCTGCGGCGTCGAGCTCAGTCCGGAGATCCTAGGCTTCGGCCTGGAAGGTGGCGCCGAACCCAGTTCGCCCATGCGAGCCCGGAGAACAGCTCAGCAAGCCGCGCAAGGCTTGAGAAAGCCTACGGCATCGAGCTCAATCCGGAGATCCTAGGCTTCGGCCTGGAAGGTGGCGCCGAACCCAGTTCACCCACGCAAGCCCGGAGAACAGCTCAGCAAGCCACGCAAGGCTTGAGAAAGCCTGCGGCATCGAGCTCAGTCCGGGGATCCTGGGCTTCGGCCTGGAAGACGGTGCAGAAACCGTGTCGCCTGCGCAAGTATGAAGGCGACCCCAAAGACAGGCCCGCTTAAGGCCTACTCTGCCGCCATGCGATCCGGGAGGCCCCAACCTTCGATTTGAGCAATGGAAGGACCAGGCCTGCAACTGTTTCAAGTGTTCCATACCAACATCTCAGAAAGAAAGAAGAAGAAAAGTGAGGTAAGATGAACACGAAGTTTTGTCAAACTGAAACTTTCATTGATGTAAAGGATCAGTACAAGCTGGGAGTCCCGACAGGCCGGGAGTCCCCAAAAAAAGAAAAAGAAAAAAGACAACAGGGAGAAGGCGCTGGGTTCACTATGGTGCCGGGTCGGAGCCCTCTGCCGGGGGCGCGGGTGCTGCGTCCTCGACTTCTACGGCGGCCGGCTCTCGAGGCTGCTCCGGAGCCGCAGCTTCACTGGTCGACGGCGCCGCAGGAGTTGCTTCGGCCGCGCCGGAGGCCCTGCTCTCGCCTCCTGGCCTCCTACCTCCGATCGCCACCCCGCTTAGATCCAGCTCGGGGAAGAGGGCCCCCACCTTCTCCCGGCACATCCGGAACCCCTTCAAGAAGGAGTCCACGGCGGCCTCCCGGACCTCCGACGTGTACTCGTCGGAAGCCCGGAATTTCGGGATGGCCTCCTGCGCCTCCCGTTTTGCGGCCTCCAGGAGCCCGTTGACGTACGCGCTCCGGTCTTTCGCCGCGGTTGCGTCCCGCCGGGCCTCCTCCAACTGGCGCTCCAGCCACTGGGAGTGGGCCTGCAGGCGGGCCTTCTCCGCCACCTCCTCCTCCGAGCGGCGCTGGTTGGAGGTCCGCTCCTCCGACAGGGAAGCCTCCAGCTCTTTGTTCCGCCCCTCGGAACGCGCCAGGTCGGACTGGAGGGTCTGGTTATTGGCTCGCAGCTCGGCCCCCTTCTCCATCAGGTCCTTGACATCGGCCGCGAGCTTGCGGAGCTTCAGCTCCTTCTCGGAGTCCCTTTTGGCATTCCCTATGAGGAAGTCCCTCAGCAGGAGAACGTCGTTCCCGATCTGCACCAACAAGAGCAAATTATGTCAGGATGAAAAGAGTTAGGTTTTGAAAGGAAAAGAAGGGAAGAAGCTCGGACTTACCGTGAAGAGCTGCGGGAGGAGCCCGAGCAGCGCATCAGCGTAATCCCGGCCGCCCCGAGCTCGGCGATCCCGGGCGGTGGAGGCGTACTCCATGATCTTCTCCGCGAGCCCTTTGTCGCGGATGACCGAGTCCCGCTGGGTGATCACCGTGCCGGGGGCGTCAGGCCGGCTCCTGCGGCGGCGCCCCATCAGTTGGAGCCGCGGTCGACGGGCCGGCGGTGGCCACGGGCTGCACTGTCGAGGCGGCAGCGACGACGGACCCGGCGCTGGGCGGAGCAGCGGGCGGAGGAGCCCTCTCGGCGGCGGCGCCACCAGGTCGTGCGGCCGAGGCATCAGCGGCCCCGCCCCGAGGCAACCTGCGCGGGGGAACGACAGCAACCGGGCTGGGCACGGTCGCCGTCACGACCTCCCGGCTCGCCTCTGTACGAGCCCTCTTCACCGCGGGCTCGTCCACCTCAACGACATCCCGCTGGGCTGCGCCCTCCAGGAGGTTCTCCAGCGAAAATTTCATCCCTGCAAAACAAAGGAACAGAAGGTCAGCCGGCTCAGCCATGAAGAAGAAGGGGGGCAGAAGTCAAAGTGGAGCCGAGTCTCACCCGTCTCGCGGATGGGACTGATCCCGGCCTCAAAAAGATTCTGCTCAGAGAGCAGAACCTCGAGTGCCAGGACCACGTCGCTCAGGAGCAGGGAATAGGACTCCTGGTCCGCCGACTCGACCCGAGAATTCCGGTTCGGGGTCCGGTCCGGTTCACTCCAGGCCCAGTCGACGTCTTCGACTGAGGCAAAGAAAAACCGGTTCTTCCAGCCCTTCACCGAGAAAGGGATGTTGAACCGGAGACACCTGGGCCGGGGCGAAATGTACCACCAGCCGTCATCGGTGGAGCACTTCTTCAGGGTGAACAAGGCCCTGAAGAGGGAGAAACGGGCAACGAACCCGTGGAAGTGACAGAAGACAATGAAAGAAAAGATGACCCGGATGGCGTTGGGAGCCAGCTGGGCCGGGACAAGCCGAAAATGGCTAAGGAAGGAAAGAAAGAAGGGGTGCAGAAGAAACCGAAGACCCCCAAGGAGGAAGTCTTCGTAGAAGGCAATGCGGCCGGGGCCACTCATGGTGACGCGCTCCCCGGACCGCGGAACAAACAAGCGAATGGACCCCGGGATGCCGTAAGCATCCCGGAGCAGAGAAAGATCGCCTTCGGTCATGGTGGAAGCATGACCGGAGGGACCGGCGGGAAGAGAAGGAGGTGCAGGAAGAGCAGGAAGAGCCGGAAGAGAGCGAAGGGGGACGGCAGGAGCAACCGGAGGAGGCCGGGTCCCCCTAGGGATGCCAATGGTGACACCCCCGGGTTGCAGACGCTGGCAGGATCTCCTCCGGGATTGTCTCCTCATCCGAGGAGGAAGAAGATGGAGTCCTCGGCCGGGATGGACCGGCCTCGTCCGGGTTGGAAGAGACATGGCGACGGCGCGCCATGGAAAAGAGAAGGACAGAGGATCGAAGAGAAAAGAAAAGAGAGGAGAGGAAGGGGACCGGAGAAGAAGAAGGAGGCACTCACCGAAAATGCGCCAGACGAGTGCAAGGCAACAGGAGTTAGTCTGCAGCAAACCGCCCACGGAGCAAGGGGAAAGGCCTCATTCTGGAAAGTCCCCTCCCTTTCAAACTCAGCCGACAGCGGCCGTACCCGTCATTCCGCTTCAGGCCACTGGATGATCGCCACGTGGGCGCACGCCCGACACCGACGCCTCGTTAGCAGAGTAACGGCCTCTGCCTCGAAGCGACGCATTAATTGCAGGCAAGTGGGCGACGCGTGGCAGCTCCCCATAGGTTTTCAATCGCATCGAGTCACGGCGACGAGGATCGTGGTAATTATGATGCAAGATCTTCGCCTCCCCACGTCATGTCCGCATTGAATCCCGACGTTCCGTTCTACGACGCCCCGACGGAACGGCGGGCTGGGGGCAACTGTTACAGCCGTGACAGTGACGTGGCCAGGCTCAGGTACCGCCAAATGCGATCGAGCCACGTGGAAGTTTCCCAGGCCGAGTCGGCGCCACGTCTTCAAGGCCAGGATCGGCAAGACTACACCGCCCGACGACTGTCTAAGGCAAACCGCCCTTGCCGAGGTCGAGCTCGGCTCGGAGTTCCTCTACCACCCCGCTGGTGCCCGGACCCGGAGGGGTCCGCCTAAGTGAGGTCGGCCGAGGCCAGGCGACCTCCTGCCACCTCGCCAGGTGTCCACCCAGGAGGGGTCCGCCTAAGCCGAGGTCGGCCAATCCTTCGCCCTTCGCCAGGTGGCAACCCGGAGACGGGCCCACCTCGGCCGAAGCCAGGCGACCTCCTGCCACCTCGCCAGGTGTCCACCCAGGAGGGGTCCACCTAAGTCGAGGTCGGCCGGTCCTTCGCCCTTCGCCAGGTGGCAACCCGGAGACGGGCCCACCTCGGCCGAAGCCAGGCGACCTCCTGCCACCTCGCCAGGTGTCCACCCAGGAGGGGTCCGCCTAAGCCGAGGTCGGCCAATCCTTCGCCCTTCGCCAGGTGGCAACCCGGAGACGAGCCCACCTCGGCCGAAGCCAGGCGACCTCCTGCCACCTCGCCAGGTGTCCACCCAGGAGGGGTCCACCTAAGCCGAGGTCGGCCGGTCCTTCGCCCTTCGCCAGGTGGCAACCCGGAGACGGGCCCACCTCGGCCGAAGCCAGGCGACCTCCTGCCACCTCGCCAGGTGTCCACCCAGGAGGGGTCCACCTAAGCCGAGGTCGGCCGGTCCTTCGCCCTTCACCAGGTGGCAACCCGGAGACGGGCCCACCTCGGCCGAAGCCAGGCGACCTCCTGCCACCTCGCCAGGTGTCCACCCGGGAAGGGTCCACCTAGGCCGAGGTCGGCTGGTCCTTCGCTCCTCACCAGTTGGCCCCCAGAGACGGGTCCAACTCGGCCGAGGTCAGACCGCTCGTACGGAGAGGGTCCCAGGGAGAGAAACGAGCCCCGGCCATCCCTCGGACCGTACGAACCCCAGACGGCGCTCCGTACGGAGGGCGGCGGCACGCGGAACATCACTTGCATCGGCCCGACAGGTCCCACAGCCGAGAGACGCGATCTTGACGAAGCAGGCCCCATAAATGGATGGCGCCCACGCTTGGGGATGAGAGCGCTCTCGCTGGGCCCGAGGCCTGGCCGGCCGCCTTGCCAGCGCCGCCCTCCCCTTTTTCTCTTCTGTCTTTGCCTTTTCTCTGCTGGGCCCGGCGGACGAGGTCGGAAAGCCGCTTGGCCCCCTTCACCGAGAAGGGAAAGAGAAAAGGACGGGGGAGGGAAGTCTCCAAGGAGGAAGAAACAAGCGCACGACGAAAGGAGATAAAGAGGGAGGAATCTGGGGACGACAAGGTAAGTGAACAAGCCTGGGGAAGAAGAAGAAGCACCGGCACAAGGCCTTGCTCCGAGGGTGAAAAGCCCAGAAATCCCGAGAGGGGAACACTGGGTGTGAGCTCGGCTAGGAGGCCCAACCGAGATTCTGGTCCCTAGAGCGTTTCCCTCACTAAGTAAACTCTCTAAGTCTGGAACCCCTTCGGGGGTCCGTCTGGAGAGTCTGTTCCTTCTCGTCGTCTACTGACTTGACCGTCGGAGCTCCCTCGCCGGAATCCCCGACCAGGTTCTTCTAACCCCCTTTTTTGCAGGTTCGCCGCGGGAAGGAGGCTCCCTCGCCAGGCGGTCAGGAGGGATCGACGGATCCGCGGCACGGGCGCGGCGACGAGAGCGGCAACACTTTAAAATCTATGTGTTACACCAAAAGGCCGACTACCAAGAAGGCCGACCATCCAAAAGGCCAACTTGCCTTGAAGGCCAACCAACCAGCAGGCTAAAGGTCGACCACCCAGAAGGCCGACCCACTGAAGTTGAGGTCCGAACTGATCCACTGAAGTAGAGGTCCGAACGACCCACTTCTGCTGAGGTATGGCTGACTCACTTCTGTTGAGGTACGACTAAGCCACTTCTGTTGAGGTACGGCTAACCCACTCCAAGGATATCTCGATGACTCCAGAAGCCTCTTCCCATATGTACCAGAATTCTGTTACAACAGAATTCTGACACATCAATGCCACTGCTCCACTACTCCCACGATGTTGCCCTACTGGGGTACTACATGGCCACTCTCTAGATTATCCTAGGGATAGATCAGTCTTTCTCGACTTCACCCTAAAAGATTTTGGCACTATTCTACGCCTATATAAGGTAAAGAAAGGCAAACCCCGGGTAACTCTCAGAACCCATCACTTTTAATTATGGGTCTTCCCTTCTCGTCTCCCTACCCTCTAGCAGACGGAGAGTCCCCCAAGCTCTCCATCTCAGAGGTCTTTCATTTTCCATGATCGTCCCACTAACTTGATCGTTGGAATGTCTTTGCCGGAATCCCCGGCATAAGGCATTCTCTGTTTTGCAGGATCCCAGAGAGGAAGAACAAGGAAGAGGTCCGACCTCGGTGATTCTACATCAACAGATTGGTGCTAGAGAAAGGGCCGACCCGCTTCGGCCACTGCTAGCACAGATCCTGCTATAGCCCGCGGTCACCTTCGCTCGGTCCAGATGCCCCCGCAGGCACCTCCGTGCATCTGGACGCCCCCACGACCCCTCCGCTCGGTCTAGATGCCCTACGTGCCCCATGCCACGTCCGGCCCCATGGCCATCGTCGGACGCTCGCGATCAGCTTGCCCCGTGTCAGCTCCTACGTTTGCATGCTGGGGGTCAGCTCGATGACCCTAACCTACTCCGCGCTAGGCCCGCACCCCCACGGCATCTTCCCGTGGCCGTCGGCTGTCTCCGCGCCCCAATGCACCCTTACGGTCTGCCCCGCACCTGCAAAGGGGCCCGGCCATCTCCATGCCAGTCGACCTGCCCAGTGCCCACAAGGGGCCCCACGGTGTCTCCGTGCCAGGTCAGGCCTAAGGCCGCCTTTGCGCCCCCGCGCGCTCCCCGTGGCGTCTCCGTGCCCCACGGTCACCTCCGCTTGGTCCGAACGCCCCAGCGGGCACCTCCACGCGTTCGGACGACCCCACGATCACCTTCGCTCGATCCTAACGCCCCCGCGGGCACCTCCATGCATCTGGATGCCCCTGCGGTCCCCTCCACTATGTCCGGATGCCCCACGCGCCCTGCGCCACGTCCGGCCCCACGACCACCATCGGACGCCCGCGGTCGGCTTGCCTCGCGTCAGCTCTGGCGTCCGCACGCTGGGGGGCAGCCCGACGACCCCGACCTGCTTCGTGCAAGGCCCGCGCCCCCGCGGCTTCTTCTCGCGGCCGTCGGCCATCTTCGCGCCCTCATGGCCTGCCTCGCGCCTGTAAGGGGCCCCACGACGTCTCCGTGCTAGGTCCGGCCCATGGCATCTTTACGCCCCCGCGCGCTCCCCGCGGTCAGCCTGCTCTGTGCCCTCGCGGCATCTTCCTGCGGTCGTCGGCCGTCTCCGCGCCCCACTGCGCCCTCACGATCTGCCCCGTGCCTGCAAAGGGGCCCCGGACGTCTCCACGCCCATCGGCCTACCTCGTGCCGGCTCCGGCTTCAGCACGCCCTCACGACCTGCCCCACCCCGCAAGGTGCCCCACGGCATCTCCGTGCCAGGTCCGGCCCGCGGCCATCTCCGCGCCCCCGCGCGCTCCCCGTGGCGTCTCCGCGCCCTCGCGCGCTCCCCGTGCATCTCCGCACCCCGTGGTCGGCCTGCTCTGCACCGGTCTAGCCCCGCGACCGCCCTCGTGCCCCCGTGCCCTTCCGTGACTGTCTCCGTGCACCTGCGTGCTTTCGCTGCTATCTCTGCGCCCCTGCGCACTCCCGTGACCTGCTCCATGTCGAGTCCGGCCCCAAGGCCGTCTCCGCGCCCCCGTGCGCTCCCATGATCCGTCTGGTTCCATCCCAGGTATGCTTCTCGGAATGCAGGTATGAAGGAGATCCGGATAACAATCCGACGTGTAAAGTAGTGCATCGACAGTGCCCCAAGAAGGCTCCGCCCCTGGCTTGCTTCTGCCCATCTCAGGCATGCTCTTCTCAGCTCATGTGCTGCAAAGGAGCAGTACCCCAGTCAGTATCCTGAATCAGGAAATGGTCACGAGCACCATGACCGAGCAGATCCACTATCTTCTTCCAGATCTCCCTTAAAAATGGGTGCATTTAATGATGCTCTCGTCTTTTGATGGTGTGAACCCTTCTGAAGGCCAAGAGCAAGGGGGCAACTGTTACACCAAAAGGCCGACTACCAAGAAGGTCGACTATCCAAAAGGCCGACCTGCCCTGAAGGCCAACCAACCAGAAGGCCGAAGGCCGACCACCCAGAAGGCCGACCAACCTTAAGGTCGACCCACTGAAGTAGAGGTCCGAACCGACCCACTGAAGTAGAGGTCCGAACGACCCACTTTTGCTGAGGTACGGTTGAACCACTTCTACTGAGGTACGGTTGACCCACTCCAAGGATATCTCGATGACTCCAGAAGCCTCTTCCCACATATACTAGAATTCTGTTACAACAGAATTCTGACACATTAGCGCCACTTCTCCACTACTCCCACGATGTTGCCCTATTGGGGCACCATGTGGTCACTCTCCAGATTCTCCTAGGGGTAGATCAGTCTTTCCTGACTTCACCATAACAGATTTTGGCACTATTCCACGCCTATATAAGGTAAAGAAAGGCTGACCCCAGGTAACTCTCAGAACCCATCACTTTTAATTATGGGTCTTCTCGTCTCCCCACCCTCTGGCAGACGGAGAGTCCCCCAAGCTCTCCATCTCAGAGGTCTTCCGTTCCCCACGATCGTCCCACTGACTTGATCGTCGGAGTGTCTTCGCCAGAATCCTCGGCACAAGGCATTCTGTGTTTTGCAAGATCCCAGAGAGAAAGAACAAGGAAGAGGTCTGACCCCGGTGATTCTGCATCAATACTATGCAATCGACGATTCAATGATCGGCATCGTAAAAGAAGATCAATCATTTCTTGTATGAAAAATATAACCTGAATCAAAATCTCCATTGTATACATCAAATATGAAAGTGGTATGATGAGTTTAGATCAGCAATTATCTCGACAAACAAAAAGTTTGGATTAGTAGTTCTCTACACATCCATGTCACCTTTAAAACCTTGAGGTGGCCATGAAATAGTGATTAAGTACATGATTTCTATTATATAATCCGGATGACATGCACCCAAACATGCACCATGTCATGCCAATATAAAATGACTCTTTGTTCTTATTATCTCAACCAATACAAAGCGATGCTATCTCATGCGCCGAGGCTTGCCTCGCTTGCCATACCCTTCAAGCAACCGGAAATCCTAGATCAGAATCCTAGCTAGGCGGTGCAACTCCTAAAATTGGGACGTGTAGGTTATCATAGTATGGATAAACCTTCCGCCCTTTTCTCGAAAAAAATATAAAATTATTGGCAAATAAATTATTAATAATTAATACAAAAAATCGTTATAATGATTAAGTCATAATTCGATTTGATTGGATTGAATATATGATCTGATTATAGGTTCTAATTCAATTAGGATAAGATGTGATCTTCAAGGGATAAACACAATTACATCCGAAAATCAAAAAAAAAGAAAAGAAAAAAAAGGGAACAACGAAAGAAAGAACTCAAGAACAGGGAAACATGTAAATAGTATAATTAATAATTAGATTGCTGCACAGAGCTTGGGAATGTACAGGAAATTACTCAAGATAGCAAGGAATCGACGTCGCCGGTCCTGAGGGCACGGGCAATCTCATCGGCGACCATCATACACGACGAGATCCATTCGTCGAGGGCCACCCAAACCAGCTTCACGATGTCCACAGCCGAGGCCCATGACAGTGGCATCAACCTTCCACCCTTCTCCTCCCCCCTTGATTCCTTCGAACAACCGTATCTCGACACTTGGCTCAGCAAGACAAGCTCTCACGAACCGACTTCAATTTCTATTGCTATTATTATCATTGAGAAAGATCGGAAGCCATCACCTTCCAAGGATAAGCAAAGAGCTACCGGGAATGATTGCTACGGACTAAAATAAAGTATTATTTTATGTGAGAACTCTCTGTCTGCTTTTGAGATGGATCCCTTTGTTAAGATATATATATATATATATATAATTTCATGTTTTATTTTATTCTTGTCACAGTGCATGAGAGAATGACAGGCGGAAGAGGAGAAAGTTCCATTCTCTTCAGCCATGGCCATCTTTGCCACGTTGGGGCCTTGTTCGGTAGAGGACGCTGACTAGGGGCTAGAAGGGACAAAAAGAATCGAAGTTACGAATCTGATGACCGTGTGATTCGGATCATATGGTTAAGATATCCACCGAGGGACACGCCACCAGCCGGTTGGATAATTAAATACCTCTTGACCATTTTGTTGTTAGAAGCAACACGGTTTTTAAGGATTTTTTTTTTAATAAACCGGATTTATTAAACTAATTAAGTGTAAATATATCCATGCAAGAAAATATCAAGGAGCTCGGAGAAATATCCATCAGGGTCATCCACAATATCAATTAGCATGATTATAACAACTATAATGCCACCTGGCCAACGGTATTATTAATTTCTCTACAAGCATGTTTCACTTCAAAAATTTGTAAAGTTACTTCCATTCTTCGCAATTTTATTGTAAAGGCACTGAAAAAAAAAAAAATACTAAAAAATATTTTTTTCGATGTTAAAAATATCCCGAAATTTTAAAAAGCATCGATAAAGCACCGATTATATAAGAGTGGAGAGAACTTCTTTTGATGTTTTTTAAAATCATCATACTTTAAAATGTTGGTTTAAAAAAATTGCCGATACTTTAAATTGAAAAAAGCTCGACAAAGATATCTATCAACATTTCTAAAAAGCATCGGTAGTTGGCTAAAATGTCAATGCTTTAAAACATCATTTTACAAATATTTCTGGTATACAAAAGCATCAACATTGATCAGACCCGACACAGTTGTATGCCAAAATAATTTTTAGAAGTGTCGGTAGTTTGCAAAGCATCAATTTTGGTTTGATGCTTAAAAGCATCATCATTCTTTTTATTAATAATGCTTAAAAATATTGTTACTGTGTAGAGCGACGATTCTTAATAGCATTAATAGTCTTTTTTTTAAAAAAAATTTAAATAACAATTATGTACAAATTCTTATTAATTAAATAATAATATAAATTTATATAATAAACCTATACAATAAACAATAAAACCATAACAAAACCATATAGCAAATTATTGATAAAATCTATATAAAAATTTATTATAACCTAAATATAAAAATTTCATTGCAACTCAAATCGATATAACAAATCCATATAAAAAAATTATTATAACCCAAAGTTCAATAAAATGAAAAGATCCATTAAATATAAGGATAAAATAAAAAAATGCAGAAGTCAATCATTTGTAGGAGGATGGTCGTTATCCTGTCCATGAGTGCCAGATGTACCGGGGGGCTTACAAGAAGCATATAAGAAGCTTGAATTGTGAATCTATATATCACACTATATTCTAAATCATTGATTTTATACAAAAACATATATGTATTTACCTAAGATGTGGTATATATCTGTAACACAGATGTAAGCCACTCAATGTGCTCACTCAAGGCATCCATCTAGGCCTGCATCTCTCTCTATTAATGGCATGACCTTATCACATCTTCTCTATTTCCGTCTCGAGTCTACAAATGCATGTATCCTGAAGACCGTCTCCAGCATCTTGAGTATATTTATTCATCACAGATAACTAAGTAGGGGTGACCCAATTCTATAATCCCTTACTCGACCGTAGTGCTTCGGTTCTACCAACTCTATAAAAATCTCGGCCTCGATACAACTACTTTGTATAGATACTATAGGCTCATTGACACGCTCTGTGATAAAAGATGTAGCTCTCTCCTGTATTTATTTAGGAAACAAGAGTTATATCTTAATGACTAACAAAATCAAACTAAAATCATTGCACAAAATAGATTATAATAAATTATTATATATAACTCTCTTGACTTATCTTGGATAAACGTACCATCATGGTGAGTATGAGTCATCCGATAAAACTCTACCTCTTTAGATTCCCTTCTATGCTTATCCATCTATGAAAAAAATATAATTTTAAGTAAATACTTTAACAATTTTTTAAAAAAATGTAAGTATCATAATACATATATGGTACACAATATATAATGTTAGTTTCATTAAAAAGTATAAGCATTTCAATATAAAAAATATAAGTTTGTAGTATAGGAAACATACGAATTTTTATCTAACTCATGCATATAACTCTTGGATCCTGATGTATGATAAATAGACTAAGTTACTCATGCAACTCTACTAATATCAAAATGTATTTGTAAAATAAAGTAAACAATTTCTTATATCCTGAGAGGAAAGTACATATGTATAATCTGTAATATAAATCGAATATTCTAATAAAGTTATTTAAAAAAAAGTACTACAAGATACCTATCATCTCTCGGAGAACCAGTAATAAACTAGCCCCATCTATTGATGAGGGGTTATATTAGGATGACAAGTATGAACAACCTCCTCCCTAGTCATACTTGCTCTCTTATAGTCCCTCTTCAAGAATGCTTTTTCATCTTTCCATTTGCAGTTAAGAGACTTCAATATAAAGTCATGAGTGGATGGAGGGATTACAAACTTGTTCTACATATAAAACAAATGTTAACTTAAATAAATGATAGCAGTTAACAATTATTATACAATATGAGATTCAGTTGTTTATCTATACAAGTCGTAGAAGCTTAACTTTATATGCCAGAAGCATGTCATTCTATTTTAAATAATTCAGGGGACATAGCTAAGGCCTCAATGCAACTATCCTTAAAAATAAAGTCAATAAGTTGGCAACTTTTTTAATTGGCTACCCCAGCTAATTACACTTTACTACAATCCTCTTACCCTCATGCATCTACCATACATCTCGTACTATAATTGGCCCATGTTTGGATCTTACTTTCTCTGATCTATCTACAAAAAATATATAAAAGTAAAAAATAATAAGAAGTATAATAAAATTTTATCAAATCAAATAAAAGATAAATTATCCTAAATCTGTAGCTCATCATTCACATGATTGACAGAAGGATCATGCTACCCTGAGGATGACGAACCTGTCTCAGGCTATTATGGAAAAGGACTAGCCTCAGACTATTATGCCAAAGAAGTACCAGCCTTTGTCTATGAGTGCTGAAACTGCACACCAGCAAATCATCACAAACTAGACATGGTGTCACCTAGCATTTACATAAATAAAAGTCAGAATCAATTAACATAAATATTAATTTAATATAATAATTAATATAAATTACATATAATGTAAATATTTATTATCAGTAATAATTAAGTAGTAGTATCTCTTTCAAATTTTGTCCTAACTAAAGGTACTGTAACATTTGCATCATCAGCTAGCACAAAATTATATGGCATAGATTGCATATAAGTATTATCATCATCATCTTTTAGCTACTTTTTCATATCATATAAGTTTCTAGATTTTGTTTCGATGACAGTAGCCCAATCTTTATCTTTTATATCTTGTATAAAAAATACTTGATGAGCTTGAGATGAAAAAATAAATGGATCATTCTTCAATAAGAAATTGGTATGTATCAATCTTAAAAAACTTACAAGTATAAATCTATTTGCATCTTGTTTCAAATCCTTTGGTAAGTTTATATCTACCCAATCATATCTAAATAATATAACTTTAAATATTCTATAATAATTTAACTCATAAGTATCTTTAAGTGCACCATAATAAAATTTTCTATCAGCTTCTACTATAATACTACTATTCCATATTTTTCTAGATTTTTTATGATCTTTAGTTTGTATGATTATGAAACTATTATATCTAATCATAATTTTGTTAGATCCTCAAGTCAGGACTATTAATTTATTTGAATAATTTTTTTCTATCATCATTGATATCTAAAAAATAATATGAAATGTTGATAAGTTATTTGATATTAAATATGTATCCAAAATCAATATATCTCTTAGATATATATCAAACCTGATTTAAAAGTCATGTAGAAAATAACTCGATCAACCATTGCTGCTCAATCCTTAAATTAGGATGAGTGCTATAATTAGCTTGTCATTGAGATATCAAACATTCACTACATAAAATATAAATATTTTACTTAGAACATTATATAAGTATGATGTTTAGAACTTGTTATGCCTTAAATATACTAACCTATGATAGTCATATATTATGTCACTATAAAATAATCCATAATAATGTGCTTGAACTATTGATTTTTTATAAGTATAACACTTTCAATTTTTCTCAAGATTCTTCCAGTAATTAAAATCTTGTACAATTCTGCATTCTCCACAAAATTGCTATGCCATTGAGGTCTATTAAATATGTCTTTATACCTTAAAGATTTCTTAAACAAAATATCAAATACTCTTTGATGTGGCATGGTCGCTGACATGGAGTGTGATGTGGCATGGCCACTGACATGAAGTGCTCCTCGGGTCCAACTAGCGGCCACATTGACAGGAGGCGCATTTGGATGCACACGCCGGATGAGGCATCAATATCGAGCCCCTGGCTGAGGTCAACTCCCCCAAGGTCGAGTCCTCGCCAAGGTCATGCTTTCATTCTTAGAGCCTCTGGCTGAGGTAAGCTCCCCCGAGATCGAGCCCTCGTCGAGATCGTGCTCTCGTTCTCAGAGCCCCTGGCTGAGGTCAACTCCCCCGAGGTTGAGCCCCCACCGAGGTCATGCTCTCGTTCTTCGAGCCCCTGGCCGAGGTCAACTTTCTCGAGGTCGAGCCCTCATCGAGGTCGTGCTCTCATTCTTCGAGCCCCTAGCTGAGGTCAGCTCCACCGAGGTCGGTTCCTCATCAAGGTCGTGCTTTCACTCTTTGAGCCCCTGGTTGAGGTCAGCTCCCCCGAGGTTGAGCCCCCACCGAGATCGTGCTCTCATTCTTCGAGCCCCTGGTCGAGGTTAGCTCCCTCGAGGTCGAGCCCTCACTGAGGTCGGCTCCCTCGAGGACAAGCCCTCATCAAGGTCATGCTCTTGTTCTTCAAGCCCTCGACCGAGGTCCGATCCCTCGAGGTCGAGCCCTTGCCGAGGTCATGCTCTCGCTCTTCGTGCCCTGATCGAGGCCAACTCTCTCGAGGTTGAGCCATTGGCCGGGGGCATATACTCCCTTGCTCAGGGTTGATTGCTTGGTCAAAGTAAACCTCTACCCCTGAAGTCAGGTATGGTTTTTACAAGAGGGAAAGGTCTTCTTCCTGGGTGCCCCTAGAATAGCCGGGATTAGGGCTAGAAATGGGCCGGCCCAAAAGCCCATTATCTGGACCTGGGCTGGGCCAGCTCAATAAACTTCAGGCCAGCCTAAAATTTGTTCTGACTTCGGACCAAATTTTAAGCATATTGGACTAGTCTTAGGGTTGTAAAATAGAGTCCATTTAACTTTTGAGCCAAAGGGATGCTTGGATTCAGTCCAAACATTTTTAAAATATAATCTTTGGGCCAGCCCAATGGGCTTTGGGCTAGCCCATTTCCAACCCTAGCCAGGATGGTGATGCCAACAGGTGGTGTCGTCATCCCCATCAGAGCCCTCGCACTACTTGGAGAGACTGGCACCCTGGTGGCGAGGGGCTCCACCAGAGCATATCGCATGCGACCTCTAAGGAATGGCATCCCGCCAGAGCACGCCGCCTGCGAAAGAGCATCCTGCTAGAATGTTAGGCCCTTTAACCCACTATCGGCACCTCCAAAGGAAGGGCATTCCGCTAAGGGTGCCACGCCTCTTGACCTAATTTCTTCAACACTCGAAAGAGGAAGGTCCTACCAGAGGTCTCAAACCCCGTGGTGTCCCTCGCCAAACGGCATTTTGGCAGGTCTCCCTAAACATGGTAGGGCGATGCCAAAAAGAGGCAGTGACCTATTGGGAAGTCAGGCCCCGTGGCATGCCACTCGCAATCATCGTGAAGGGACATACACTTCTTAATGCTTTACTTGTACCTATGGTAGATTTCTCTCTATGGGGCCTATGGATCCTATCCCACTCCTCTCAGGAGGAAAGGGAGGAGCAGGCCTGCATTTTGATCACAAAGGGCACTCCCAAGTGGCGCCAAGTCAAGGCTCTATGCCCTACTAGAGGAAGAGGACTTCTATAAGGAACACAAATGGGGTCTTCGGCAAGGGTAAGCAAGGGAGAGAGCAGACAACCAGGAAAGTCCCAAGGACAAGACAAGCACACAGGAACTCCCAAGAGAGTCCCAACGGTGGAAGCCACCCCTGTCCAATCTCTCTCTCTCTCTTGAACTCTCTTTCCAAATCTCTGGAATCCTCTAAGAGTGCAGACCACTTTGGGATCCACCCAGGAGGATATGTTTCTCTTGATCGCCCACTGACTTGAGCATCGGAGTGCCCTCGCTAGGATCCCTGGCCCGGGTCTCCTTTCTTTTGCAGGACCGGGCACACGCGGAAGATGCCGGGTGAGAAGCACATGATCGATGTTATGCAGGAGCTGCAGGCCACGACGATCTAGGCGGCAATAGATTAGTGCACTAGGTAGGGGGTCGACGGTCATCGTGAGCCAGTCCCTCATTGCTAAAACAACTCCATGACATGGTGGAGTTGCGCGCACGAAAAGCCTCCATCAGCCATGTGGGGGATCCTCCTCCTCATGGAGACCCGCACAGTCCAAAGAGGGAGCTCCTTGCCCCACCGTCGCCACCTCCAGTGGACCTCCAGCTCACTGTGCTTGCCCAGTAGGTACAGACCCTGACTGCGATTGTTCGATAGCTACATCAACAATATCGATCCCTGGCTATCCAACAGTAGCCAGGAACCCCCATGGCCCAAGTTGCTGAGCCTCATGGTAGCCTGCGATCCTTCCAAGGAAGGCCATCACACTTGCAGGCCACATCTTATCACTGGAAAAGCCTACAGACCCCAAGGAAGAGGCAGTGGAGTGGGTTGGTAGACCCCGCCGATCTCCGGCCTCTGACCGTGTCACGTCGAGGCATCGTAAGCGATGTCATGGCAAGGCCCCCCGGTATGACCTCCTCTAGTCCCTATCTTCTTCTCCTTCGACAGCCTTGACAGAAGGATCTACCGATGAGGCTATCAGGCACTAGGCTAAGAGGCGCTTGGAGGAACAATAATGCAAGCTGGCCAAGCTATCTCCCAGTTTGCCAATCTGCAGGGCTCCTCATGCGAGCCGATGGGCTATGATGCCCACCCCCTTTCTCCCAAAAGATCCAAGAGGAACCGATTCCTAGCCAGTTCCGCATGCCTCAAGTGGATCCCTACGATGGGACCATCGACCTCCTGGACCACTTGGAGAGATACAAGGCTCTTATGAGAGTTCAGGGAGTGATCGACATCATGCAGGAGCTACAGGCTACGGCGATCTAGGTGACAACACTCTTCAGTAATGTATCCTTTAGTAATCGAGCCCTCAGGACATGCTTTGTTTCATACATAATTTTTCAGTCATACAAGATACCTTGAAGAATTAATAATTTATTAAAATATCAGTATGACATTGCTTCTAATAAAGTTATTTAAAGATTTAAGATTTTTAACAATACCTTTCAATAAGATACATCCATCTATAGTGTACCGGTCCACCAAGTTTAACTTCTGAAGCTAGGTAAATGAGTAAATACCATAATAGTGAAAAACTCATAAGGAAAAGTCTTTTCCATCTAGCAAAATATAATCATAATATCAGACTCCAACTGGTCAAGCTCTTGAAAATCAATAAGAATGATAATCGAAGTATAATTGCAAGAACTTGTTTTGGCATTGATGATCTTAAAGCCAGTAAGAAGATATCTTGCATTAATATGTGACTATTATGATTTTTAAGATTAGAAAGTTTCCAATCTTTTAGATGCACATAAAATATTTGATGCATATCCATCCAGTATTTTAATATTTTTTAAAACTATCAAAAAATTATCTTTTTCTTGAGCAGACATTGTATAACATGTAGGAGGCAAATAAATTCTATCATTAGCAAGAATTTTGGGATGAAGCTCCTATCGGATATCCATTTCTTTTAATCAAGTCATGCTTTCATGTTGTCATTGGCCTTTTCATCAATGTTTAATAATGTTCCAAGCAAATTATGAAACATTCTTCTCTATATGCATGATATCAAGATTAAGTTGAATGAGATTATATTTTCAATAAAGTAAGTCAAAGAAGATACTTCTTTTTTCCATAACTATTTGCTAGGCTAATGTGTAGGTGCATCTATGTGTCTTCCTTATTTTTATTTTTGAAAAAATTATGAGGATCTTCAAACATCTTTACATCCATAGTACTGGTATATACATACATACATACATACATATATATATATACACACACACATATATATAACAAACACATATATATGTATATATTTATATATGTATGTATATATATATATATATGCTGCGGTTTCGTCGAATGTGTTGATTTGGTTGGATGTGGCTGCTTTAACATGCGGCTCTGGGATTCTCCCTGGAATGTGTAGGTGCACCGAAACCTACAAAGACAACAAAGACATAGAAGTCCGGTTATGATAGGGTGCTCCTTGATGGTGAACCCTTTGATGCCTAAGTCAGTCTCCCATGGAAGCAAACAGAAGAGTGCTCTATAACTTCTAGGCAAATGGATATAGTGATGGTCGTAGTGTATGGGAGTAGAGTCGGGCGAAGCAATGGAAGTGACAAATGAAGGTAGCAAAATATAGCCTAAGTTTGTGAAAGTGCGAGCGAAGCTTGATGAAAAGCGGGCGAGGCTTGAAAGAGGAAAGGCAAAGCTTAAGGGAGAGTTAGTGGAGCTTGCAAGAGAGCAGGGAAAGCTTGATTGGTTACCTTAGGGGCTCTTGTTGTCTTTGTCTCCTTGCTTTGCCTTGCTTTGGCCCTCATTGGCTTAGCTCCCTACTTAGGCTTTAGCTCAAGACTTTGGAGGTTGAGAGACCCTTTGAAAGGCTTCCTAGAGAACCTTGAAACTTTTCATTTAGGGCTTTTGGAAGCTTTTAAATCTTTTTGAAGACTTCTAAAAGACTTACGAAAGACTTACCAAAGACTTACCTAGATTATCCACGAAAAACGGTTTTTATAGGTGGGTATATGGAGTACTGTTGCCTAAGGGACGTCCTACGGTGTAAGGAATGGTGGCTAGCATGTCTTTATGATAGGTACACTTCTGCAAAGTGCATGCTCTTGTAGGAGTGGTCAGAGTGGCCGAGGGTGGCATGGAGCATGTCTTCATGGAAAGCACACCTCTACCAGGCCACATCCTGGTAGTGGTAGATATCAAAGAGGTATTGTGCTGGATTACTGACTCCCTTATAGAAATAGGGCATGCAAGGCTTCTCCCAACATAACTTTTAAGAATCATGTGGCAAGATCCAAGGAGTCTTCTCTCTATGCTTTTCCAATAGATGACGTGATGAGCCACGCTGGACTCTACATAGGCTTGACCATTTCCTGGCATATCAGTTGCTCCCCACTTTTCAGGCTAAGACATCTCTTTTGCCTCAGGCATAGGAAGTAGAGTCTAGATGCTGCGGGGCATGACACTAGGCCTATCTTCGCTAAAGTTCACATAGTTTGGTGAATTAGAAGTCTGGATGGTTCACCCCTTGTCCTAGTGGGTGAGGCATTTGCGGATGCTTCACCTTATGCTGGGTGAGGCATTAGTTGTTGGTAGTGTAGGCTGCACGTGACTCTAGATAGGATCAAAAGGGTAAGTTCGAGCAGATCGCATGCACAGGCTACATTTATGAGGTGCACACAATAATTCGAAGCACTCAAGAAGGCATGATGGAAAACCCGTGCTCAAAATGGTTGACAATCTAGGTGATGCAAAGCGTCCACTTGGGGTGGTTGCATTTTCGCTCATGAACCATCACTCGGCATGCAGCTTTTGGACTGCTATCCCTGTGAGAGGCCATAAATAAGAGTGGAGAGGGATGGCCACTTCTTGTACTCACTATCTACTGTAGAAAAGGAGGGAGAGCGTAAAGCCTTTGCTACCGAGGGAGTCTGTTACTGCTGTAAGGGCTGCTATGATTGAAGTGGTGGGTCTTCTTCTCTCTTATCCTTCCTTCTCTTTTCTTCTTCTTTATTCCTTCTATGCCCTTTAGGAGTTTTTCAATAGGATCGATGGTGGCTAAAGACATTTCCCATGCAATTGAGTTTGTCTTGAGTGAGGAGGATCTAGTGTGGATTCGAAAAGAGTATGGCATTCTGGAGTCGATTAGACTTGAGTTGCAAGTCCCCGTTTGAAAGGGTAACTATGGGGTCGACAACTCGGGTGGCCTTATATGAGGCATTCAAGGTCAAGTTTTGAGGCATCTGCTTCCTGATATCATGGTTGAGCTACTATGGTGGTACCAAATATGCCCAATTTAATTAGTCCCCAATGCATGATAGTTGATCATGGGATTCTTCTGTCATCTACTACTATGGGGAGAGCACCCCGGGCTAGGGTTTTTAGGGCCTTCTTCTAGTTGAAGTCAAGCATATAGGGTCAATGGTGGTACGCCATGCCAAGAAGGAATATCAATTTCCCAAGGGCCCAATCAAAGTGTACCAATGAAAGGAATGGTTCCTCTTCATGACTTTTCTGGTGGCCTTGCCATTTCCAACTAGGTGGGGGTCACCAGAAAGAATGAGGGTGCAGGACTACTTTGAACTATAGCTTCTGGAGAGAGATATGGTGAGGAGGATGGAGAAGACTGCAGTCCCTCCTCTTGAGGATCTTCTATAGGAGGATCTTCTAACAACACTATGTTAAGGGACCCGCCTACCACCGGTAAGTGGTTCTTTTTACTTTGTTTGACCTAACTTGTCTTTTGGATGGAAGGCTAACAGTTTGTCATCTACTAGGTTTGTCACTTTAAAGAGTAGAGGAGGTAACCTAGAGGCCTACTTCACTCATTGAAAAAAGAAAGGGGAAGGAACTACTGGTTGAGCCGGAGAAGGATCCAAAGTCCAAGAAGCGACTACGGTGCTTGGAGGATGCCCCCCCCTTCAAAGTGGGCGAAGCTTCTATTAGGGCTACAGTGGTCTCAACCTGTGAGGCAGCGCAAGATGGTAGTGAAGCAGTTGGGACCTCCAACAAGGATATGAGAACTACCAGCGAGGCTACCAAGGTCATCGAAGAGGCTTTGGAGGCTCTTGGGGAATATGTGGAAGTCATCCATGAGGCTATTGAGGTGGTGGAAGTAGGCAACAGCACAATCATGGTGGTAGAGCAAGTTGCTAGTGGGGTACACGAAGCTTCGAGCAAAGCTAGTGATGCTCATAGCAGGAATACTAGGGATGTCTCCAGGCTATTAATGAAGGAGGGCAAGACCACTAGGGGTCTCACCCTAAGGCAATGAAGGTGAGGTGACTAGTTCTGCCCGTCATCGGGTTCTCGATGTAGAGATCTGCAATAAGCTATTGGAGGAGCTCATACCTCCTATTGCCACTATTTCTCGGTAGGATGTCAGAGTGTGCTAGAGAAGTGGCACTCGAGGGCTGTACCTATAAAGAGTCCTTGATTGGAGGTGGCTTTGGTGTTGACCCTCTGATAGTCAAGTTAGGAATTGGGAATAAGAGGAAAAAATTAGTGGGGACTAGGGGGAGATCATATCTTGGGGCTCTTAGGGAGTCCCTTTTTATAGGTAAGAGACAAGGACATTTTCAGAATGAGAAACTCTCAGTAGGTTTGGTAAAAAGTGACAGGGCTGAAAATCCTATCACACATGCTATTGGATGATCATTTCATCTATATAGAATGTCTGCTCTCTCTTAATTGGGACTTTGTCTCTTGCATGGAGGTAGCCATGCTTTTTAATGATGATGTGAACCACTACATGGGACTGATCATGCTCCTCTTAATTATGAGGATTTGCTGAAGGTTATAGCCTCCTAATTACACAATCAGGTGCTTAGAGATAAGTGTTGAAAGGTCCTTCCTTGGTTGTCCCAAGGAGCACTGCTTGAGAATTCCTGTTCATCCTTAGATGCAAGGATCTAGGGTTGGCCCAAGCACCTTTACTAAGGTTGAGGGTGGTCAGGCCGAGGGACTCAAGGCATGATTCTCCTCCATCTGAAGGATGGTGGGTCTTGGCTACCGAAGGTGAAGTTCAGCTTGAGAAGCCTCAAGATACTAGTGAAGTTCAGCTTGTGAAGTTTGGCTGGACAATCACTTATCAGATGATTGGGACTTGAGCAGACAATACAGACATCATGATTTTGCTGAGGCAAGGAGGGAATATTTCCAACATGTAATTGCTGAGGCGAGGAGGGATTATTTCCAACATGTAATTGCTAAGATTAGGAGGGAATATTTCCTACTTGTAAAATTTGATCAAGCTTCTGAGATAGTTCATCTACCTTGCTGTAGATGTCTATGATTACTGAGTAACCTGGCCCCTTCGCCTAAGTAAGCATTATTGTTCTGTCAAAAGGTGGGAATGCAAAGAAAACTTTAGCAGAGAAAGTCTTAATGCGTAGCCTTTTTGACTCGAGTTAGTAAGCCTGAATGGTGTTTTACACCTAATGCCCTAAAGCCAACTAGTTTAGGAGTCATTGGCCTAAAGCTCGCTATAAGGGTCATCTAGAAAGCAAGTTGTTAAGACATTGCACTAACTCTACATTATAAAAATAATTTAACAAAAAAAAAGAAAAGAAAAAAAGGGGACTAAATAAACCGATACTACACCAAAACTAAAGTAAGCTGGAGGATTTAGACAGTGAGGTAGAAAGTTGGAAAAAGAAGAACTCTTGAAAACTTCTTTGGACCTCACGTGGCCACTAAATGGATGGAATTGGTAATCTGATGAAGTATTTCTTCAATGGTCTAACTGGGTATCAACTGATTTTAGAATTAGTAAAATAATTTTTGCTTCATGGACAAGTTAGTACACATGACTAATTCAGTTGCTTTACTCGAGGATAAGCAAAGTTCAAGTTGGGAGGTGTGATAATTATTAAATATATATATTTTTTAATTAATAAAATTTTATTAAAATTAAAGTTTTAATATAATATTTTATAGGAAAGAATCTCAACAACGTGAAGAGCTCGATTTTAGAAGTCCAACGGAGTAAACGACACTCAATTCGGACTTCAAACAAGCTCGAAAGGGAATTTTTAAGGAATTATCTATGATTACATGAAATTTGAAGCGGTCGATCCACCAAGGACCGATCGCTCAATCTAAGGAGCATCGTGTGGATCGCCAGACGCCATTATCGTGGTCCACAAACCAGAACCATGGATCGTGAAGCACCGTTTGCACTGAAACTTGCCAGAGAGGTGTCCTACAGTTGCCAAAGTCGCCGGCGCACCTCCTCTCGCCACCGAGAGCCTTCCATGGCCGAAACCCATGCAGCCACCTCCAAAGCCATCGGAAGTCACCATTCCACCCGATCCACTCCACCCATGGCTGGAAGGGATGCAGAGAAGCCTCCCCATGCCGTTGGAGCCACCTACTCCTCCATGGTGGCCTTTTGTCCAAACCAAGCGATCTCTTCTCCTTCGATC
This sequence comes from Areca catechu, assembly GCA_021397845.1. Lineage (NCBI taxonomy): Eukaryota > Viridiplantae > Streptophyta > Magnoliopsida > Arecales > Arecaceae > Areca > Areca catechu. The sequence goes on from CM038050.1 coordinate 160,780,397, forward strand.
CTTCAAACGCCATCGTTGGAGCTGCCAGGATGGCCACATCTATTCGGCGCACCTCCTTTCACTGTCGAGGAGCCCTCGGCACCTTCTTTTGGTCTCCTCTCTCTTCCCTGTAGATCCAAGACTGGCTGTATACCTCCCTCGCCGTTGAGCTAAGAACCACCAGACTGAGTGCTTGCTGACATTCTCCACTTGTCATGGTCGCCACCACCCTTTCCTGTGGTTGCTACTCTTGCTGGCCACCATGAGTCATCCATTGGTCATTGCCCCACTGTTCCATCATCACCCAGTCACTGTCCAAGCCACTGGTCTGTTGTCGAGATTGGGACCAGAATGTTCGAAGAAATATGAAGGAACGATCAGCCGGTGAAACAGAAAAACTATTGGAGATATTTGAGGAATGATCGATGGAACGTAATCGGGGATCATGCGAACGGGTGCATGATCGGTGGGATCATTTCCGAGGATCATGTGAGCAGGTGCGAGGATAGGAACGTGGAATTGAGACTGTTGGGCAGATTAAGATAAGAAACCACCGTGGTTCCCATGCGAGCCCGATGCAGTGCTTCTCATCTATAAAACCTTCGACCAATCTCCGCTCCTCCCATTCCTAGGACTTTCAATTCCACTTCCACATCACTCCGCCTCCCCTTCATCTCTCCGCTCCTATTCCACCTCCACCTCATTCGACTGCTCTCATTCAACTACTCTTCTAACATCGCTCCTAATCTGCTACCCCATTGCTAACCCGGTCTCCATCCCATTGCTGCCCTAGTCTTCGGTCTCCATCCCATTGCTACCTCGGTCTCCATCACAGTGGTTCTGATCTACTACCCCTAATCTGCCATCTTCGGATATGCTTCAGAGTCCCCTGAAGCCGCTTGATGTCCTTCAACTTGGAAAAAGGGATTTATGTCTAGCTGTTTCATCTGATGTATTTATTTATTTATTTTATGAAATAAAATAAGCTTTTTGATTGATTCATGTGTTTTCTTTATTTTCTTTGAAGTAGCTTGGAACGATCAAAGGATTCGAATTTTGAGGTAAATTTCTTTAAGTGGAGATAACTTGACTGATCTATACCTAAAAGGGACGGGCCATGATCTACGAGTACAAGCCGTACTCTCGGGATAGATCATATCTTGATTTTTTTCACAGGTATTTCTTTTTTTATTTTACTACTTTACTTTTCCTTAGCATTTAACATATTAGCTTTTATTCTTTAAAAGTTCTCTTTTAAGATAACTCAAAAATCCCTGAGGACTCGATCCTTACTCCATCTATTCTATACTAGATTAGTGGAATTAAAGAATTCAAATTGGTGTATAGTTAGTGCATCAATACCGAGGGTGAGCTTGGCCCCTACATCACCTCCTAAATACAAAGAAGAGCTCCTTTAAGAGTCCTTCATGGACAGTGCCCTACGATGTGTCTGTGTGCTAATGGGGGTAAATTCACTAAAGTTCGACTCTTCTTCTTTTGAAGGGTTTTGCAAAAGATCTGACTGGTGGTGCCTTTTTAGAGTAATTTTGCAATATGGGAACAACTTCAACATGCGGCAAGGCTAGAGAATGTGCATCAATAGTCCCACTAGTGCATCTTGACACAGGAAAGTGAACATGATGATGCTATGAAATCAATGAGCATTGTCTCCTGGTAGCTTAACTCCGAGAGGACCCAGATGGAGATGACCGTGGCCAGGTTGGTGATGGAGATGATGCAAGTTGATGATTTCAAGACTGAGGTATCTAATCTATGAGATAAAGTGGCTTGGTGGTGAGGCAAAGCTATCTGGTTGCAAGGTACTGTATGGTTGCAAGGTAGGCTGGCTGGAGCTGAGGGTGAGGTGATCTGTTAAAAGGGTCACTTGCTAAGGCCAAGGGAGAGGTGATTAGACTGTGAGGGTCATTGATTGAGGTAGAGGATGAGGTGACCTGACTGAGAGGATCATTTTTCAATGTAGAAAGTGAGGTGCTAGATTAAGAGGGTCGCTAGCCAAGGCAGAGGAGAAGGCCTCCCTTTTTGAGTGCAAGGCCTCAAAGACTATTGCCAAGGCAGTGGAGGCATTTAGGAAGGGAGAGGACTTCTGCCAGGAGTTGCTCAAATCCTACAAGGATGCCTTTGCCAAGGGTATCTAGTAGTGTAATGAGGAAGTGGCAAAGTGCTTCCCTAAAATTGACCTTGGTGATCTTTCTTCAGGGGTGTCATCTTCTAGTAGCGACTCAAACAACTCCAAGGCAGAAGGGGGCGGTGAAGCAATGTTGTCTTCTTAAATTTTGTTTTTCTTTTTTTTTTTCCCTTTCTTTATGTAAAGAATCTATAGAGTTCTTTTGTAAAAGTGATTTATTTGGAATGAAACAATGTTCTCTTGACTTTATCATTCTTCTTCATGCCTTCATTTTTGAAAATTTTGACATGGATTCTCGCACCATGTTGTATGCTTAGATAGAAAATGAAGTTCCTTGTAGAAGAGTTGTACATTATGATATTGAGGGCAAAACAATCGAAGAAGAGGAAGAGAAATGCCAGTCATGAGGTAGTCATCATGGAGGTTAGGGCTAAAGTCGTGGAGGAGAGGGTGGAACCGACTGCTCTTGCGGGTTCTATCATTACTACTCTGGCTATGATGCCCTTCTCTGGAGTGGCCAGTGCAAGTTTTGATGCAAAAGTGATGCCGGTGGCCAACCTGTGGAGGCCGGCACAAGTCTTGACATAGAGATGAGGGCCAACAACCAACCTGTTGACGTTGATACGGGCCTAGACATGGAGGCGAGGGCTATTGGCTAGCTTGTTGAGAAGGTGCCTTCATCCATTCAAGGTGTCGAGGAGGTTCTCCTAGGTGCAGAGCTGACCTTGGATGCAAGAGGGGTGCTAGTAGAAGGTGCCAGCATTTCGATCATTGCCATAGGCTAGTGTGGCAAAGATGGCATAGTCACAGAGGTCTCAGGCTCAATGGCAGAGGGCTTCATTAAGATGGTGATTGGAGAGGCAGAGTCTTAGTTGAATCAGAGAAGAAAAAAAGGAGATTTTCTATTAACATTTTTTCATATCATTGTCTTAGGTATCATACCCAATTTATACAGGATTCATATCCTCCTTCAAAGGAAGGAGAAGACCAATAATCCCAACAAGGAATTGCTAAACACGGAAGGGTCTCAAATGGAAACATACACCAGGCTAGGCTGTCCACACTCCCCCTCAAGATGAGGCGAAGATATCATGAAGCTTCATCTTGCTACAAATTGAAGAAAACATAGAACCACCAAGACCCTTTGTCAATATGTCTGCCAATTGTTCTGTAGATTTAATAAATGATAGATGTATAACTTTCTGATCAAGTTTTTCCTTGATGAAATGGCGGTCAATCTCTATGTGCTTAGTTTTGTCATGTTGAACAAGATTATTTGCAATGTTAATGGCCGCATGGTTGTCACAGAACAGAGAGAGGGGAGAAGATTGAAGAAGGTGTAATTCAGCAAGCAACCTTTTCAACCATAAAATCTCACAAATGCCTTGAGCCATAGCTCGATATTCAGCCTCTGCACTAGACCAAGTGACAACATCTTGTTTCTTACTGCACCAAGTCACAAGATTTCCACCAACAAAAGTACAATAGCCCGAAGTGGATCGTCGATCATCCATAGATCCTGCCCAGTCAGCATCTGAATAGGCTTCAACTTTAAGATGTTCATGATGAGAGAAGAGAAGACCTCATCCTGGACAGCTCTTAAGATACCGAAGGATCCTGTACACAGCTTCCTGATGGTGCTCACGGGGATCATGCATGTACTGACTTACAACACTGACTGCAAAGGCTATATCAGGTCTTGTATGGGAGAGATAAATCAATCTACCAACAAGACGCTGATATCGCTCATGATCTATAGGCTTACCACCATCAACAGTAAGATGATGATTTAGCTCAATAGGGCTAGTAGCATGTCGACATCCCAACATTCCTGTCTCAATCAATAAATCCAAGACGTGTTTTCGTTGTGAAAGAAATATGCCATAAGATGACCTGGCCACTTCGATTCCAAGAAAGTATCGTAAATTACCCAAATCCTTGACTTCAAAAGATTGTACCAATTGAGTCTTCAAGTGAGCCAGCTCTGGGAGATCATCTCTAGTAAGGATGATATCATCTACATAGACAATTAGGATAGCAACCTTGCCTTTATTATGACAGAAGAACATGGTATGATCAGCATTACTTTGGAGATAACCTATTTCAAGCATGGCACGATGAAAGCGATCAAACCATGCCCTGGGTGACTGCTTTAATCCATAGAGTGACCGGCGTAGACGACAGACCTTGCCAGCAGTTTCTGCACTAGTAAATCTAGGAGGAATTTCCATATACACCTCCTCTTGAAGATCACAATGTAAGAAGGCATTTTTTACATCTAGTTGGAATAGACTCTAGTTAAGATTTGCTGTACAAGATATGAGGGTCCGAATGGTGTTGATATTTGCTACAGGGGCGAAGGTCTCTTCGTAGTCAATGCTGTAGGTTTGTGCATAACCTTTGGCAAGAAGACGTGCTTTATAGCGATCAACTTTGCCTTCAGGGGTCTACTTCACAGTATAAACCCATTTGCAACCTACTACATTTTTTCCAGTAGGTAAGGAAACAAGTTCCCAAGTCTGATTTTTCTTCAAGGCATGCATTTCTTCAAGCATTGCTCCTTTCCACTTAGGATCTGACATAGCTTCCTTCCAGTGTGATGGTATATATATAGATTCTAAAGATGCAATAAATGACCTATATATAGGTGAAATAGACTTATAGGAAACAAAATTAGCAATATCATAACGATATCGAGAAGGAATAATATGAGAACGAGAAGCTTTTCTGTGAGTAATAGGCAGATTTAAAGTAGGATCAGAGAAAATATTACCATTGTGACATGGAGATGCTGGAGCTGAGTTAGAAGAAGACTGTTGGATAGTAATAGAATGCACAATGGGCTTAGATGTAGACTCCCCCTATCGATTAGAGTCATTATTTGACTGTACACCAGTGTATTCTTGCTCCTCAGACACTGTAATCTCTCCCTCTCGACTAGTAGCTCTAGAATGGATACTGGGGGAGCAAACAAACTATTGGACAAAGGGCAGAGAAGTAGGAGGCTGAGTTATTGGAACAACATCATAATAAGATTCAGTCTCTCGAAAGGTCACATCCATACTGACAAAGATTCGCTTTTCAGGAGGGCAATAGCACTTATAGCCCTTTTTTGTAGCAGGATAGCCCACAAAGATACATTTCAGAGATCGTAGATCAAGCTTGCCAACTGTAGGACGATGATCCCGGACGAAACATGTACATCCGAATACTCGGGGGGTATAATAAAAGAAGGCTCCCTTAGAAGAGACGCAAGTGGTGCCTGGTACTCCAGAGTGCGAAGAGGCATGCGGTTGATCAGATAAGTTGCAGTGAGAACTGCTTCACTCCATAAAGTTTTTGGAACCCACATAGCAAATAATAAGGATCTAGCAACTTCTAAAATGTGTCGATTCTTTTGTTCAGCAACACCATTCTGGGTAGGGTTATCAACACAAGTAGTCTGGTGGATAATGCCATGAGTAGTGAGGTATTCACGAAACTCCTTATGCATATATTCTGTGCCATTATCAGATCTCAATATTTTAATCTTGGTATTGAATAGGGTATCCACGAGCTTATGAAATTCTTTAAAGCAATGAATCACTTCATCTTTAGATCGCAGAAGATATACCCAGGTTACTCTACTATAACAATCAATAAAAGTAACAAAATAACGATGCTTAGAAAAAGAAGTAGGATGATAGGGTCCCCACACATCAAAGTGAACAATTTCAAAAGGCTTCTTACTACGAGTTTCTGAAGCTGGATAAGTAGTGCATGTATGCTTAGCATACTCACACGCATCACAAACTAACTTTTCTTTAGCACACAAATAATATAAACTGGGAAATGAGCGGGATAACATAGAAAAGGAGAGATGGCCGAGTCGACGGTGCTGTAACTGAAGTTCTTGCAGAGCATTATCAGAGGATGAAACAACCATACCAGCTTGCTGAGAATGAGTCTTTAGTTCTCCTCCATCCAAGTAATAGAGCCCGTTGTGCATTTTACCATACCCAATCGTCTCCCCCGTTGTCAGCTTCTAGAAAACACAATGAGTAGGAAAAAAAGTAACTGTACAATTTAGATCATTGGTAATTGAATGGATGGAGAGAAGATTAGTAGAAAAACTAGGGACATGTAAAGCTGCAGAGAGTCATATGGTGGGTGTACGGTTGATGGAACCTTTCCCAGATACAGGCCAGAAAGAGCCATCAGCTATACGAACTCTGTCCGAACATAATGAGTAAGACTGAAAAATATCAGAATTACCCGTCATATGCATAGTGGCACCAGAATCAATTATCCATGCCTTAGAGGTATCAAAGTTAGCAATATTTACTGTACTAGACTTGATACGAGAGATATGAGATTGTACAAAATGAGAATGAAAATTGGAAGGAGAAGAACTGGAAGAACTGCTTGGCAAACCGTTAGTAGATGATGGAGCACTGTTGAAAGAAATATTGAGCCGGTCCAAATGTGGCAGAGCATTTCATCAGTAGAGAGTGAGCGTCTGGTATCAATAGATGAGGAAGCAGGAGGCAATGCCTTGGCAGATGAGGCACCCCCTTCCGGGTGCTTAGAAAGATGTGCCTGAGAATGACTAGTAGATCCACCAGAACGTCCTCCTCCTCGACGGCCACCCCGACCACGCCCAGAGGGACGACCATGCAGCTGCCAACAGGCATCACGTACATGTCCAGTTTTGTGACAATATGAGCATACTTGCATATCGCGGCTATCACGAGAATTTGATGAAGACTGGACTACTAGTGCAGATCGGGCTGTATTGTAGGAATAAGCATCACCCGGCGACGAGTTTCCTCACTCAAAACAAGGGAGAAGACCTGTTCAAGAGAGGGTAGATCCGTACTTCGACCCAAAATTTGAACTCGGATAGGATCAAAGTCATCATTGAGTCCAGCAAGAAAATCAAAGATTCGTTCTTCATCAGTATATTTCTTGAACTCAAGGGCATCTTGCGAGCAACAGGCCTTGAAGGAATGATAAAAATCCAGCTCAAACCACAACCGCTGGAGTTCGGCCATATAAGCAATAATAGAGAGTTCACCCTGTTGTAGTGCATGTACCCGATGTTTGATCTCAAAAGCTTTAGCAGTGTTGCCCTGTTGGGAGTAAGTTCGAGCAGCAGCCTCCCAAATTTCTTGGGCGGTGTCAAGGAAGGACATACCTTGAGCAACTGAAGGTACCATAGAGTTAAGAAGCCAAGCCATCACAAGAGAGTTCTCGAATTCCCATTTTAATAATGCATTGTCTCCTAAATGCAGCCGTTCAGTAGCTCCGGTGAGAAATCCCTCAAATCCATGAGCTTTAATGTATAACTGCATATTTCGAGACCACATAAGATAAGTAAGAGATCCATCCAACCGGACCGAAGAAATCAGAAGAGATGGATTATCCATCACTATCCGAGAGCCGGGTATAGATCACCATAAAAAAATAGCTGCTCAAAGAAAGGCCAGAGAAAGAAAACTTCTAAATATGATTACCTAAAAATAAGTCATGGAAAATCCCTGGGCCTTCTGTTTTTAGCCATAGGGATCCGGTAGCAAGAGGCGGTGCACGGCACAGGGTACAGGACTTGGTCTCGGCCTTGTCCTCGTCCTTATCGCAGGATTCGGCGCAGGCCTTGGGGTCATCGAAGGATGCAGCAACAGGGGCGTAGGGCAGGCGTGGACGGTGTGAACGCCTGGCAGGCGTGGATCGGCAGCGGGAATGCCGAGCGGGCGTGGATCGACGGCACTGGCTTCATGGTCAGACATGGTGTCGCCGAAGGATGCAGCAGGCATGGGCGATGTGGACGCCTGGGCGTAGGGTGGGCGTGGACGGTGTGGATGCCTGGCGGGCGTGGATCGGTGGCGGGAATGCCTGGCGGGCGTGGATCGGTGGCACTGGCTTCACAGTCGGGCATGGAGTCGCCGAAGGATGCAGCAGGCGTGGACGCCGGGCGGGCGTAGGCGGCATGGATGACGGGCGGTCGTGGATCGGCGGCGTTGGTCGGTGCGGTGTAGGGCGGGCGTGGACGACGACACTGGCTTCACGATGGAGTCGTCGAAGGATGCAGCAGGCATGGGCGGTGTGGATGCCGGGCGGGCGTGGGCGGCGTGGATGCTGGGCGGGTGTAGGCGGCGTGGATGACAGGTGGTTGTGGATCGGCGGCGTTGGTTGGTGCGGAGCAGGGTGGCGTCGTCAGCAGGATCGGTGCAGGGTGGGCGTGGAGGACGAGGACACTAGATCGGGCGAGGGATCGGGGCGGCATTGCGCAGGATAAGAAGGAATAAGAAGGAATAGGCTAAGGATAATATTGGAATAGGCTAAGGATAAGAAGGAATAAGAAAGGAATAGATCGGTGGCTCTAATACCAAGTTGAATCAGAGAAGAAAAGAAAAGAGATTTTCTATTAACATTTTTTTATATCATTGTCTTAGGTATCATACCAAATTTATACAGGATTCATATCCTCCTTCAAAGGAAGGAGAAGACCAATAATCCCAACAAGGAATTGCTAAACACGGAAGGGTCTCAAATGGAAACATACACTAGGCTAGGTGGTGCGGGCACTAGACTCAGAAGAAGACTTCAGGGCTTCATCTGGATCTCTGATTGACCTTGCCCGAAGAATTAGGGTTTCCTGGTTTGTAATAAGGGTTGACTTGATCAACTCAATTTTAGCTTGAGTCTGTATTTCCCTGCAATTTAATTTTGTTGAGTCATGTTGACTCAGTAGTGGTCTAGGACTTCTCCAGGGTGTCACATTTTCTCCCAAGGCCACGCAAGTGGGCGCCACACTCCCAGCCACACGCCTGAGTCCAAGGGGTGCCACATCTCCATCCAGTATGCTCTGGTCCCCACACCACAAGATAGCAGGTCCCTTCTCTCATGCGCCACTTGAGGAGAAAATAATCTGGGATCCACAATTCAAGGGGGTGGCCCAAAACATTCCATAAGACCCAAGCTATGTAAAAAAAGAAGCTCTTCTTGGGGAGCACTTCAAGGGGGCGCCTAATCCATGCCAAAAACGCCCAAAGAAAAGATGGGAAGATCCATGACTTAGGGAGAAAGAAAAGGAGGTGTCCAAAAGAGTTGAGCCATGGAAGGAAAGAAATTTTTTCTTGAAGAACAAGGTTAGGAGGCGCCACCTACTTACCTTTTGAAGCCACCAATCAACATTTTTGGAACCTCTTGGCCGGCCATATGTGTGGGAATTGATTCTACAAACCTAATTTGAAGATCCACCCCATTAGTCCCACATGGGAAGATGTAAAACCCTGCTCTCTTGTAAAGTCCTATAAATTAAACCCCTGTTATAAATTTTAAAGACATCTGATGAATGAATCCAATTTATGTGTGAGCAAACTTTGTGTTTCTCTCTTCCGCACTTGCATCCAGGTGTTGAGCTCCGTGAGGAAGTAAATCCGGGATCCCCAGGAACCTTGAGGAGATGTGAGATCTCCAACCCCAAAACCCTAGGTTAGCCACTTCACTTCCAAACCTTAGCCGCCCATCATCCTCTTCTTTCCACCAAACCCTAGCCTACTCCATCTCTCACGGCCACTCTCTCCAAGTCAAGGCCGACCACCAGCATCCAGGTCCAGTCTGGATACTTCAGATTCAGAGCAATTCCTAGAGGAAGTCAGATCAGCCTACAGGAGAATCCGGATTTCAGCAACATCAGCTTTCAAGTTCTTCTATCTGGTAAATCCTTCCTTGAGTATCTGGTTCCATAAATTGTTCTTCTTCTTTTCCAGATCTTGAGTTCAGGAGAAGCCAACTCTGCCAAAGGATAAGTATTGGAGGATCCATTGTGAAGATATCTGAATCCGGGGATCCAACAATCTGCTCAAGAGAGTCCTTCCACTAAACTCTGTGAAGATCACTGCCTGGTCTGTAACCCTTCTCTTATCTTTACTTCTGTTCTGTTGAAAGTTCAGAGCGAAACCCTAGGTCTGGGAGTTTCTCAACCCCCAGCGATCCTTCACTTCTGAACTACTATGATAACCTAGTTTCTTTAAATTGTGCTTTCAATTATTACATAGTTTCTTTCAATTTAGTTTAACTTTCCTTTGAGTCAAAGTCGACTTCTGAAAATATTAAAAAAAAAAAAACAAAAAAAAAGAATTAGCCTTAATTTACTTCCGCATCGCATCACCTCTTTTGTTCTGCATCATTTTTGGTATCAGAGCATTCGTTCTGCATCAATTTTGGTATCAGAGCTTTCGTTCTACATTATTTTGGTATCAGAGCATTCGTTCTGCATCAATTTTGGTATCAGAGCCCTGTCTAGGATTTCTGATTTGCTTGCATGTTTTGAGTGTCTCTCTTTTTTACTTTGTTTGCTCGAAGTAGACTCCCCAGGACGTTCGGTCCTAGGAACGAAGAGAGGTGCAAACCTCCTCTTCTCATTCCACGGGGTGTTCCTTGGGCGTGTAGGGGATCCGCTGGGTTACAACTTCGTAGCAGGAATTGTAAACGCGGAAAGCATTCTATTTTTAGTCTGTAACTATCCTGTTGCAGAAATTGTTTCTCATTGCAGGTAACTCTAATTTGTGTGATTTTTATTTTTCTAGAACCAGTATAATTGAAAATATTTTACATAATTTTACTGTAATTTATTGGTTTCTGTGAAATTTCTGAGAGTTAAATTATAGTAATTCTGTTTCTATGTTTCTGCAATTCAATTTTTTTGAGTGATCATCTCCTAATTCATCTTAAGGGCAATTGAGCATCTAAGATAAGGGGAGGAGTTGATAACCTCTCCTTAGCCCAAAACCACCACCCATTCATTCGATCCTAAGCCTAATTTTAAAATTTATTAGACTTGATTTGCCCTAGTGGGCTAGGGACACCAACAAGTCGGGTCTAGGCTAATGTTGAGTAAGTTTGTCTAGTTACTCTATGTGTGCTTTGTACTCAGTGTCTAGAACGGTGGTTCAGGGATTCTATCTCGAAGGGCTTGTGTGCTGGTCCGCCTACCTGGCCAATCTCTGATTGGTGTCTAGGATTGGCCTTTAGGGACCTAACACTCCCCTTACACCTGCCTGGCTGAGTCCCAGTTACTACAGGCTAGCTTGCCACTGTGATTGGGCATCTAGTTTGGGCTCTAGGTCTAGTTAGCCCATAGTCGTTTCAGTCGAGTCTCATTTGGTGTGCTTGCTTGCATCATCATGTCCACCCGGAACGGAGTACCCTACCAACCTGGTCAAACCCAACCTGATTTAGACTCCATGATTAGAACTCTTACCGAAAGTATGACCAAATTGAGTCAAGATATGACAGATACTGTTGCCCAGTTTAGAGACCGAGCCCAGGTACTTGAGGAGCCTAGGCACCTAAATTGGACCCCTGACTCAGAATTTGGTAGACCCCAACCTCACCCACACCCAGAGCCTAGGAGACCATTATACAGGGATCCTGAACCTAATCATTGGAGGTTTGATCTAAGAGCCTATGACCATGATCTTGCCCCTGAGTCTAGCCCTAGGAGCCTATACCCATACTTGGTTGACTCAGAGAAGGGACCCATTAGGAACACCGAACCTTATGCACCCACTTTTGATGGAAGACAAGAGACATATATTAAGTGGGAAGAACAAATGGATCGGTATTTTGAGTGCACAAACATATCGGAATTAGGACAAGTTAGGTTGGCCAAAACCAAGTTCACCAAACATGCTAGGTCGCATTGGTATGCTATTGAGCGTGAGTGTTATCAAAGAAAAGAGGAAATATATACTTGGAGAGATATGAGAAGTAAGTTGAGAGATAGGTACCTAGGTAGATCCTATGAGAAAAGACTTTTAGACCAATGGTACCAATTGCGACAAGGTAATAGGCCTGTGTCTAAATATATCGAGGACTTCCAGTGGTATGACATGAAATGCAATACCATTGAGACCGAAGCTCAGATCACATCGAGGTTTAGGGTTGGGTTACACCCAGACATTTATACGAAGCTATGCCTTGAAAAGACCAATAAGTTAGACCGAGCCTTCCAAGAAGCCCAAGACTATGAGTGGTCTTTAAGATATAACCAATCAAGTACTTTGGACTTAAAGCCAATCTCTACCAACTTGAGTCAAGTTTCGATTGATCCACACCCGTAGTGAACCAGACTTTTGTTTGTCAATTCCCACTTGTGTCACCTCTTGACCAGAAGGAGGCCAATGAGGAAGAAGGGTTAGCTATGATAAGCCCAGAATCAGTTGACCCGATTACCACTGACCCGAAACCCATTGAAGATGGCATCGAGGAAGTATATGATGCTGGCTTGAGTCTAGTTGATGAATATGAGGGGGAAGAACTTGAAGGATGTGACATCGATACTATTGGTTCCTTACCTGAGGAGACCTTGGAGAGCAACCAAGTGGTAGGACCTAGTTCAGAAATTCAAGAGATTTGTGAGAACCAGGTTCCTTTAGTCAAATACCCCCAGGAGGAACTCATAGTGTTAGCCCGAGCTATCAGTTCGTATCCTCTAATGACAGTCATTTCCCAAGTACCAATTGAAGATCTTTGCACTAAACTGTTTAAGTTTGCCCACCCTATGGTAGATCCTTTCCTTAGGATGACTGAATCAAGCCTCTTACAATTGGGCCTTGTCCCATGCTCAGCCACTAAGGTCTCTCCCGTAATCTCAGTTGGACATCCTTTTCTTGAGCGGATTGATTCACCCAGTCCTGTAGAAGTCCTCCTTATGGCCCCAGACCCCTTCCTTCGCATGACTGACCTACCCTCCTATAGAGTATACCTTTCCTCACCCATAGGTCAAATTTCAAGTCTTGAGTTCATCATCCATAGACCCTTCCATGAATCATTCTCTAATCCAGTTCTTGAGAAAGTGGATCATTATTTGCTTAGAGAACAAACCTTAACTATTGCAATCACATGTCCTAGGTTACTTCCCGAACCATCTCTTGATCCATTCCTGGAAGTAGCAAACTTTTCCTTTCGTAAGGATGACCAGTTGACACTCATATATCACCATTCAAACCTTCAGGTCACCACATTTAGTCAACAGGTAATTCGAGACTCCACCTCATATCTCCTCCCTTTCTCTAGGACTTCCAATGCTTCTTACACCATCCAAGTATACTTTGTCGAAGTCTTTAGAGTGAACCACATGTCAGAACCTATTAGGTTTGCCACCTACTTCTGGAAGACCTTATGGCACCTACTAGGCACCCATGATAAGTTTTCATGCTCTGCATGCCATCCTCCGACCCAAGGTCAAACCTAGAGAGCCGTAGTTTGTTAGGATTAGACCTAGGGTTCCTTTGGAATAAAGTCCATTCTTTAGGAATGCGATGTCAGTCTAGTTTAGTTTTTCTTGACCCTTTACTAGGCTTTGGCTCAGATTTTGGTTTGATTGAGAGCACCAGGAATTGGGATTTGTATTTTGTCCAGGGTTGAAATTGCATTCAATGTTTCGATCAATAGGTCTATAGGCTAGAGTCCCTTTGAAATTGTTCATGGATACAAGCCTCACACACCACTTGATCTGATTTCACTATTAGCCCACACATAGAAGTCTCTTGATGCACTTGCATAGCATGTAAAGGACTTGCATAAAGAAATTCATGCCAAAATAAATTTAAGTAATGAAACTTATAAGAAGTTGGCTGATTCTCAAAGGCAAGTCAAAACTTTTGTTGAGGGAGACTATGTAATGATTAGGTTAAGGCCTGAACGGTTTTCTCCTGAAACTGTTAGAAAGTTACATGCTAGAGGAGTTGGACCATTTAGAGTGGTGAAGAGAGTAGGTTCCAATGCCTATGTGCTCGAGTTGTCTTCAGAACTAGGCATTAGCTCCACTTTCAACATTACAGACCTAGTAGGGCATAGAGAGCCAGCTGTGATTCCCAGTGAGCCTTTTGAGCCTAATCCTGCTCTTGAGAGTGAACCCAACCCTCTGTGTCCACCAACAAACTGGCCTGTGAGGAAAGAGCAGATTGGAAAGATCCTGGATGATCAGGTTATCTCTACTCGTAATCGAGGATACCAAAGATACCTGGTCCGCTGGCAAGGAAGGCCAGATTCTGATGACTCTTGGATCTCCCGAGAAGAATTACAAGAATTGGACCCAGACCTCTTGGAGAGATACCAGAGCCAACTTGATCCATACTCGACAGGGTCGAGTTCCTCCCACCCGGGAGAATTGGTGCGGGCACCAGACTCAGAAGAAGACTTCAGGGCTCCATCTGGATCTCTGATTGACCTTGCCCAAGAATTAGGGTTTTCTGATTTGTAATAAGGGTTGACTTGATCAACTCAATTTTAGCTTGAGTCTGTATTTCACTGTAATTTAATTTTGTTGAGTCATGTTGACTCAGTAGTGGTCTAGGACTTCTCCAGGGTGTCACATTTTCTCCCAAGGCCAAGCAAGTAGGCACCACACTCCCAGCCACACTCCCAGCCACACGCCTGAGTCCAGGGGGCGCCACATCTCCATCCAGTATGCTCTGGTCCCCACACCACAAGATAGCAGGTCCCTTCTCTCATGCACCACTTGAGGAGAAAATAATCTGGGATCCACAATTCAAGGGGGCGGCCCAAAACATTCCATAAGAGCCAAGCTATGTAAAGAAAGAAGCTCTTCTTGGGGATCACTTCAAGGGGGCGCCCAATCCATGCCAAAAACACCCAAAGCAAAGATGGGAAGATCCAAGACTTAGGGAGAAAGAAAAGGAGGTGTCCAAAAGAGTTGAGCCATAGAAGGAAAGAAATTTTCTCTTGAAGAGCAAGGTTAGGAGGCGCCACCTACTTACCTTTTGAAGCCACCAATCAACATTTTTGGAACCTCTTGGCCGGCCATATGTGTGGGAATTGATTCTACAAACCTAATTTGAAGATCCACCCCATTAGTCCCACATGGGAAGATGTAAAACCCTGCTCTCTTGTAAAGTCCTATAAATTAAACCCCTCTTGTAAATTTTAAAGACATCTGATGAATGAATCCAATTTATGTGTGAGCAAACTTTGTGTTTCTCTCTTTCGCACTTGCATCCAGGTGTTGAGCTCCGTGAGGGAGTAAATCCGGGTTCCCCAGGAACCTTGAGGAGGTGTGAGATCTCCAACCCCCAAACCCTAGGTTAGCCACTTCACTTCCAAACCTTAGCCGCCCATCATCCTCTTCTTTCCACCAAACCCTAGCCTACTCCATCTCTCACGGCCACTCTCTCCAAGTCAAGGCCGACCACCAGCATCCAGGTCCAGTCTGGATACTTCAGATTTAGAGCAATTTCCAGAGGAAGTCAGATCAGCCTACAGGAGAATCCGGATTTCAGCAACATCAGCTTTCAAGTTCTTCTATCTGGTAAATCCTTCTTTGAGTATCTGGTTCCATAAATTGTTCTTCTTCTTTCCCAGATCTTGAGTTCAGGAGAAGCCAACTCTACCAAAGGATCGGTATTGGAGGATCCATTGCGAAGATATCTGAATCCGAGGATCCAACAATCTGCTCAAGAGAGTCCTTCCACTAAACTCTGTGAAGATCATTGCCTGGTCTGTAACCCTTCTCTTCTCTTTACTTCTATCCTGTTGAAAGTTAAGAGCGAAACCCTAGGTCTGGAAGTTTCTCAACCCCTAGCGATCCTTTACTTCTGAACTACTCTGATAACCTAGTTTCTTTAAATTATGCTTTCAATTATTACATAGTTTGTTTCAATTTAGTTTAACTTTCCTTTGAGTCAAAGTCGACTTCTAAAAATATTTAAAAAAAAAAACAACAAAAAAAAAGAATTAGCCTTAATTTACTTCCGCATCGCATCACCTCTTTTGTTCTGCATCATTTTTGGTATCAGAGCATTCGTTCTGCATCAATTTTGGTATCAGAGCTTTCGTTCTACA
The DNA here is from genome assembly GCA_021397845.1 of Areca catechu. Taxonomy (NCBI): domain Eukaryota; kingdom Viridiplantae; phylum Streptophyta; class Magnoliopsida; order Arecales; family Arecaceae; genus Areca; species Areca catechu. Next base: position 160,796,373 of record CM038050.1, read on the forward strand.
TCATTTTGGTATCAGAGCATTCGTTCTGCATCAATTTTGGTATCAGAGCCCTATCTAGGATTTCTGATTTGCTTGCATGTTTTGAGTGTCTCTCTTTTTTACTTTGTTTGCTCGAAGTAGACTCCCCAGGACATCCGGTCCTAGGAACGAAGCGAGGTGCAAACCTCCTCTTCCCATTCCACGGGGTGTTCCTTGGGCATGTAGGGGATCCGCTGGGTTACAACTTCGTAGCAGGAATTGTAAACGGGGAAAGCATTCTATTTTTAGTCTGTAACTATCCTGTTGCAGGAATTGTTTCTCAGGTAACTCCAATTTGTGTGATTTTTATTTTTCTGGAACCAGTATAATTGAAAATATTTTACATAATTTTACTGTAATTTATTGGTTTCTGTGAAATTTCTGAGAGTTAAATTATAGTAATTCTGTTTCTATGTTTCTGCAATTCAATTTTTTTGAGTGATCATCTCCTAATTCATCTTAAGGGCAATTGAGCATCTAAGATAAGGGGAGGAGTTGATAACCTCTCCTTAGCCCAAAACCACCACCCATTCATTCGATCCTAAGCCTAATTTTAAAATTTATTAGACTTGATTTGCCCTAGTGGGCTAGGGACACCAACAAGTCGGGTCTAGGCTAATGTTGAGTAAGTTTGTCTAGTTACTCTATGTGTGCTTTGTACTCAGTGTCTAGAACGGTGGTTCAGGGATTCTATCTCGAAGGGCTTGTGTGCTGGTCCGCCTACTTGGCCAATCTCTGATTGGTGTCTAGGATTGGCCTTTAGGGACCTAACACTCCCCTTACACCTGCCTGGCTGAGTCCCGAGTTACTACAGGCTAGCTTGCCACTGTGATTGGGCATCTAGTTTGGGCTCTAGGTCTAGTTAGCCCATAGTCGTTTCAGTCGAGTCTCATTTGGTGTGCTTGCTTGCATCATCATGTCCACCCGGAATGGAGTACCCTACCAACCTGGTCAAACCCAACCTGATTTAGAGGCCATGATTAGAACTCTTACCGAAAGTATGACCAAATTGAGTCAGGATATGACAGATACTGTTGCCCAGTTTAGAGACCGAGCCCAGGTACTTGAGGAGCCTAGGCACCAAAATTGGACCCCTGACTCAGAATTTGGTAGACCCCAACCTCACCCACACCCAGAGCCTAGGAGACCATTATACAGGGATCCTGAACCTAATCATTGGAGGTTTGATCTAAGAGCCTATGACCATGATCTTGCCCCTGAGTCTAGCCCTAGGAGCCTATACCCATACTTGGTTGACTCAGAGAAGGGACCCATTAGGAACACCGAACCTTATGCACCCACTTTTGATGGAAGACAAGAGACATATATTAAGTGGGAAGAACAAATGGATCGGTATTTTGAGTGCACAAACATATCGGAATTAGGACAAGTTAGGTTGGCCAAAACCAAGTTCACCAAACATGCTAGGTCGCATTGGTATGCTATTGAGCGTGAGTGTTATCAAAGAAAAGAGGAAATATATACTTGGAGAGATATGAGAAGTAAGTTGAGAGATAGGTACCTAGGTAGATCCTATGAGAAAAGACTTTTAGACCAATGGTACCAATTGCGACAAGGTAATAGGCCTGTGTCTAAATATATCGAGGACTTCCAGTGGTATGACATGAAATGCAATACCATTGAGACCGAAGCTCAGATCACATCGAGGTTTAGGGTTGGGTTACACCCAGACATTTATACGAAGCTATGCCTTGAAAAGACCAATAAGTTAGACCGAGCCTTCCAAGAAGCCCAAGACTATGAGTGGTCTTTAAGATATAACCAATCAAGTACTTTGGACTTAAAGCCAATCTCTACCAACTTGAGTCAAGTTTCGATTGATCCGACACCCGTAGTGAACCAGACTTTTGTTTGTCAATTCCCACTTGTGTCACCTCTTGACCAGAAGGAGGCCAATGAGGAAGAAGGGTTAGCTATGATAAGCCCAGAATCAGTTGACCCGATTACCACTGACCCGAAACCCATTGAAGATGGCATCGAGGAAGTATATGATGCTGGCTTGAGTCTAGTTGATGAATATGAGGGGGAAGAACTTGAAGGATGTGACATCGATACTATTGGTTCCTTACCTGAGGAGACCTTGGAGAGCAACCAAGTGGTAGGACCTAGTTCAGAAATTCAAGAGATTTGTGAGAACCAGGTTCCTTTAGTCAAATACCCCCAGGAGGAACTCATAGTGTTAGCCCGAGCTATCAGTTCGTATCCTCTAATGACAGTCATTTCCCAAGTACCAATTGAAGATCTTTGCACTAAACTGTTTAAGTTTGCCCACCCTATGGTAGATCCTTTCCTTAGGATGACTGAATCAAGCCTCTTACAATTGGGCCTTGTCCCATGCTCAGCCACTAAGGTCTCTCCCGTAATCTCAGTTGGACATCCTTTTCTTGAGCGGATTGATTCACCCAGTCCTGTAGAAGTCCTCCTTATGGCCCCAGACCCCTTCCTTCGCATGACTGACCTACCCTCCTATAGAGTATACCTTTCCTCACCCATAGGTCAAATTTCAAGTCTTGAGTTCATCATCCATAGACCCTTCCATGAATCATTCTCTAATCCAGTTCTTGAGAAAGTGGATCATTATTTGCTTAGAGAACAAACCTTAACTATTGCAATCACATGTCCTAGGTTACTTCCCGAACCATCTCTTGATCCATTCCTGGAAGTAGCAAACTTTTCCTTTCGTAAGGATGACCAGTTGACACTCATATATCACCATTCAAACCTTCAGGTCACCACCTTTAGTCAACAGGTAATTCGAGACTCCACCTCATATCTCCTCCCTTTCTCTAGGACTTCCAATACTTCTTACACCATCCAAGTATACTTTGTCGAAGTCTTTAGAGTGAACCACATGTCAGAACCTATTAGGTTTGCCACCTACTTCTGGAAGACCTTATGGCACCTACTAGGCACCCATGATAAGTTTTCATGCTCTGCATGCCATCCTCCGACCCAAGGTCAAACCTAGAGAGCCGTAGTTTGTTAGGTTTAGACCTAGGGTTCCTTTGGAATAAAGTCCATCTTTAGGAATGCGACGTCAGTCTAGTTTAGTTTTTCTTGACCCTTTACTAGGCTTTGGCTCAGATTTTGGTTTGATTGAGAGCACCAGGAATTGGGATTTGTATTTTGTCCAGGGCTGAAATTGCATTCAATGTTTCGATCAATAGGTCTATAGGCTAGAGTCCCTTTGAAATTGTTCATGGATACAAGCCTCACACACCACTTGATCTGATTTCACTATTAGCCCATACACAGAAGTCTCTTGATGCACTTGCATAGCATGTAAAGGACTTGCATAAAGAAATTCATGCCAAAATAAATTTAAGTAATGAAACTTAAAGAAGTTGGCTGATTCTCAAAGGCAAGTCAAAACTTTTGTTGAGGGAGACTATATAATGATTAGGTTAAGGCCTGAACGGTTTCCTCCTGGAACCGTTAGAAAGTTACATGCTAGAGGAGTTGGACCATTTAGAGTGGTGAAGAGAGTAGGGTCCAATGCCTATGTGCTTGAGTTGCCTTCAGAACTAGGCATTAGCTCCACTTTCAACATTACAGACCTAGTAGGGCATAGAGAGCCAGCTGTGATTCCCAGTGAGCATTTTGAGCCTAATCCTGCTCTTGAGAGTGAACCCAACCCTGTGTGTCCACCAACAAACTAGCCTGTGAGGAAAGAGCAGATTGAAAGATCCTGGATGATCAGGTTATCTCTACTCGTAATCGAGGATACCAAAGATACCTAGTCCGCTGGCAAGGAATGCCAGATTCTGATGACTCTTGGATCTCCCGAGAAGAATTACAAGAATTGGACCCAGACCTCTTGGAGAGATACCAGAGCCAACTTGATCCATACTCGACAGGGTCGAGTTCCTCCCACCCCGGGTGAATTGGTGCGGGCACCAGACTCAGAAGAAGACTTCAGGGCTCCATCTGGATCTCTGATTGACCTTGCCCGAAGAATTAGGGTTTTCTGGTTTGTAATAAGGGTTGACTTGATCCACTCAATTTTAGCTTGAGTCTGTATTTCCCTGCAATTTAATTTTGTTGAGTCATGTTGACTCAGTAGTGGTCTAGGACTTCTCCAGGGTGTCATATTTTCTCCCAAGGTCAAGCAAGTAGGCGCCACACTCCCAGCCACACTCCCAGCCACACGCTTGAGTCCAGGGGGCCACATCTCCATCCAGTATGCTCTGGTCCCCACACCACAAGATAGCAGGTCCCATCTCTCATGCGCCACTTGAGGAGAAAATAATCTGGGATCCACAATTCAAGGGGGCGGCCCAAAACATTCCATAAGAGCCAAGCTATGTAAAGAAAGAAGCTCTTCTTGGGGAGCACTTCAAGGGGGCGCCCAATCCATACCAAAAATGCCCAAAGAAAAGATGGGAAGATCCATGACTTATGGAGAAAGAAAAGGAGGTGTCCAAAAGAGCCATAGAAGGAAAGAAATTTTCTCTTGAAGAACAAGGTTAGGAGGCGCCACCTACTTACCTTTTGAAGCCACCAATCAATATTTTTGGAACCTCTTGGCCAGCCATATGTGTGGGAATTGATTCTACAAACCTAATTTGAAGATCCACCCCATTAGTCCCACATGGGAAGATGTAAAACCCTGCTCTCTTGTAAAGTCCTATAAATTAAACCCCTCTTGTAAATTTTAAAGACATCTGATGAATGAATCCAATTTATGTGTGAGCAAACTTTGTGTTTCTCTCTTTCGCACTTGCATCCAGGTGTTGAGCTCCGTGAGGGAGTAAATCCGGGTTCCCCAGGAACCTTGAGGAGGTGTGAGATCTCCAACCCCAAAACCCTAGGTTAGCCACTTCACTTCCAAACCTTAGCCGCCTATCATCCTCTTCTTTCCACCAAATCCTAGCCTACTCCATCTCTCACGGCCACTCTCTCCAAGTCAAGACCGACCACCAGCATCCAGGTCCAGTCTGCATACTTCAGATTCAGAGCAATTCCCAGAGGAAGTTAGATCAGTCTACAGGAGAATCTGGATTTCAGCAACATCAGCTTTCAAGTTCTTCTATCTGGTAAATCCTTCCTTGAGTATCTGGTTCCATAAATTGTTCTTCTTCTTTCCTAAATCTTGAGTTCAGGAGAAGCCAACTCTACCAAAGGATCAGTATTGGAGGATCCATTACGAAGATATCTGAATCCGGGGATCCAACAATCTGCTCAAGAGAGTCCTTCCACTAAACTCTGTGAAGATCATTGCCTGGTCTGTAACCCTTCTCTTCTCTTTACTTCTGTCCTGTTGAAAGTTCAGAGTGAAACCCTAGGTCTGGGAGTTTCTCAACCCCCAGCGATCCTTTACTTCTGAACTACTCTGATAACCTAGTTTCTTTAAATTGTGCTTTCAATTATTACATAGTTTCTTTCAATTTAGTTTAACTTTCCTTTGAGTCAAAGCCGACTTCTAAAAATATTAAAAAAAAAATAACAAAAAAAAAGAATTAGCCTTAATTTACTTCCGCATCGCATCACCTCTTTTGTTCTGCATCATTTTTGGTATCAGAGCATTCTTTCTGCATCACTAGGCTATCCACAATGGCTGTAGGAGTGCTAGGGATGTTAGCAAAGGGTCCGGTATTAATGGAGAAGATGCCAATAGCCAGTGTGTCCATCCATCCTTCTACCTTACAAGGGTCCATTTCACGAGTCTTCACTCCCTATTGGATGATTGAGGAGGTTGACTCAGTTCTCCTAGATAGCATGAATGATAGGGAGCTAATACCAGGCATCATCCCTATTGGGGACGTTGACCTATTGTGACACATATTGATAGAGGAGGCTCTAGCATGCATGTATGACTGTGCCATGGGGCTAAGTGGCACTTTTTTTTGAGGTCTTGATCACAACTATTGTTAAATTTTGATGACTTGGCTTTGCAGGCGGGCTTTTGCACTCGAGCCTTGGAGTCCTCTATTGCCAAACACAAGGCAGCAACCATAGAGAGGGTCAACTGCATGGAGCAAGTGTGGAAGACAGCAAAGGAACAGCAGGCTCTGGTGGAGCAGGAGTAAAGCACTGCTAAACAGGCTGGCTAAACTTTGACATGGGAGCTCGATAACTTAATTACAAAAAATGAAGAATTGCAGAGAGCTGGAGGGTGCTTACTAAGAGATGGTGGAGTTGAGGAGGAGTGGTTCTGAAGTGTTTGGAGCACCTTCAAGGGTCGCTCTCCATTGGGGGACCCAAACGAAGGCTAGTGGAGGCAAGGCTCTTCCAATCACGGGGTCTAGACTACTGCCGACTATGGAGCTAGCTACTTGTGTTCTCAACCTCATAGCATGTGGCCAGCATTGAGGGGAAGACAGCAGAGAGACAAGCTTTCATGACTTAGGCTTGTTGACCGTTACCATTGGTGAAGCAAGTGGAACAAGGGGCCTCATGGACAAGGTGCATTGTTCGGTGCCACTGGCGAGGCAAATGCTATAGAGGGCAGAGTAGTATGCCCTGCAACAAGTGATGTAAGGGGGGAGTCAAAAGGTTCACAAATGACTCAATGGTTTAACAAGGACCATGTGGATTTGCTAACAGAGATCGACTTCCTCTAGATCGGATTCCTAGTTGAGTGAGGTGAAGCAGCATGGAGCCTTGCTAAAATGAAGGCGAAGCTATTCTGGTCCTCGTATGAGGTCAACCATCTGGGGGCAAAATTGATGAGCTTGTGTTGACCCCTAGAATGATTTTGATGATCACAAAATATTGGAGCATGTATGTGTTACTAATTCTTTCAATTACTTGAGAAGTTTTTGTAGAAAAATATTTATCTTTAGTTTAATTAGTCTTCAAATTAGTTGAAAAGTAATCCAACATTGTATAGACTCTTTTGCACTTCAAGTTGTAAAAGCCCTAATTCTTCAACTATGTAATTTTGTAAAAGGGCTATAAAATTGTAAAAATAAGAGTAAGTAGACTAGCTCTTATTGGATTCACATTTTGAAGAATTTTGGAGAAGTTTGAAGCTTTAAAAGAAGTTTTTGCAAGAGCCGACTCATGGATCAAGAGCCGACTCCTTCTGGCATAGCATAAAAAATTTTAGAGTTTCAGTACCTCGAGCCGACTCAAGCCCCAAGAGCCGACTCATTGAAGAATACGTGTTTTTTGAAGTCTGAGACCTCGAGCTGACTCAAGCCTAGAAGAGCCGACTCATCCAGAGTTATGTTTGTTGGTGACTGAGACTTCGAGCCGACTCTGTCTTGAAGAGCCGACTCAAGGAAAATGTTGATTTGTACTGATTGAAGGTTCGAGCCAACTCTAGCTTCAAGAGCTGACTCGCACAGAATTTTTGTTTGGGCTGTCTAAGACTTCGAGCCGACTCGTGGACCTCGAGTCGACTCAAGTGATCATTTTCTGCACTCTAATGGCTAATTGCTGAAAGTTGATTTTAAACTCCAAATGGTCTCCAACAGCTCTTTCCTGATTCTCTAAGCCCTACAACGGCTATATCTCATGGAAAACTATAAAAGGAAGTATTTTTGATGGATTAAACAATTTTTGAAGGATTATTCTTTGATTTATCTTGGAAATTTGAAAAGCCTTCAAGTCTTTCACCAACCCACTTCAAGAGCATTCAAGATAGGATTCAAAGCTCCACCAACTTCTCTTTATCATTGAATCCACTCTTTGAAGAAGTAAAGAAGCAGCTTGAAAAGCATTAAAAGAGCATTCAAGGCTAGGCTTCACCTTGATCTTCATCGACAACATTTAAACAAACTTGATTTGTTGTGTAGTTGCTTTATATTTTTGATATATCTTTGTTTTCTCTCTAAGAACAGCAAGGGGCTGTGTCTTAAGAGAGGGTTAAAGGTTTTTAGATGAACCTTGTGAAAACTTGAGTTGGGTTCTTGGTGATCCTGGTATAAAACCAAGTGTAGGATTTCTTTGGTGATCCTGTTTAAAACCAAAGGGAGTTGGATTTTCTTTGGTGATCCCGATAAAACCAAAGTGTATAGGTTTGGGTTGTGAGCCTGGTAAAACAATCCGTTTGTATTCCGGTTGGGGGATATAGTGAAAATCTCAAGTGGTGCTTGGGTAGTGGACGTAGGAGCTGGTTGCTCCGAACCACTCTAAATTTTTTTGTGTTTGTGTTTGTACTTATTTTACCTTATTGCATTTACTTAATTGCTTCCGCATTGCATATTGTACCACAACATCAAAAGGATTTTAAATTGCACATACTTGCAAAAAGTTTTTATAATCCCAATTCATCCCCCTCTTGGGAAGCCACCTGGGCAACAAGTGGTATCAAAGCAGAGTCTCTGAAAATTACTTAGAGTAAAGATAGATGGCACATCCCATGAGCACTTCTTTGGCCGAAGGCCAATCCACAAATCAACCTCCACTTTTCACTGGAACCAATTATACATATTGGAAGACGAGGATGAAAATATACATTCAAGCCATAGATTTTGATTTATGAAAAATTATTTTGAAAGGACCTCACACACCTACTATTAAAATCAATGATATTGAGGTTCCCAAACCGGAAGAGGAATGGGATGAAAATAATATGAAATTAGCTAAGTTGAATGCCAAAGCTATGAATTTACTTTATTATGCTTTGGATCCAAATGAGTTTAATAGAATTTTGACTTATAATTCTGCTAAAGAAATTTTGGATAAGCTTGAGATTACACATGAAAGCACATCACAAGTTAAAACTTCAAAAATCAATCTTCTTTTGCACGACTATGAATTATTTAAGATGGATCATAGTGAAACTATATCTGCTATGTATACACATTTTACTGATATTATTAATGGTCTTAAAAGTCTTGGTTGGACTTACACTAATGCTGATCTAGTTCAAAAAGTTTTGAGATCCTTGCCAGATAAATGGAAAGCTAAAGTGATAGCCATTCAAGAGACAAAGGACCTGAATACCCTACCACTGGATGAGTTGGTTGGATCATTAATTACACATAATCTAGCCATCCAACAAAGAACTGATGAAGATTCTAAGAGAAAGAAAGCTATAGCATTTCAAGCCATTGAAGAAGACAAGAATGAAGATTCAGATTTATCTGATGATGATGATCTTGAAAATGATGAGATAGCCCTTGTAATGAGAAAATTTAAAAGGTTTATGGGCAGAAGAAGAACAAACAGATGGAGGAAGCAATTTAGAAAAGGAGATTTTGGAAAAGAAAGAGAAAATGACAAAGAAAAGCAGAAGGACAAGGACAAAGATCAAATTCCAATCTGCTATGAGTGCAAGAAAACGGGACATATATGTCCTAACTATCCAGAAGCAAAAAAAAGATGATCAAGAGAAAAAAGAAGAAGGCAATACTTGCAGCATGGAGTGATAGCAACGAATCTACATCCACTGAAGAGGATGAAGAAACAACAAAAACTGCTCAGATCTGCCTTATGGGTTTGGAGGATGAGGTAACTACTTCTGAACCTAATTTAGAATTTACTTATGATGAACTTCATAATACTTTTTGTAAATTATTAGTAGAATATAAAAAAGCTGGTTTGAAAATGAAAAATTTGAAAAACCATTGTGATATGATTGAAAAGGATAAAAATGAAATTGGTGAAAGAAATAAGATTTTATAAAGGAAATTAAGTCTGGTTTGTGAAAGACTTAAGACTACTCAATTTGAAAAAGAAGAGCTTCTTGAGAAATGTAAAAATTTGCAAAATGAAAATGATAATTTGAAAAAGGAAGTTCAAAAGCTTAAACCTTTAGTTGAAAAATTGACCTTAAGTTCTAATAAACTTGAACTGATTTTGAAAGATCAAAGAAAGATGAATAACAAGTTTGTAATTGGTTATAAAGGCTCAACTTCAAATAAATTTTCTGCATCCACATCATATGCTCCTAAGTTCATTACTTCAAAATAATTTAGACCTAAAGTTGCATCATCATATACTTTTATTCAAAGCCAAGAATTGTATGCTATGCTTGTAATAATTTGGTCATAAAGCATTTGAGTGTCATTTAAAATATAATCACAAGAAGAAAATCAAGAAAATTTAGATTCCAAAAGGAACCATTTTTACTAACTTACAAGGATCCAAGAAAGCTTGGGTACCTAAATCTATTACTTGATTATTTTGCAGGGATGTCTTGCAGCCACAAATATAAAGAAAAGATGGTACCTTGATAGTGGCTGTTCAAGATACATAACGGGTGACATTGATCAATTCTTCACCCTAGAACAAAAAGATGGTAAATGGTAACCTTTGGTGATAATCGTAAAGGAAGGATAATCGATATTGGTAAAATCAAAATTACTCCTTCTATATTTATTGAGAATGTGCTACTTGTAGAAAAGTTAAAGTATAATCTTTTGAGTATTACTCAACTTTGTAATATTGGTTTTAATGTTTTTTTCAAGTCTTCAATGTGTATAGTAGTTGATCTACTTGACTCTAGTATAAAATTCACTAGACATAGACTTGGTAACATTTATGTAGTAGATCTTAATGATCTAGCTATGTCAAGTAATACAAGTCTTGTAGCAATGAATGACAAGAGCAAGGAATCAAGTTTACTATGGCATAGACAACTTGGATATATTAGTATAGATGCTATAGCAAAACTTATTTCAAAAGATTTAGTTAAAGGTTTGCCAAAATCCAAAGTAAATTTTGATTATATTTGCGATGCTTGTCAATTAGGAAAGCAAGTGAGGGAGAGTTTTAAATCCAAAAACATTATTTCTACTACTAGACCCTTAGAGCTACTTCACATGGACCTATTTGGAACTACTAGGACAACAAGCCTAGGTGGTATGAAATATAGCCTTGTAATTGTAGATGATTTTCAAGATACACATGGATTTTGTTTATTGCACATAAAGATGAGACTTTTAAAGTATTCAAAAAGTTTTATAAAAAAGTTTCAAATCTGAAAAATCTTTTTGTCATTTCTATTCGTAGTGATCATGGCAGTAAATTTGAAAATCAACATTTTGATCATTTTTGCATAAAGCACGGTATTGACCACAACTTCTCAGCTTTTAGAACACCACAGCAAAATGGTGTTGTAGAAAGAAAGAATCAAACTTTGAAGGAGATGTCCAAAACAATGCTTTGTGAAGAAAATCTTCCAAAATACTTTTGGACGGAAGCTGTAAATATCACTTGCTATATTTTGAACAGAGTTTTGATTAGACCTATCAGTAGAAAAACCCCCTATGAACCATGGAACAATAAAAAGCCTAATATCAATTATTTTCATGTTTTTGGTTGTAAATATTTTGTTCTTAATAATGGTAAAGATAACCTTGATAAATTTGATGTAAAATCTGATGAGGCTATTTTTCTTGGATATTCTTTAAATAGTAAAGCCTATCGAGTTTTCAACAAAAGAACTTTGACTGTGGATGAATCAATATATATTATTTTTAATGAATCTGACATTATATCTTCTAGAAAAGAAGATTGTGCTGATGATGATGTAGATACACTAAAACATGGATTGAAGGATTTGACTCTCAAAGATAAACAAACAAGTGAATAACATGAAGAAGTGGTAAGCAAGAATCATGATGGTATACCTAAAGAATGGAGGTATGTACACTCACATCCCAAAGAACTAATTATAGGAGATCTATCTCAAGGTGTTAAAACTAGAGCTGCACATAGGGATGCACATGACTTGATTGCTTTTGTTTCTCATGTAGAACCTCACACTATAGAAGAAGCTGAAACTAATCCTAATTGGATGTTAGCTATGCATGATGAGTTAAACCAATTTAGGAGAAATAATATTTGGACTCTAATAGAAAGATCTAATGACTACCTTGTTATAAGCACTAGATGGGTCTATAGAAATAAACTTGATGAGCAAGTAATGTAATTAGGAATAAGGCTAGACTGGTAGCTCAAGGTTATAATCAAGAAGAGGGAATAGATTTTGATGAACCTTTGCACCAGTAGCTAGGCTAGAGGCTATTAGATTACTATTAGCATATGCGTGCTTTATGAATTTCAAATTATTTTAAATGGATGTAAAGAGTGTATTTTTAAATGGTTTTTTATCTGAAGAAGTTTTTGTCGAACAACCACAGGGTTTTATAGATCACACAATTCCAAATCATGTTTTTAAATTGAATAAAGCTTTGTATGGTCTTAAACAGACACCTAGAGCCTGGTATGACAGATTAAGTAAGTTTTTAATTAGAAATGATTTTAAAAGAGGTAGTGTTGATACTACACTGTTTATTCAAAGAAAAGATAATGATATTTTAGTTGTTCAAATTTATGTTGATGATATAATATTTGGATCTACTGATAAATCTTTGTATCAAGACTTTGTTAAGTTAATACAGGGTGAATTTGAAATGAGTTTGATGGGTGAGCTGAGTTACTTCCTCGGGCTTCAGATCAAACAATCAAAGAAGGTATCCTGATCAACCAGGCCAAATATATCAAAGAGATTATCAAAAAGTTTGGCATGGAATCAAGCAAACAAATTGGAACACCCATGAATCTTGCATGTAGACTTGATAAAGATGAAAATGGCACAAATGTTGATCAAAAATTATATAGAGGTATGATCGGTTCTTTACTTTATTTAACTGCCCGTAGACCTGATATTTTATTTAGTGTTTGTATGTGTGCACATTTTCAATCTAATCCAAAAGAGTTACACATTATAGCTATTAAAAGAATCATTAAGTATCTTAAAGGCACATGCAATCTAGGATTATGGTATTCTAAGCATTCATCTTTAAAATTGATTAGTTATTCTGATGCTGATTATAGAGGCTGTAAAATTGATAGAAAAAGTACAAGTGGCACTTGTCAATTTCTAGGTGTCAACTTGATTTCATGGCACTATCGTAAACAGAACTTTGTAGCACTATCTACTGCTGAGACAGAATGTGGCTGCGGGGAGCTGTTGTGCACAAGTGTTGTGGATCAAACAATAACTAAAAGATTATGGTATTGTCCAATCTAGAATTCCTATTAAATGTGATAACACTAGTGCTATTAATTTATCTAGAAATCCAATTCAGCATTCTCGAACTAAGCATTTAAAAATTAGACATCATTTCATTCAAGATCATGTTTTAAATAATGTTGTTGAATTAGAATTTGTACCTACTGAAGATCAACTTGCTGACAATTTTACTAAATCCCTTAGTCAAGATAGATTTGAAAAGATTAGAGGCGAATTAGGTCTATGTGACCTATTTTGAAAGTTTTGACCTAACTTTTCTAAAAATAAGAAAAAATTATCTAGATATTTCAAAATTCCTTCTAGAGCTTATGACAACCTCCTTTAATAGAAGAAACCCATAGAAATTTATTTTGTCATTTTTCAAGTTTTGACCTAGATTTGGGCTCGAGCCGACTCAAGCCACCTACTGTTTCAGCGAGCCGACTCGAGAGTCGAGCCGAGGCTTTTTAAATAGGGCATCATAGGTTTAAATTTGATATTTCTTTCTGCCCTTCTTATTTTCCCTTAGCCATTTCCTTTTCCTAACCTAAGAAAAGCTCCTAGAACACCTCTACACCCTTCCAAAATCCTAATCTAACCTAGATGGCTCCTAGGAAAGCCATGGCAAAGAAGGCTAGGAAGGTTGTTCAGTCAGTGGCAGAGGAAAGGAGGATCAAACAGAGGCTTGATACTTCAAATCCGTCAGAGGAACAACAAGAAGAGCATGAAGAGGAACAAGAAGCTCTAAGGCATGTAATTTCAATGGGAAATAGGCAAGTAACCACAGGCTGATGCATTGATTTCTCATTTTTAGAACAAGAGAGCTTGAAAATTGGTGATTGGTTAGTTGGACAAGGTTGGAAGGATTTTTGCATGCTTAATCTTCCTACATATCCTAATCTTGTTAGACAGTTTTTCGAGAATATGTCTTTGGGTGCTTTTCATATTGAATCTACTGTGAAGGGGAAACACATTGAGATCAGTGAGCAAAAATTGTCTAATGTTCTTCAAATACCTAAAGAGAGAGAAAGTTATTTAGTATTGAAGGACAAATAGAAAACACTGAGAATTATACTTGAAAGGACTAATGTGATTGGTGTGATACATGTTAGAGCTAACCAACTCTTATTGGAGATGAGGTTGCTACATAACATCATTAGCCGCATCTTTCTATCCCGGACTGGGAGATTCGACTGGGTGAGCGAGAGAGACCTAGTCTTTATGAGATGTTTAGTTGAGGGGGAGGCCCTCAATTTACCTTTCATTATGTTGTCTCAGATGAGGGAAGCTGCTCGTAGGGCACGAGCATGTCTTCCGTATGGTATGGTTTTTATCCTACTATTTCAGGATGCTCATGTTGATTTGTCTGGAGAGGACAGTAGACCATTATTGCATACAGATAAATATAACTTAAAATCTTTAACCATGATGGGATTCTTAAAGGTTGAGGGTCGCTGGATTAGGAAGAGTTCAGGGCTTCCAGTGACTCATTCTGATAATGATCCAGGAGAGGATGATCAGGCAGCACAGGGACAGGATGCCGAGGTGAAGCCACATGTTGACGAGGCTGGACCTTCAGAGCCAGCTCCTTCTATACCTCGATCACCTGTTAGAGGATCGACTGCTGTTGGATCAGGTGATGATGATAGACTGCAGCGTATACTGGATGAGATCTCTAATCTTCAGAGAGGGAGATCAGAGACTGATGTCAGGATATCTGCACTTCAGTTAGAGATGCATCAGGGATTTCAAGACATTTTAACTATTCTTCAGCAGATTACAGCAGCTAGTCACTCTGCACCTACTCCTTCTACAGCAGCATCGGACATTGGCATAGATTGTGGGCAGGGAGAGGTAGTATACTTCACTGACATTCCTATAGCTGCTACTCCTGTTGAGGCTGGCACTGGTACTGAGGATCTGAGTTCTAATGTTGGAGACACTCCGGTGACAGAGATTCTATCTACTACCAACACCCTTGCCTTATCTGTTGATCCTCCTACTACTCAACCTACTCCTATTATGATTTCTTCTGAGCCTAGAGCTAAAGCTAAACCTAGAACCTCTAAGACTACTACTCCTATTAGGACCAGACTTAGGGACCTTAGGCCTAGGTTCCCTAAATTCAAGCCAGCTCCTGGTATTTTAAAGGTCGGTTCCTCCTCTAGTGAGGAAGAGCTTAGTGATGATGACCCTAGTCCTTCATTTTGATGTTTTAGGACTTTATGTTTAGCATGTTTTATTGTTTGTGATACTACTTTTGTCGTGCCGAGGCACTTTTGTATTGTATCACTCTTGTATTGACACTTTTCATATATATATATATTTGAATGGCTTAATTTGTGAATGAATGTTCTCCTTTTTATATACTTTTTGTTGATGACAAAAAGGAGGAGAAGGGAGAAAGGAGAGAAGAGTGTGCATGAAAATGTGAATGAATGTGTATGAAACAAAATATAAAAATGAATATGCATGAAAGTATGAATATGAAAGCAAATATGAAAAAAATATTATTACATCAGTAAGGGAGAGCTTGTGTTAAGTTTTCATTAAACTCACTTTAAGACAAGTTAATTTTGTGAAGTTTTCGATACTTAGTACATGGATGACACATATGATACATTGTGATACATTGTGTTGATACATTTCAATTTAACAGTTTGATACTCAATTTGGCTTGATACATACTATGTTAAATATTTTTTGATACATGTGAATACGATACATAGTAAATGTAAAGTGTTTTTAGATCCTGTTCATGCCCAGTGTTTTGTCATCATCAAAAAGGGAGAGATTATTGACCCCTGGAATGATTTTGATGATCACAAAATATTGGAGCATGTATGTGTTACTAATTCTTTCAATTACTTGAGAAGT
Organism: Areca catechu; assembly: GCA_021397845.1. Taxonomy (NCBI): domain Eukaryota; kingdom Viridiplantae; phylum Streptophyta; class Magnoliopsida; order Arecales; family Arecaceae; genus Areca; species Areca catechu. Next base: position 160,812,202 of record CM038050.1, read on the forward strand.
TTTTGCAGGAAAATGTTTATCTTTAGTTTAATAGGTTTTCAAATTGGTTGAAAGATAATCCAACATTGTATAGACTCTTTTGCACTTCAAGTTGTAAAAGCCTTAATTCTTCAACTATGTAATTTTGTAAAAGGGCTATAAAATTATAAAAATAGAGTAAGTAGACTAGCTCTTGTTAGATTCACATTTTGAAGAATTTTGGAGAAGTTTGAAGCTTTAAAAGAAGTTTTTGCAAGAGCTAACTTATGGATCAAGAGTCGACTCCTTCTGGCATGGCACAAAAAATTTCAGAGTTTTAGTACCTCGAGCCGACTCAAGCCCCAAGAGCTAACTCATTGAAGAACACATGTTTTTGAAGTCTGAGACCTCGAGCCGACTCAAGCCCAGAAGAGCCGACTCATCCAGAGTTATGTTTGTTGGTGACTGAGACTTCGAGCCGACTCTGCCTTGAAGAGCCGACTCAAGGAAAATATTGATTTGTACTGATGAAGATCGAGCCGACTCCAGCTTCAAGAGCCGACTCGCACAGAATTTTTGTTTGGGCTGTCTAAGACTTCGAGCCAACTCGTGGACCTCGAGCCGACTCGAGTGACCATTTTCTACACTCTAATGGCTAGTTGCTGAAAGTTGATTTGGAACTCCAAATGGTCTCCAACAGCTCTTTCCCAATTCTTTAGGCCCTACAATGGCTATATCTCATGGAAAACTATAAAAGGAAGTATTTGGATGGATTAAACAATTTTTGAGGGATTATTCTTTGATTTATCTTGGAAATTTGAAAAGTCTTCAAGTCTTTCACCAACCCACTTCAAGAGCATTCAAGATAGGATTCAAAGCTCCACCAACTTCCCTTCATCATTGAATCCACTCTTTGAAGAAGTAAAGAAGCAGCTTGAAGAGCATTCAAGACTAGGCTTCACCTTGATCTTCATCGGCAACATTTAAACAAACTTGGTTTGTTGTGTAGTTGCTTTATATTTTTGACATATCTTTGTTTTCTCTCTAAGAACAGCAAGGGACTGTGTCTTAAGAAAGGGTTAAAGATTTTTAGATGAACCTTGTGAAAACCTGAGTTAGGTTCTTGGTGATCCGGTATAAAACCAAGTGTAGGGTTTCTTTGGTGATCCTGTTTAAAACCAAAGGGAGTTGGATTTTCTTTGGTGATCCCGATAAAACCAAAGTGTATAGGTTTGGTTGTGAGCCTGTTAAAACAATCTGACTGTATTTCGATTGGGAGATATAGTGGAAATCCCAAGTGGTGCTTGGGTAGTGGATGTAGGAGCCGGTTGCTCTGAACCACTCTAATTTTTCTTGTATTTGTGTTTGTACTTATTTTACCTTATTGTATTTACTTAATTGCTTCTGTATTGCAGATTGCACCACAACACCAAAAGGATTTTAAATTGCCCATACTTGCCAAAAGTTTTTATAATCCCAATTCACCCCCCCTCTTGGAAAGCCACCTAGGCAACAACTTGCCCAAGACTTGTGGTGCAGATTGTGAGGAAGGATGCTAAGCTTTGGAGTCTTCATCAATTTCTAGTTTCAACCAGGGCTTTGGATGCTACGAGATGATACTTCATGGCTACTACATTGAGATTGGCCCCGTAATTGACCTCTTCTTCCTACAAATGCCTCTGTAGAAGAGAGGTGAGGACTATGTGGGCAAGAAGAGTGAGGTTCTTAGAAGAACTCGGCTCTAGTTACATATGTCTTTCAACGTAATTAAAAAGTTATTTTTTCTTTTACTCCCTTGCTTCTCTATGAGCCTGAGTACATTTTGATGCATTGTCGTGAGGAGGACACCTTTGCATTAGCCCTTGGATGGTTCTAGGTACTTGGCACTTGTTTGCCTTTCAATGGAATGTATGCTGATTTGGCTTGCACCCTAATTGTGAGGCACAATGTGGCATGGTGTGCCGTCTAATGTAAGCTTGTTCCCTAGGGTAGTGCTGGCTGGGTGCAATCTTCAAGATGTAACAAGTGCATTTGTGGGTCACTTTGATGGGAGAGTTTAGCATTAGAATGTAGTCACCTGCCAAAGTATCTGGTGCTTCATCTTCCGATGCAAGAGAGCACGAATATCTAGCCGATAAGATTTGGATAGCTATCATGTGTTGGTTGGGAATTGGTGTAGTGAGCTTTCCCCATCCCCTCTATAAATTGAGGGCTTGGGAGATGGTTCTTCACCAAGTCTACTTGCAACCCAATTGTGTAGAGGGATGTTGCAGTTGCTATCTATCTTCTCCGATGCTAATGCTATTGGATTCTCTTTCTCAATGAAAGGGTTCTCTCAGGGGTGGCTTCCTTAATCATCTCAAGAGCATGCTAAGGGATGCTCACCTTGGAATAGAAGGTATTGGATATGGCTAGCATTCAAGTCACTGTATTGCGATTGTTGCTGGCTGGAGGACAAAGCTGGAGGAGGCAGATGCTATGCAAACCCATCAATATGCATCTCCTCCAGCAAGACTTGGCCTTGCATGGCGAGGTAGTTAGGCTAAGGCAAAAGTAGCCTTAGGAACCTAGGATTCATTTGGCAACCAGTGTCACCGCATCTAGGCCACAAGGGCGATTGTCCTTTGAAATCTTCAATGCGATTCTAGACCTTATCCTCGTTCTCTGTCTCTTACTATAGGGAGAGGTTTCTTGGTTGTAGCAAGGTGGCTGTGCTTGTCATCACATCAACCTCATGTAAGGAGGTTTGTCTTTATGCTTACACTGAATGGGCTCCCAAAATGTGATGCACATCTTCTCTTTCCCCGTCAGGCTCCTTCTCCACCTGGTGGACATTTTAGGGAGACCAAGAAGCCTTCCAAGCCTGCAGGAGGTGTCTCATTATTTCTAGTGGGGGAAGGAGCTTTGGGGCTCTGGGAAGCTTTGACTTGTATCTTTAGGAGCTTCTCTATGTAATGTAACCTAGCTGTAGTACCACAAATATGTATAACCGAGATTCATTAATGAAAAAATCATCATTCTTACATGTCTTTTCATGTGTTTGTATGTTGTCTATTTCATGTTAAATGTGTTGTGATGCGTTGCTTGTATCCTCCATGACTTTGAGCTAGGCTTCAACTCATTATTCAAGAGTTTGTCTACCTAGCAAAGCTTCGGGGAGGTTATCGACCTTGTCAGGGAGTATGGAGGCTCGACCTAATGCTCGGAAGAGTAAGGGTAGAGTTACTTGCTTGGGAGTCTTACTGCTAAACCAGGGATTAGGGATATGCTAGTCTAACTAGGAGTCTTACAACCAAACTAGGTCTTAGATTGCTTTGCCTGGGAGTTACCATTTAACTAGGAATTAGGGACATGGTAGTCTGACCTATAAGTCTTATAGCTTAACTAGGACTTAGAATAAGGGCATAGCCGCTCAACCTAGGGTGCATAGCTCATCTAAAACTTTAGAATAAAGGTAGAATTGCCTTGCCTTAAGCATGTAGCTCACCTAGGACTTAAGAGTAAGGCATGGCAACCTTGTCTAGGACATGTAGCTCATCTAGGACTTTAGGATAAAAGCAGAATTGTCTTGCCTGGGGTGCATAGCTTACTTAGGGCTTAAGAGTAGGGCATGGCGACCCTTACCGGGATACGTAGCTTACTTAGGGCTTAGGAGAAGGGCATGGTGACCTTGCTTGTGGCATGTAGCTTAACTAGGATTTTAGAATAAACACGGAATCACCTCCTAGGGCATGTAACTCATCCAAGGCTTAGGAGAAGGGCATAGCAACCTTGCCTGAGATGCGTCACTCACCTAGGACTTTAGAATACAAACTAAATTGCCTCACCTAGGAAGCTGGTCGACCAGGACTTGCTGCTTATTTGGTGCAGAATTCTCCTTGCGACTTTCAACTCTCATAGTACTAGCTTCCAAGGTTCACAATAGACTTTTGGGTATCTGGGAGTGGTGTAGGTTCCTCATTGGTGTTGGGTTTCAGTGAATGCAGAATGCGGAACTTTTTTATCCCATGAAAACTTGAATGGGAAATAGAAGATTAAAACAATTTTACCCTACACATGCCTTGATCTAATCAAGCATCACCTAATAGGATCTAATAGGCATGAAGCATCAAATTTGAATTTTAGAAATAAAAGGAAATCATGATTGGATCACCTACTTGTTGTGCTTCTCCATCTTCTTCGCTAGATCAGATCAATAGATGTCTTGAGTTCTCATCGTAGTCATGCAAGTGCCCGGCCTCCATAAGTATGCACCTAAAGATGATGCTGATCAAGAGTATCGAGGCCATCAAGGTGCTAGCAACTTACAAGCCTCGGTCCTTAGACTTGGATGTAATCTTCTTCTTCAAGAACTAGAAGAAGACTCAAGGGACTCGCTGTGCAAAATCCTTCACACTAGATCGATCAAGTAGGGACTACAAAACCTATGGAAGAGAGAACCTTTTTCTTCTTCCCTTCTCTTTTTCCTCTCTAAGTCTCTCTCTTTATCTAGGCATGTTGATGGAAGTAATAAAAGAGGAGGAGCACTCCATAAGAATTGGTGTGAGGAATTATGAAGTAGCACTAACCCTTTTTTTCCTCTTCTTAAAAACTTGTCACACAAAATCAAGAGGCCACGCACCATCAAAGCTACATGCCACCAGTAGAGTCCATGAACCAAATCTTAGAAGGCAAGATCCCATCTTATCTTAATTTCAATCATATTCAAAGAAGGTGAGGTGACAAAAATTGTTTGACATGTGAAAAAAGAAATAATTAGTGCTACATCCTTTTTCCTCTTAAAAAAAAACATCGACTAAAAAGACTCCACTCCCAATTAGTTCATAAGATAAGATACTTGTTATCTTAAACTCAAATCTAATTCAAATTATAGATAAGTCAAGACTTATCTGGAGAGAGAAACCCAAAGGGGCATCGACTCTTTGGCACCTTTGTATTTTCTTATGCAAGAAACAAAAAGGGGCGCTACTTTAGCACCCCCTTTCTCATTTTTGGCATAAAAAATAAGAGAGAGATGAGAGTTCCAATCCAACTAGAACTCTGGCTTCTTATCCTAATTAAATTTTAATTTGGATTTATTTAGAATCCAATTCAAATCTGATTTGAATCTAATTCGAATACTGTCAAACTTAATATGATTAGGATTCTAATCCAAGTCCTACTTAGATCATGAAATCCAATTAGTTTCAAATTAGATCAAGCCTAATTAAATTAAATCTAATTTATATCAATGAGGACTTGATCCATAATTTAATTAGCTTAATTATATTGCAATACTTGTAATTAAGTTTCTTTGCTAATAATTAAAAATTACTAAATATGTAACACCTACATAATTAATAGTTTTTAAATATGTAACCTTTAAATATGATTCAAATTATAAATCTAATTGATAATTTGATTAAGATCCAATCGATTGATCAGGGCAAGCTCCTTTTGCATATGACCCTATAGGTTCTATTCTATCTAGTAGTGAGATATACCATGATCTTTATCACATTATCATCGAAAGTTCTAATAGACTAGAACCACTACAAGAAAATTTAGTATTAGTGATGGCTGATTAATTGTTGCTAATAATAATTTTTACCCACCATAAAATGATAAAAAAATATTTCTATCGCTAATAGTATTAGTGATAGAATATCAATTTTTAGCGATGGCTAAATTTTATTTTTTAAAAAATTTTAGAAAAACATTTTTAGCGATAATTTTTTAATTTTTAGCAATGGTAATTATCATCCTAAAACTTAAAATTTTTATTTCTTTTAAAAATAATTAATAGTGATGAAATTTTTTTTTAGCGATTATAGTTGTCCATTGCTAATATAAAAATTGATGTATTAGCAATGACAAAATCTACCATCGCTAATGCCATTAGTAGTAGTCTCCCATGTACACTCCCCTAACCAATCAGTAGCCAAAAATTTTTTTCCCCCCTCCTACCTCTCCTTCCTCGCCTTCCCTCTCTGGTGCTCTCCCTCTCCCATCGGTGCTCCCACTGCTGGCCGCCACACTCCCCTACCCTCGGTGCTCTCCCCCCCACCAGCCACCACACCTTGGTGCTCCCCTCCCTTGTCAATGCTCCCTCACTAGAACTCCCCCTCCCTCGTCAATGCTCTCCTTATTGATCGCCACACTCCCCCGCCCCCCTCCACCCTGGTGCTCCCCCCGCCCCCCTGCCACCCGGTGCTCCCCCCACCCCCATGCCCACCTGGTACTCCCCCATAGGCCGCCACACCCCAAAGCTCCCCCCTCGCTTGCCGATGCCCCCCTTATCGGTCACCACGCTCCCTCATCCCACTTGGTGCTCCACCTTGCCGGTCATCACAATCTCCAGCCCCCCCATGGTGCTCCCCTTTTGGCTGCCACACCCCCTTGCCCCCTAGGGTTCTCTCCACTATTGGTTCTCGGCTCCCATGCATATCAAATCTACCATCTCCCATCTATGGGTTTGTCTTGTGTTCTGAGTATGGTTTGTCCTTGTATTTAGTATGCAAGTATTATTGACAGTGACAGTATGGCACTAGAGCTATCATTAAAAGTTATTTTTTATTTTTTTATTGATTTGATTAATTAGATATTTATTTATTTAGTTGGTTAATTAATTAATTATCTATTTATTTATTTAATCAATTAATTAATTAATTAGTTAATTAATTAGTTAATTATGTAATTAATTAGATATTTATTTATTTATTTAGTTATTTAATTAATTAGATGTTAATTTAATTATATAAATAATTAATTAGGTGTGCATGGATGCATGTCCTATATGTAAGAGATTTAGATCTCGGTATGCACATAGGGTTGGAACTAGGCTTAGGCCATCCTAAAATCGGGCTAGGCCCGAACTTGATCAGGCTGGGCTTGGACCTAAAAATAGAGCCCATTTAAATTTTAATTTGGGCTTGGGCACCCTTTTAGCCCAGCTCGGCCTGAACCCGGTCCAGAAATAGGCATGACTTGAAGCTGGCCCGCCAGCCCATGAAGAGGAGGCACTACTAGTGGCCAATGTGGTAAGGATTGGAGGATGAGGGAGAGCTTCATGTTGGCGATGTGGTTGATAAAGGAACACAGCGGTGGTGGACCTTATTGAGCTTGCCAAGGAGGGTGAGGTCGAGGTGGGCGTCAAGGTAAAGGGTGTAGGTGTAGACGAAGGTGATGAAGTTCCAAGAGGAGTTGCCACAGAAAGTGGAGAGCTTAAGGAGGTGGTGGTAGCAGGGTGGAAGGAGAGGGCCTCATAGGAGAAGTCAAGGTTGGCATCATGGATGGTGCAAAAGGTGATAATGAGGGACTTATGACCTAGTTGTTGGTATGGGAGAGGCGATGGGAGAGGGTTTGGATGTAGGCAACGGCTATGAGGGGAGAGGACTTGGTAAGGGGGATGACCTTGGTTATGAGATGGTCATCAACTGGGACCTTATTGTAGGAGGTGGCCTTTAAGATGGCAACTTCGAGGTTGATGACATTGACTGCACACCATTATAAACACTGGGGCTAGGGCATGCCCGTGTGCTTAGGACTTGGGTCACGGTCGGTGATGTAAATTTTAAGTTGAAACCGTAAGTGCACAATATGCAGAGTAGCACGTCCAGTGAGTACGGATCGATCCCACGAGAAATTGATATTTGAACTATATTCAAGCCCTTGCTCAGGCGAGCTTTAACAAAGATAGGAAAGGATTGTTCCTTTACTTTCAACTTAAGCAAAAATTAATTAAATTGAATAGATAAATAACTTAAAGATCTAGGGCATTTGAATCCACTAAACTAATGATTTAGAAAATCTTTTTTGGATTTCTCTAATACGTCCTTTCAACTTCTTTCTTTGTATTAACCAAGTATGGATTATAAAAAGATTTTAATCCAACAATAATCCATCAAGGTTCTACAAGGAAGAAGAGAAAAGAGTTTTAAAAATAATTTGTGAGCCTTCTAACAGTTATCCTTTTTGCATCAAATCAAGTATGAATTATAAAGGGATTGAAACCTAACAATACTTCATCAAGTCTCTTAGCAAGAAGTTTAAAAAAAAAAGGACTCTTAAAAATTAAAGTCTAAGAAAAGATCCTAAGAAAGGGCTTTAATCAGGGTCTAGCATCATCATCAACCCTAGAGGGTTTGCTTAGCCAGACATAATCTAAATTAAAAACTTTAAAAATTATTCAAAAGTAAATTCTATACTACTTGCTGAAGTTTAAATTTCAGAATTTAAACTACATTAATTATAGAAAATTAAATTGTATAATTTAAATTGTAAGAATTAAAACTATCCTAGTGTAGAAATTATTAATTACAAAAGTAATTAAAACTAGAAAAAAAAACTTTTATTTTTAATCAAATCTAATTGCAAATATTTAACTCCTAAGCCATTAACAGCACTTGGAGTTAAAAAAAATAAAATAAAACTAGATCCTGACTAACAGAGGCTCTCTTCCTAGCTTACTCTCATTCTCATATGTTGGAAGGGTGGAACAAAGTGGAAAGGAGTAGATGATTATAGACATAAAGTGGAATGGATCGAGTGATTGGGGAATACTTCGGGGATGCCTCTAGTAGCGAAGAGATGGTGCTCTTATATATGTGGAAAGATGCGCATCGGGCCCGCATGGGAACCGCGTTGGTTTTCCATTGCTATCTGCCTAACAGCATCGGTTCCTTATTCTCATCTCGCATGATCGTCGCACCCGCCTGTGTGATTTCCGTGACTCCGATCCAACCATCTCACTGGTGTAGCTACAATCGAACTTATTCTCATTCAGACATTGCTTTAGTCCATCTCCCAACAGCATTTGGATTTACAACAGGGGCAGCGACGGCATCAGGACAACATGGTGGCCTGAGATGGAGGAGACAGTGCTTGAGAGGGCCCGACGGTGGTGGGAAACTTGGACAGAGGACTGGGAGGAAGAAGGCGACATATCTAAAGAAGGAGGATGAGGCGGAGGTGGTTTTTTCGGTGGCTTAAGCAGAGGTGGAGTGTAGCGCATCTGGCATTTGGGGAAGTTCTTCAGTTGGAGGAGGAGGAGGCGATGGCTTCGTGCGACAAGCGGTGGCATGGTGAAGATGGGAAGAACATGACCAGAGTAGAGGAGACGACATTATTGATGGGGGATCATGATGAGATGGTGGCTGGTGGTGTTGATTGTGGTGAGCTTGGCACTTGGGAGGAGCAAGGTGTAGTAGTCGGTGGATGCTTGGGCAGACTGAGAAGAGATGGTGGTCAGACAGCGATGGAATGGGTGGTTTGGAGAAGTGAATGGTGGAGAGAAAATTCGATGGATCGGACAATGGTTGAAGGCTTCTCCAACATTGGTTCCAGCCATAGGAAGCTTCTCAGGTGTCCAGGTAGTGTGGGAAGGAGCTCAGGCATCTTCTCCGATGAGACCGATGCTCGGAAAGGTCTATGGTCCACGGTTCTGTGCCATGGACTGGCAGCAATGGCGGTCTTGGACCGTCTTTCATTTCGTAGACCAAATGGCTGGTCCATGGTGGACCGACTGCTCCAAAGTTTGTGCTACATCTTATTTATTCCTTCAAAATTTACTTCCTAGCTTAATTGAAGTTTGATTGGAGTGTCGTTTATGCCGTTGGACTTCTAAAATCAAGCTCTTCATGTTGGCAAGATTCTTTTAGGCAAAACACTACATAAAAGTATCAATTTTAATAAAATAAAGATGATTTGATCTATAAATTAATGCACTTATCACTTTTTCTACTTGAATCTTGCTCATCCTTGAGTAAAAATAAAAGATAGTTCATGAATTGCCTATTAGAAAATAATTAAGGATACTACCAAAAAGTCTTAATACCATACACAAGTTTACTCAGACTCAAAGGTTGTTCTCATACCCTTTTTATAAGCAAAAGATTTTCCATTAGATAGTAAATGAAACAAGTCATTGGGATATTAATAGTTTCAAGTAAATTAGTTAAGTGCAAACTCCTCATTTTTCTAAAATAATTCTTGACCAACTCCTCTTGTTATCTCTAAATCTTCCACTCTTATGGAGTAATAAGATATTGTTTTAGTGCAAGTATGTTCCTCTTATTGTTACACTTTCCTTTTCTTTTTTTTTAATACAAACCGTGCAATACCTTAATCTCTTAAGCATTCTATCTAACCCTTGTAACAAGTTTTTGACTAATATCTTCCAAACCAGTTGGCCTTAGGACACTAGGTGTAGAACACCTCTCGGGCTTACTGGCTTGAGTCAGAAAGGCTACAGATCAAAACTGGCTGTATAGCAAAGTTTCTTTACATCTCCACTTTTTGACATGAGACTCAATGCTTACTTAGACAAAGAGACCCGGTTACTTAGTGGAACAATGTTTAGAACCTGCTTTTATTATCTATATATATATATATTTTATATATACTAATAAAGAAAACTTTGCATTTATCAACACCTATACACACCTAAGTAGATTCTTCTTTGATATGAATAGGAGGGTTGGAATTATTCAAAAATTGATTTCATTCTTACTTACCTTTTTACTTGAGTCTATCAATATGTTGCCTCTCAGTATTTCAAAAATTATCTAGACTATTCAATCAATTACTTATTAAAAGTGTGTGATTTATCCTAAGTCCAAGATCGATAAGTGTAAAAATAAGAAGGTGAAGGTAGCTCCAAATATATACTTATTCTGCTTATTATTCTCCATGAATAAAAATAATTTCTAAATGTTAGCATGATATGGTATAAAGGAAATGAAGACACCTGAGGAGGGATTTTATTGAGCTCTCCCCTCAACTTAGCTAATGGACCTCATTTGAGTCAGGATCTGATAAACCTAATATGTTAAAAAGAAAATAATTAGAAAGAAAGAAACTGTATTGCCTTCCAGGAGTCCTAAGTTTAAATTCTTCAGCTAGACTTAATATTGACAGCAAGCTAACCGAGATATGTTGGTTCATAGAGAACCATGGCTTCCTCCATAGATTCTGTGGGTAGTTCCAAGAATGATTTTAATCATTGACCATTAACTTTGAAAACAACACCATTGCTTGGGTTTTCAATTTCTACAGCCCCATATGGGAAGACTTCTTTAACTAAGAAAGGTCATGTCCATCTAGTCCTAAGCTTTTCAGGAAAAAGATGTAATCTCAAATTATACAATAGAACTTTTTATCTAGGAGTAAAAGATTTTTTAAGAATTGCTTGATCATAAAATACTTTTGTTCTTTCCTCGTGCACCTGGCATTCTCATAAGCTTCATTTCTAAGTTCTTCTAATTCATTAATCTGAAGCTTCCTATGATTTTCTGCTAAGTCCAAGTGCATGTTTAATTTTTTTATTGCCCACTTAGCTTTGTGTTCTAATTCAACCGGCAAGTGACATGATTTTCCAAACATAATCCTATAAGGGGACATTCCTAGGTTGGTCTTATAAGTAGTGCGGCATGCCCAGAGTGCATCAACTAATTTCAAAGATCAATCCTTTCTATTAGTATTAACGGTCTTCTCTAAGATTTGCTTGATTTGTCTATTGGACACTTCACTTGCACACTAGTTTGAGGATGATATGGTGTCACTAACTTGTGGGTAATATTATATTTTTTCATTAATGTGGCAAAGGGCAGTTACAAAAGTGTGTCTCGGATCACTAATGATTGTCCAAGGAGTACCAAAATGGGAGAGAATATTTTTCTTAAGAAATTTAATGATCACTTTGTTATCAATGGATCTACATGGAATAGCTTCTATCCACTTAGCGACATAATCAAATGCCACTAAAATATATTCATTTTCGAAGAAATTTGGAAATGGTCTTATAAAATCAATCCCCCAGATATCAAAAATTTTGACCACCAAGATTGGATTGAGTGGCATCATGTCTCTCTTGGTGATTCGACCCATTTGTTGGCATCAAACACAACTTTTACAATACAAATGTGTCCTTAAATAAATTTGGCCAATAAAATCCATATTGGAGTACTTTGGTTGCTGTCTTCTTAGATGCGAAGTGACCACTACATGGTTGGTCATGGCAAAATGATAGAATACTTCTAACCTCATTATCCGAGATACACCTCCTAATGATCTGATCAGGATATTGTTTAAATAGGTATGGATCATCTCAAATGAAGTACTTCACTTAGGAAAAGAATTTATATTTGTCCTAAATAATCCAATGAGAAGGAACTTTATTAATGGCTAAATAATTTACAATATCAGCATACCATGGTTCAGTGGACACGGACATGAGTTGTTCATCGAGGAAGAATTCATTGACAGGTGGTTCACTAGGTGGTGTGATTATGATTTGAGATAAGTGATCAGTTACAGCATTTTCTGTTCCTTTCTATCCTTAATTTCTAGGTCAAATTCTTGAAGGAGCAAAATCCATCTTATTAAGCATGCCTTAGCATCTTTCTTTGCTAGGAGATGTCTAATGGCTGAGTAGTCAGTATAAACAATATGTGCGACCCAACCAAGTAGGATCTAAAGTTTTCTACGGCAAAGATAATTGCTAGGAACTCCTTTTCAGTGGTCGTGTAATTAAGTTGTACATCATTTAAGGTTTTACTCGCATACCAAATAACTATAGGCAACTTATTAATCCTTTGACTAAAAACTATACCTATAGCATGATCAAATACATCGCACATGAGTTCAAAGGATTTGTTCCATATAGGTGGATGAATGATGGGAGCAGAGATGAGTGCCTTTTTAAGGAATTCAAAAGACTATAAGCAATCAGGATTAAACTTAAGTTTTGCTTCCTTTGCTAACAAATTTGTCAATGGGCAAGCCACTTTGCTAAAATTGGGTATGAACCTTCTATAAAATCCAATATATCCTAAAAATGAATGATTTTCTTTAATAGACTTGGGTGGTGGAAGACCTGTAATCAGGCCAATTTTGGCCTTGTCAACTGCTATTCCCTTTTTTGAAACTACATGGCCAAGAACTATACCTTCTCTAACCATGAATTGACATTTTTCCTAATTAAGAACTAAATTCTTCTCCTTGCATCTTTCTAGAACTAGTCTCGGATGGTTTAAACATTCGAAGAAGGTAGGGCCAAAAAACAGAAAAGTCATCCTTGAAAATTTCTAAAAATTATTCTATCATATTAAAAAAAATGTTGATTATACATCTTTGGAAGGTTACTGGTGCATTGCATAACCCAAAGGGCATGCGCCTATAAGCAAAGGTTCCAAATGGATAAGTGAATATGGTCTTTTCCTAATCTTCAAAGGCTATGGGGATCTTGCTATAGCTAGAGGATCCATCAAGAAAATAATAAAACTCTTATTTGGCTAATTTCTCTAACATCTATTCAATAAATTGCAAAACAAAGTGATCTTTTCTTGTTGTTGCATTCAATTTTTTATAGTCTATACAGACCCTCCATCCCATTTGGGTTCTAGTTGGGATAAGTTTATTTGCTTCATTCTGAACCACTGTTATTCCAAACTTTTTGGATACCACTTGTACAGGGCTTATCCATGAACTATCAGAAATGGGATAAATAATTCTATCATCAAGTAACTTCAAAATCTCTTTATTGACTACTTCCTTCATGGCTGGGTTTAATCTTCTTTGAGCATCTTTAGTTGGTTTAGTCTCTTCCTCTAGATGTATCCTATGTTGAACTATATAATAGCTTATTCCCATAATGTCTACCATGGTCCAGCCTATTGCTTCTTAATTTTCTCTCAGAATGGTTAACAGCTCATTCTCTTATTTAGGATTTAGGTCTGAGGTAATAATTACAAGCAAAGTTTTTTGCTGGACCTAAATACACATACTTAAGGTGCTTGAAAAGGAATTTTAATTCTAATTTGGGTGCCTCTTTCATTGATGGCTTAGTTGATGGTTTAGCCATTTCCATGAATGTTTTAGTAGGAGGCTCCCATCTCTGGCTATTTTTGTTATCTCTAAGTATCTTATCTATGTTCTCATATTCATGGTTGGCCAGATACTAGACTCAAGATTGACTTTCTTATCACTAATGTCTATAGGTTCATATATTTTATCTTGGATTATACTTACATTAGCATGCTTAGTGGATTCCTGTTCCAAATTGAATATATTTAGCTCAATAGTCATGTTCCCAAAGGATAGTTTCATAAGTCTATTTCGATAATTAATTTTAGCATTAGTAGTAGATAGGAATGGTCTTCCTAAAATAACTGGGATATGATCCATAGGATTTAATACTGGTTCAATTTCCAAAATAATAAAATCTATAGGAAAGATAAAATTGTCAACTTTAATTAGAACATCCTCTACCATTCTTTTAGGGATCCTAAAAGATCGATTTGCTAATAATAATGTGATCCCTATGGGTTGAAGTTTTTCCAATCCCAATTGTTCATAAACTGAATAGGACATAATATTTATGCTAACCCCTAAATCAAGTAAAGCCTTCTCAATTTGGGTTTCTCCTATAACACATGAAATTGTTGGAGACCTTGGATCCTTATATTTTATAGGCATGTGACTTAACAAGTATGAGCTCACACTTGCTATTAAGAAAGCTCTCTTTGGTACACTGGTGATCTTTTTCTTGGTACAAAGATCTTCTAAAAATTAGCATAAGCTGGAACCTGTTGGATCATGTCTAGTCGAGAAATATTTACTTGAACTTGCTTACATGCCTCTAACATTTTATCTAAATGTTCTGATTATTTATTAGACCTTAATTAATTTGGAAAAGGAGCTCTAAAAATTTCAGGCACCTGGTTTGGTGGACTATTAGTTTCAGAATCTTCAATTTGTAAGGTAAGTTGTTCATTAGGTGGCTCAGCTGGCTCAGTAGTTAAATCCTCTCTAGTGTCAGATGTATCTACCTTATTATCCACTTATTTTCCTGATCTTAAAGAGTGAATAGCATTAACTTGATTAACTTTGTTTTCTTGGGATTGTTGACCATTTTGGCTTCTTGGGTTGGGCTCGGGTTGGCTAGGTAGCCTACCTTGTTCTCTTTCATTAATGGTAGATGCTAGCTTACCCACCTGCATTTCCAAGTGGGCTATGGCCTGGGAATTTAAATTTAGGAGTGGGCCCGTGGTTTGCATATAATTACTTAATGCGGCATTGGTGTCAGCATTGGCTTTGGCTAGGGCTTCCAAGCTTTTCTCTAAAGAACTAAGTTTCTTATCATTATTATTAAAGCTTGGTGGTGATAGATTGTTCATCATAGGGTTAGGCCTTAGATTGTGTTGATTGAAGCTAGGACCACCTACATTTGGGTTCTATAACCATGAGAAATTTGGATGATTCCTCCATCCTAGGTTTTATGTGGGTGTATAAGGATTGTTCATGGGTCTTTGGTATGTGGCATTCACCTGTGCATGTCTATTCTTTATTAGGTTTATTTGGAGGGGACATTCTTCAAGGACATGCTTTGGTGCATTACACTCGTTGCACATGGGTGCAAATACTTGGCTCATACTGGCTGATCTCTGAAGTTCTAAAGCCTCTAACCTACGTGTTAAGGTTGCAATTTTGGTCTCAGTAGCTAGGGAAGTCTGAATTTGGTGTATTCCATCTCTCAAAGGTGTGGATCTTTTAGGTTTCTTAGTTGTTTTCCATTGTAAATTCTTTTCAGCCAGGTCTTCTAGAAATTGTAAGGCTTCATTGGATTCTTTATACATAAATGGACCCTGGCACATGGACTCTAGAATGGTTCGTGAATTTGAATCTAAACCTTCATAAATTATTTGGCATAGCCTCCAGGTTTCTATTCCATGGATTGGGCATTGGGTCAAGAGATTCTTAAAGCAGTCAAAGTATTTCCAGAATGACTTGCCAGCTAGTTGATAGAATTGGTTTATTTCATTTCTAATTCTAGCTATTTTATGATGAGGAAAATATTTTTTTAAGAATACTCTTACAAAGCCCTTCCATGTCATGATGTATTGATTTGGAAGACTATAAAGCCACTTTTTGGTATTATCCTTAAGGGCAAAATTGATTAGTCTCAGCTTGATTTCGTCCTCTAACAATTATTGTAGCCTCATGGTTGCACAAACCTCTTTAATTTTCTAATAAATATATATGCATTCTTTATTCCCGTGAGTTTTGGAAGCATATTAATAATATGAGATTTGATTTCAAAATTATTTGCAGTGGGTTGAGACAACCTTCTGCAAGAAGGTTGGACGGACCAACTGATAATATAAATCCTTAAGGGTTTGGGATTTATTTGTTATATCTATTATAGAGGTCGTAAGATCTAAAACAAGAATTAAATCAATTCTAACTAGTCAACCCGATATGCTTCTCCACACAAGAGGTGGAGAATTTACTATCTTCACTATGTCTTCATTTTTTTTTGGATTTTGTATATATATATTTTTGATTTTTTTTAAGAAGCTTTTCTTCAAAGGTTCTAAATTAATTCAACCTTTTCATACCCTAGGACAACCATGCAACAAAACTTACAGTTATGTTAGGGCAACCTTATATCAAGGCAGTCAAGATTGTAAAAAATTAAAATAATTAAAGTAAGATTTTTTTTAATTTTTTTTATTTTCAAACAAGTTTCACATAAAATTAATTCAATGCTAGAGATAACCTAGAGCTAGATAGCTCATAACTATTCCAAGTCAACCTTCGAGCACTCCAAGTTCGAACCAATTCACCAAATTGGCCAGGTAAGTATAAGATTAGCGAGGGTCCCCCCGTTGCTTTCCTTAGACACCAATTAGATTGACCAGGTTAGCGAACATAACCAATTAAACTATCTTTTTTCAGGAATAAGATTCCTGAACCACTTTCCTAGACACCAATTCAATGATCGAAACTAGCTTGGTATAACTCTTAAGTGTCCTTGTCCTAATGAGCTCGGATGTCCCAAGGGTCAACGTCTAATTGATTTTATTTACGGCTTGGGTTAATGCAAATGAAGGAGACTTATTTATGGGCTAAGGAAGGGTAATGAACTCCTCACCTTCTCTTGTTTAGGTTTGTACCCTTAAAGTAATTTAGAAATAATGCTTATGCACAACCAAAAAGAACAAACAAGTTTAAATTAAATACTAAACTAAACTAAAATTACAATAATATGCTGAAAGAATAAGGGATAGTTTAAATTATGTACCTGGCTTTCGGCACTCACCAACTCAAAAGAAATTAAGTAAAGATGTTAGAACAATCAGATTAAAGTTAAACTAAAAGCACGAAGAGCAAGAATTTTGAAACATAATTTAAAACATACCAATTTCTTGGCAATGGTGCCAAAAACTTGATGTGAATTTTAAGTTGAAACCGCAAGCACACGGTATGCAAAGTAGCACATCCAGCGAGTACGGGTCGATCCCATGAGAAATTTATGTTTGAACTATGTTCAAGCCCTTTCTCAGGGGAGCTTTAACAAAGATGGGAAAGGATTGTTCCTTTACTTTCTACTTAAGCAAAAATTAATTAAATTGAATAGATAAATAACTTAAAGATCTAGGGCCTTTGAATCCACTAGATCAATGATTTAGAAAATCTTTTTAAGATTTTTTTGATATGACCTTTCAACTTCTTTCTTTGTATTAACCAAGTATAGATTTTGAAAAGATTTTAATCCAACAATAATCCATCAAGATTCAACAAGAAAAGAAAAGAGTTTTAAAAATAATTTGTGAGCCTTCTAACTGTTACCCTTCTTACACCGAATCAAGTATGAATTATGAAGGGATTGAAACCCAACAATAATTCATCAAGCCTCTTAGCAAGAAGTTTAAAAAAGAAAGAAAGACTTGTAAAAATTAAAGCCCAGAAATGATCCTAAGAAATGGCTTTTAATCAGAATCTAGCTTCATCGTCAACTCTAAAGGGTTTGCTTAGGTAGACATGATCTAAATTAAAAACTTTAAAAATTATTCAAAAGTAAATTCTATACTACTGCTAAAATTTAAATTAGAATTTAAACTATACTAATTATAGAAAATTAAATTACATAATTTAAATTGCAAGAATTAAAACTATCCTAGTGTAGAAATTATAAATTACAAAAGTAATTAAAACTAGAAAAATCAATTTTTATTTCTAATCAAATCTAATTACAAAATATTTAACTTCTAAGCTATTAATAGGGCTTGGAGTTTAAAAAAAAATAAAACTAGATCCTGACTGATAGAGACTCTCTCTCTCTCCCTAGCTTACTCTCCTTCTTATATGTTGGAAGGGTGGAAGAAAGTGGGAAGGAGTGGATGATTATGGATGGGAAGTGCAATGGATCGAGCGATTGGGGAATACCTCAGGGATGCCTCCTGGTAGTGAGGACATGGTGCTCTTATATAGGCGAAAAGACTTGTATCGGGCCTGCATGGAAACTGCATTGGTTTCCCTTCGCTATCTGCCTAACAGCATCGGTTCCTTATCCTCATCCCGTATGATCGTCACACCTGCCTGCATGATTTCTGTGACTCTATTCCAACCATCTCACTGGTGTATCTACGATCGAACTTCTTCTTGTTCGGACATTGCTTTAGTCCATCTCCCAACAGCATTTGGATTTACAATAGGGGCAGCGACAGCATCAGGACAACATGGTGGCTAAAGATGGAGGAGATGGTGCTTGAGAGGGATCGACAGTGGTGGAAAACTCGAACAGTGGACTGGGAGGAAGAAGGCGGCAGATCCAGAGGAGGTAGAGGTGGCTTTTTCGATGGCTTGGGTAGAGGCGGAGTGCAGTGCATCCGACATTTAGGGAAGTTGATGCGGGATGACTCTAAGATTGCTAAACATGCAAGAAAAATAGTAAACTATTTTTTTTGTGATTTTTATAATCTAGGTTTGTAGGCTAAATTTCAAAGTTAAGTAAAGAACTAGCAGAAAGACTAGCAATGCAAAGAATCATCATATCGTAAAGAACTCATACAAAATAATAAGTAGCTAGGACTCAAGAGTTGAGAAACTCCCAGTTTAGGATAGTGTACCTATCATCAGATCAGAACTCAAGAGGGGGAAGGCTTTTACCTTGTAGTTTCTTCGATGAAGAGATCTCTCAGCCTCTGGATGGTGCCTGAAAGAACAAGCCTTTGGTTTCCGAATCTGAAGGTGATCTAGATCCAGTCTGAAGGCAAAGAAAGCCTCCTATGGGGAGAGGAAATACCTCGGGGATCTGCAAAATGTCAAGGTTATGCACAAATCAGGTAATCAAAGAAAAAAATAATAAGATGAAACAAGGAAGGAAGGGTTAGGGCTAGAAGGGCTGGCGGCCTGGAGAAGAAAGACTCCTGGTTTCAGGGATGGCTTTAGGGCTTCTTCTCAAAGGCATGGCTGATGTCAAGAGGCTTGAGTTGCTGCTTGGGCATGGAGGATTGCAAGGATAGGGGTCAGCCAACACAAGAACACAAAGAACCAAACCAAAGGAACCAAAAGAAAACACAAGACACCAGTCTTAAAAACAGTTCAGTAGAGTTTTAATTTATAAGAGTTGATTGATTACAAGAGGAGGAGTGGTGGGATATTTTTAGAGCTCCATGCCCTCTTCTAAAGGGATTACAAGTCTTCTCCTAGTTAGAATAGGTTTACATAATTTAAGTAGGAGAAAGACTACAAAATAAACCTAGAACAAGGAGTATACAAGTTGAATGAAATAAAAACTCAAACTCCTTGCATTTGAACTCTTCCACCATGTTGGACTTGGTCAACTCATGGAGGACACCTATCCTAGCTATGTTGGGCTCCAAGGGGCAGCAAGAAGTCATCCTCCTTTGGATTGGTGCATGGGCTTTGGGCCTTGGAAGCTGGGGTGCCCTGGTATTAGCATATTCCTTGAAATCTTGGTTCTGGGGCTCATGGGCTTGACTCCTAGGCTTGAAATCTCTTGGCCTGGGGTGCTGGCATAGTCCTAGAATCATGGGGCACCTAGCATCTAGCATATTCCGGAGCATCTGGAGGGAATCTGGCATCTAGAATGGTATTTGGAGGGAATCAGGGTATCTGGAGAGCATTTGGAGGGCATTTAGGGCTCCTGGGTGTCAATTGAGCTCCCATAAGCCAATATAAATGCCTCTAGCTCCTGGGTGAGGCCTGGTGGAACTCTAAAATAGGGTAACCTCTTCTCTTGTACAAAAATTGGACTCTTACTGGACTAATACTCAAGTACAGGATTTAATAGATTGGACTAGGTTGAGACAAATCAACTAGCTCAACTTATTATAGGACTCAGTCTTATTTGCTTACAAAATTGTGACACATGACTAAGATTCTAAAAAAAATCTAATCAGTAAGCCATATGGGATCCAGTGATCTGTGTCTGATCCTGGTGTCCCCACCAATTCTCCTAGGGTGGGAGGAACTCGACCCCATTTAGTAAAGATCAATTTGGCTACTCAAGGAGGGTCTAGGTTGAGGCATGGCAGATCTTCACCAGTGCTCCACAAATCCTTAGATTCTGGCTGACCTTGCCATCTGACCAAATACCTTTGATAACTTTCATCTCAGTTACTGATGGCTTGATCATCCAGGATTCGCTCACTCCTTTCCTCACTTATTGGCCAAATTGTATGTGGACATTCTAGGGTGGGTTCACTCACAAAGGAAGGAATTGGCTCAAGGTGCTCACTAGGTATCACTGTTGGCTCCCTGTGCTCCATAAGGTCTGAAATGTTGAAGGTTGGGCTAATACCTAAATTATGTGGTCTATCAAGCACATAGGCATTGGGTCCACTACTCTTCATTAGTCTGAATGGGCCTGCTTTGCGAGCAGAAAATTCCTTTACACTCACATAATCCTTTGCAAAAAATTCTTTATCTCTCTTTCGGGAATTAGCCAAGATGTTAGTTAGTTCATTATTTTTGTTTAACTTTTGACTAATATCTTGATGCAAATGCTGTGCAGAGGTCAGTACATATGTGGACAGATGAATCAGGGTTGCAAATTTATTGGACTCAAGACTAACACCTAATAGACTTGACTAGACTTCCTATCAAAGAAAATTTATTGGACTCTTTGGGTCTAACCTAACACACTATAGATTCTTTAGGTTTGATCCTAGCATGGCATGCACATGAGAATTTATAATGTACTCCTAGCAAATGCCACAAAGTATGCCAGAAATATAATGCAAATCTAACCCGTGTAATGAATGAATGCAATATGAT
The DNA here is from genome assembly GCA_021397845.1 of Areca catechu. Taxonomy (NCBI): domain Eukaryota; kingdom Viridiplantae; phylum Streptophyta; class Magnoliopsida; order Arecales; family Arecaceae; genus Areca; species Areca catechu. The sequence continues at coordinate 160,833,223 of CM038050.1, forward strand.
TACCCCTATAAAATACAATCTGAGGGTTAGAAAATTATGAAAAGTTTCAAAAAAGGGTAGGAAATAAGAAGTGGACTCAGGATTAGTCAGATAGGGTAGGAAGTAAGAAAAGGGTTCGGGTTAATCGGGTAGAGTTGGATGTAAGAAGGAGTGTATGGGATTAATCCTAGACTAATAAGGTTGACCTTATAGGGTTGATGGGTACCTGCAGGGTTTATAGTATGGAAGAATGGATCACTAATCTCAGGGAAGAGATCATCAATGGGAACTACGGGATGGGATTCTTCCTGAGGGTACTGATAAGCCAAATCCTTATTAAAGTCATCTGGTTCAAGAAATTTAGGACTAGACTCTACAATTGGCTTCTCTTCTAAAGTTTTCTCAGGTGGTGCTCTAGTACTAGGATCTAGGTTTCCTTCCTCTAACTGCTCTTCCATTATCACCTCGGTGTGATCTGGGCAATGTAACTCTGGGTTGACTACTATGTGGGTATGGTCAGGTTCAACTAATATTGGGTGGTTTCTACCTAGTCATCTAATGGATCAATTCTATGGGTCATTTGGTTATTCGATTGGATTAGTTGGTCAATCATTTTATTCCTTTGGTCAAACCTACGGTTCAGTTGGTCAAATTGTTCCATCATGGCCTTAAAGAGGGTTTTTAGATTGGACTCCATGGTTGAACTGGGTTGGTTATACTGGACTTCTGGTTCAACTAATTTTGGGTTGGTTTCTATCTGGGTTTAGTCATAATCAACTAATCCTAGGTCTTCTATAGGGTACTCTTCTAGATCTTCAATAGACTCATTATCTTCATACTCCTCTACCAGACTTGGGTCAACCTCATATATTTCTTCTTCTAAGTCATGTTGGTGAACCAATGGGATAGTAAGAGGGGTTTGGCTAATAAGAAATTGACTAGGGTCTGGGATAACAGGGGTGGGTAAACTAAGGGTTATGGATTCAAAGGTTATGGGTTTAAAGGTTATGGGTTCAAATTTTGGGGTATCAATCCTATAGGGTTCAGGTTGACTGAGAGAAACTTGACTGGCTCTAAGCTGATAGCTAGGGGTATTAATCCTATTAGGCTCATAGGATGTGGGCTCAGATCTATGGGTCTTGCCTAGGGTTCCTACTTGGTCGAATCTATGGTTCATTTGGTCAAGCTTAGTATCGGATTGGTCAAACCTAATGCTTATCTGGGCTAACTGATTTTGGATTTGGGTGTTGGATTGGTTTAGTTGGGCAAACTGGTTCATGATGGCCTCAAAATTGGAATCCATGGCTGAATTGGTTTGGGGTGTGGACTTCTGGTGTTGGGTTCCTAGTATAGTGGTCATACAATTAATCAGATAATCAAGATGAAATGATGCAGCCAAGCATGCAAAAGAAAGGTTAGTAAAATCTAGGGTTTGCTAGACCTAGAGTCAAAACTGAATGGGTCAGCTCAACTTACACCTAACCCAGTAGCTAATCCTTCCACTAGCCAAGCAGGGGGTGGGAGTGTGGGAGGTCCCCCCTGCTTTTGCAGGGACCCCATTAAAAATCACAACACCACTTAGGTCGTTTGACTCTGACCCCCAGCCTTAGACACCAGCTTTCAATAATAGCTAAAGGATTAAATGCACTAGTTGGTACACACAGCTCAGACCTGACCTGTTGATGTCTCCTAGCCCTCTTGGGAAAATTAGGTATAATTAATTTTAATTAGGCTTGGGTTAGTATGATGATGGTTGTTTTGGACCTAGGACAGGTGATGAAATCCTGCCCTGATCTGAGATACTAAGTTACCCTTAAGATTAGGTTAAAGATGATGGCAATCGATGATCCTGATGCAATCTAAAACAATCAAAAAATAAAATGATTTTAATGATTATTTTATGCTGTGACAAATTAAATTCAAGTTAACTAGGGTTAGCAAACAAAGTTTGGCTTGGGATTGGGGGGTTTGGAAGTTGATTAGGTTTGAGTTAGTCAAGTGCAAAATTAGCAGAAATCAGAGAATTATGGTTTCAGATGATGCAGAATTTGACATAGTAACCGATGCATAAAAAAATCAAAAAAACTATAGAGTAGAGGATGGATGGTGTTGATGATACCTACCAAATTTTATGCAAAAAAAAAATCAAATGATGATGCAAATCCTAGGGTTTTTGAACTGATACAGAATTTTCAAGATTTTAGTTAGGGTTCCTATGATGCTGACTTTTAGGATTTTATGGTTTCTATAAAAATAATTAAAAATTATGAAAAAACATAGGATGAAATAGAGGCCACGACATGCAAGTTTTATAGAAAACAAAAATCCATAAGTGGAAGAAATCAGATGAAACCTAGCAACCTAATGTAGTGGACGGGATGCAGAAAAATCAGGAATTAGGATTTTATGGTTCTGATGCAGATGCATGCTATCCTAAACCTGCTCTAATACCAAACTGATGCTAGACAACTCTAAGATTTCTAAACATGTAGGAAAAATAGTAAACTAATTTTTTTGTGATTTTTATAATTTATGTTTGTAGGCTAAATTCCAAAGTTAAGTAAAGAACTAGCAGAAAGACTAGCAATGCAAAGATCATCGTATCGCTAAGAACTCACGAAAGATAATAAGTAGCCAGGACCTGAGAATTAAAGAACTCTCAGTTTAGGATAGCGTACCTATCATCAAATCAAAACTCAAGAGGGGGAAGGCTTTTACCAGGCAGTGATTGTAGTTTCTTCGATGAAGAGATCTCTCAGCCTCTACATGGAGCCTGGAAGAACAAGCCTTTGGTTCCTGAATCTGAAGGCGATCTGGATCCAGTCTAAAGGCAAAGAAAGCCTCCTCTAGGAAGGGGAAACACCTCGGGGATCTGCAAAACATCAAGGTTAGGCACGAATTAGGTAATCAAAGAAAAAATAACAAGATGAAACAAGGAAGGAAGGGTTAGGGCTAGAAGGGCTGGTGGCCTAGAGAAGGAAGACTCCTGCTTTCAAGGATGGCTTCAGGGCTTCTTCTCAAAGGCATGGCTGATGTCAACAGGCTTCAGTTGCTGCTTGGGCGTGGAGGATTGCAAGTGTTGACCCTTGGAATGATTTTGATAATTACAAAATATTGGAGCATGTATATGTTGCTAATTCTTTCAATTACTTGAGAAGTTTTTGCAGGAAATTGGTTACCTTTAGTTTAAATTGGTTTTCAAATTGATTGAGAGGTAATTCAATTATGTATGGACTTTTATGAATTTAACTTGTAAAAGCCCTAATTTTGCCAATCTTGTAATCTTGTAAAAAGGGCTATAAAATTGTAAAATTGAGAGTATGTAGATTAGATCTTGTTTGATTCAAGTATTGAAGAGTTTTAGAGAAGTTTAAAGCATTAATTGAAGTTTTGGCAAGAGCTGACTCATGGACCAAGAGCCAACTCCTTGTGGCACAGCACGAAAAAATTTTAGAGTTTCAGTATCTCGAGCCGACTCCCGTCCTAAAAACCAACTCGTGGAAGAATACATGTTTCTGAAGTTTAAGATCTCGAGCTGACTCGAGCTCCAAGAGCCGACTCATCCAGAGTTATGTTTTTTGGTGAACTGAGACTTCGAGCCTACTCTGCCCTGAAGAGCCAACTCCTATAATTTTCTATTTTGAATTGATTGAAGGCAAGAGCCAACTCCAGCTTGAAGAGCCGAATCTTACAGAAATTTGGTCTGGGTTGTCTGAGACTTCGAGCTGACTCGTGGACCTCGAGCCGACTCGAGTAGTCATTTTCTGCACTCCAACGGCTAGTTGCTGAAAGTGATTTTTGAATTAAAATTCATCTCCAACAGCTCTTTCATGAATCCCTAGGCCCTACAACGGCCATATCTCATGGAAAACTATAAAAGGGATTGCTTTTGAGAGATTAAACAATTATTAGAGCATTATTATTGATTTATCTTGAGAAATTGAAGAGCCTTCAAGTCTTTCACCTACCTACTTCAAGAGCTTTCAAGTTAGGATTCAAAGCTTCACCAACTCCTCTTCATCATTGAATCCACTCATTGAAGAAGCAAAGAAGCCACTTGAAGAGCATTAAAGAGCATTCGAAGCTAGGCTTCATCTTGATCTACATCCACAACATTTAAACAAACTCGGTTTATTGTAGTTGCTTGTTTATTTCTCTCTATCATTGTTTTCTCTCTAAGAACAGCAAGGGGTTGTATCTTTAGAGGGGGTTGAAGGTTTTTAGGTGAGCCTTGTGAAAACCTGAGTTGGGTTCTTGGTGATCCCGGTATAAAACAAGTGTTAGGGTTTCTTTGGAGATCCCGTTCAAAACCAAAGGAGTTTGGGTTTCTTGGTGATCCCGGTATAAAACCAAGTGTTAGGATTTCTTTGGTAATCCCGGTAAAACAAAGTGTATAGGTTTGGATTGTGAGCCTGGTAAAATAATCCAATTGTATTCCGGTTAGGAGATATAGTGGAAATCCCAAGTGGTGCTTGGGTAGTGGACGTAGGAGCCGGTTGCTCCGAACCACTCTAAATTTCTTTGTGTTTGTGTGTGTGCTTATCTTTAGCTTCTTGCATTTGTTTATTTACTTCCACATTACATATTGCACCACAACACCAAAAGAATTTCAAAGTGCACATAATTGTGAAAAGTTTTTTAATCCCAATTCACCCTCCCTCTTGGGAAGCCACCTGGGTAATAGCAAGGATAGGGGTCGGCCAACACAAGAACACAAAGAACCAAACCAAAGGAACCAAAAGAAAACACAAGACACCAGTCTTAAAAACAATTTAGCAGAGTTTTAATTTATAAGAGTTGATTGATTCCAAGAGAAGAAGGGGTGGGGTATTTATAGAGCTCCATGCCCTCTTCTAAAGGGATTACAAGTCTTCTCCTAGTTAGATTAGGTTTACATAATTTAAGTGGGAGAAAGACTACAAAATAAACCTAGAACTAGGAGTATACAAGTTGAATGAAATAAAAACTCAAACTCCTTCTTGCATTTGAACTCTTCCACCATGTTGGACTTGGTCAACTCATGGAGGACACCTATGCTAGGTGTATTGGGCTCCAAGGGGCAGCAAGGGGTCATCCTCCTTTAGATTGGTGTATGGGCTTTGGGCCCTGGAAGCTAGGGTGCCCTAGTATTAGCATATTCCTTGAAATCTTGGTTCTGGGGCTTATGGGCTTGACTCCTAGGCTTGGAATCTCTTGGCCTGGGGTGCTGGCACAGTCCTAGAATCATGAGGCATCTGGCATATTCCGGAGAATCTGGAGGGAATTTGGCATCTGGAATGGCATTTGAAGGGAATCAGGGCATCTGGAGAGTATCTGGAGGGCATTTAGGGCTCCTAGATATCAATTGAGCTCCCATAAGCCAATGTAAATGCCTCTGGCACCTGGGTGAGGTCTGGTGGAACTCCAAAATAGGGTAACCTCCTCTCTTGTACAAAAATTGGACTCTCACTGGACTAATACTCAAGTACATGACTCAATAGACTGGACTAGGTTGAGACAAATCAACTAGTCTCAACTTATTACAGGACACAATCTTACTTGCTTACAAAATTGTGACATATGACTAAGGTTCTAAAAAAAAACCTAATCAGTAAGCCATATGGGATCAAGTGATCTGTGTCTGATCCTGGTGTCCCCCCCAGAAGTTCTTCAGTCAGAGAAGGAGGTGGAGGCAATGGCTTCGAGCGGTAGGTGGTGGCGCAGTGAAGATGGGAAGAAGATGACCGGAGTAGAGGAGATGGCAGCATTGATGGGGGATCATGATGAGATGGTGGCCAGTGGTGTTGATTGCGGTGAGCTCGGTGCCAGGGAGGAGCAAGGTGCAGCAGTCAGTGGATGCTTGGGCAGACTGAGAGGAGATGATGGCAGACAGCGGTGGAATGGATGGTTTGGAGAAGTGAATGGTAGAGAGAAAAACCAGTGGATCGGATGGTGGTTGAAGGCTTCTTCGGCATTGGTTCCAGCCATAGGAAGCTTCTCAAGTGTCTTGGTAGTGAGGGAAGAAGCTCTGGCTTCTTCTTCGATGAGACCGGTGCTCAGAAAGGTCTGTGGTCCATGGTTCTATGCCATGGAATGGCAGCAATGGCGGCCATGGACCATCTTTCATTTCATAGAACAAATGGCCAATCGATGGTGGACCGGCTGCTCCAAAGTTCGTGCTACATCTTATTTATTCTTTCAAAATTCACTTCCCGGCTTAATTGAAGTCCAATTTGAGTGCTATTTATACCGTTGGACTTCTAAAATCGAGCTCTTTGCATTGACAGGGTTCTTTCATACAAAACATTGCATAAAATTATCAATTTTAATAAAATAAAGATAATTTGATCTATAAATTAATGAACTTATCAGCCAACATCTAGGGCAACTAGCCATCCCCACATCTCAGGACATCCATGAAGCTTTCTCGAGTTAAATACAAGAAAATATTATAAAATCTAAGAAGACCAAGAAGGAAGGAATAGGAAGCCTCAAGTCTACTTAGAATGCATCCTCGTACATTCTATATTGACTCGATGGTACATTATTCACCCGGTCATTGAATTTTAGGAGTTCAAGGGTGAACTCCCATGGGACTCCGTACTGAACTCAGATCCGAGCCAAGTCATCCAAGCCCAGTATGGACTCAGTCGCCAAAATTTAATGCAGCATAGCGACCAAGGCATCTTTCTTGCAAGGGCCGAGTGGCAACTAGGTTGATATTAACTTCATTTACTATGGATATTCTAACTCTTTCTTCACTTTTAGTTACATTATTTGCATGATCATGGACTGGCCCAATATCACCAAGGATAATTTCTGATCATGGGTTAATTAATGTTTTAATGCATATGAACTAAATAAATTTAATGGTTCATATGCATTAAAACATGAATCAATCTATGATCAAAGATTGTACTTGATGATATTAGGCTAGTTCATAATGCAAATGATATAAATAAAGATGAAGAAAAAGTTAGAATATTGATAGTGAATGACATTAATAGAAAGCTAGTTGCAATGGCACAAAGAAAGGATTCACAAGCACATATGATGATTAAATAATTATTTATTTATTTAGATATTAATTATTTAATTAATTAATTAGATGTATATTTATTTAATTATTTAATTAATTATATATTAATTTAATTAAATGTATATTTATTCAATTATTTAAATAATTAGATATTAATTTAATTAATCAAATAATCAATTAAGTATGCATGGATGTGTGTTTTATATTCATGAGATTCGAATCTCAGTACGTGGAGTACAAGCTGGGGCCCTAAGCTACTTTGGTGCCAAGGTGTGATGATGGATGCTCACCTTAGAATGGAAGGTATCAAGAATGGCTGGTGTGATAACTACATCACTGCTATTATCACCGGCTAAATGATAAAGTTGAAGAGGCTGCAGTATTTGAAGTATAGTTGAAGACAAACTTTCATTAACTAATTAGGTACATCTAGCTTCTAATTTCTTCCACCTATTCCCTTTATAATCATTTTAAATCTGCATTTCTACCCATAATTATATAATTAATTCAATAAATCTATTGATTTTTATTTTCAAAGATTATACATCATGTCTTTTAGAGCCGAAGCCAAACCAATTGAGAAGAGAGCTCTAGAGGACAAAGCTTTTAAGGAAAGAGCGATCATAATATCAGCTCGCATAGTTTTGCACCACTCACATCACATGATAAACTCTAAAATTTTAAATATTTTGTATATTATTTTATATTTTATTATCGAATATAATATTCTTTATATTAGATGTTCTTCGATTAGGTTAGAAGGATGTGGGATCACTAATGACTCCACAGTTATAGGTAATAGTGACTAGCTCATCTCAAACTCGATATCGTGGTCGAGGACCCGTCTGATTTACGGCACCTCTGACTCAGCTAGAGAATAGAGAGCTCATCCACATTTAGAGATGCTTGTAAGGACTACATCTTTATATTAATATATATTTAAAATTTAATCATTTTAAAGTTAACGCTTATTATTAAGTTTAATTTTGTGGTACATTCAGAGAGCTTAGAGTTTCTTAGGTGGTTACTGGCATCATCATCGATTGATCTTTGGACCCGTGAATGAGTTCTCTAGTTAGCTGTCAAGGGCTCGTGATGTAGTCTAAGAGATGTTCATGATAAGTCAAATATATTTAATTTTAAAATTTTAAAATATTTATATTTTATTTTTATAATATAAACTTGCTTCTACTTATGGGGTACTATCAATTTGAGACTCCTAAGATTGAGAAGGCTGGCCATCAAGGAGGTGGCCACATGTAGGCTCTAGGATGAGCTATATAGTCTCAGGTAGGCTATCATGGAGCACTCTGATTTTGAGTTACCATTGGACTAGAGGACTTTTAGGGATCACTGGATATAGACGGATGTATAAAAGGCCCTCTGTAATCAATGGAGCACTGATGAGTACTCCAATAGGTGATAGAGGGTGCAAAATCGTACTGCTTGGCAGGATCTAATCAAGCATATTGGCAGCTCTATTGATAGCATGTGGTGGTCGATAAATTGATAAAAATTTTATTTTTAATTAATAATTTTTTTAATTAATTTATTTTTATTATTTATTTATTGTAAACATGGTAGCTGGGTCATGCACCAGGGTAGCTATAGTTGTGGGAGGCCAAACACTAGTCCAGGATGATAGGTGATTATTTAGATCAAAGAGCTCAATGTATCATGGTAAGAACTTAAAATTTAAAGTTTAATTTTTATATATACTAATATGTATAATTAGGCTAATCAATTTATAAATTATATAGGCAAATTATGCAGTGTATGTTGTAGTGCAGCATGGTGAGAACCCATCCTCTTACCCTCCTTGATTTCAAGGGATGACTCAAGGCCACCGGAGGGATGAGTAGGAGTTGGTTCATAGAATTTGGGAACAACTTTGACCATCTAGCAGCTCACTACTCTTCAGTATCCTCATCTCAGGGCCAAATGACCTAGACATAGAATGCTACATACATCAAGGACATCATAACCCATGTACTTGCTTAGCGACTTTAGAGCATCCATGATGCCATCTATGATACAGTCATCAATATTCTTTGGGACCTGCATCTACATGATTAGCTAGCCTTATTATCATGACCATCACATCAGATAAGTCTTAATAAAATTCTTTACTTATTTTAAATTTTTATGCTTAGAAATATATAAATAATATTTATTTTTGTTAGAGGATGCCAGGATATTTGGCTCTTATCCACCAACTACTAGAGAGGACATATATGAGCAAGAGGAGGATGACGATGCAAAGAATCTCAGATGATTTTTTTTTATTTTGATATTATATATTTAATTTTTTACTTGTAAAGTAATATAAATTTATAAAATTATAAAATTATTTAATTTATACTTTGAATATAATATAATTAGAATTTTTATTTATAATTATGGCTTTAATTATTAATTTATTTTTAATAAGGTTTAAGGACTATAATTATTTGTTATTAAAATTAAAATAGGTTTTTAAAAAATTAATTACTATTTTTAAAAAATAAAAAATATATTAGCAATGGCTTTAGAGATGATGATTGCTATTACTAAAGTTTAATTTATTTTTTTAAAAAAATTGAAATATTATTAGTAACGATAATTGCTATAGCTAATATGTGTCACTAATAACTATTATTAGTAATAATTTTTTTATCATTGCTAATAATGATAATTAGAGATAAAGATATATGCGATGGATTATTAGCGATGGCTAGCCATCGCTAATAACATTAGTGATGGCAAACTTTCTATTAGTGATAGTAATTAGCCATTGCTAATAATCAATTTTCTAGTGGTGAACATTCTAACTAACTCAAATAAAGATTGTTGATCCGAAATGATCTTAGTGAGTTTCATAATCTATCAGTAATGCCTAGCAGCAAGTAGTGGCAGTCCTACAGAACAAGAAAAATAGAATCCCTAGGTATAGTTACCATATGATTTAGTTTTTCTATCAAGAGTCCTGACAAGATGTAGGTTATGGAAACTCGTCAAACCCGAAGCATTTATCATATACAAGATTCAATTAGCTCAAGTCCAAATTATGAAAACTCATAGAAACTCTTTTCTATCATTCACATTATCATGGCCACGATCTTAGGGACTTAGCTTCTTAAATGGTATAAAACTACTCTTTAACTACTAAGGTCGATAGTTTTCCTATAAGTGCATATCCTACTCCTACAGTAAACATGTTATAGCCAATGAATATCACAAGGATCTGAATGGCTAGGGACCATGTTTATGTATTGTCAAACTAAGCAATCCTATTATGAGCTTCTGAGGTACCATACATTAAAGAACTACTCACATAACTACAGCATCGAAAAAGTCACTGACAAGTGAATAGACATCTAAGTGACTTCTTATGTTAATCACATTTAGTACCATTGTTCTCTAACAGCCACTTATACTCTTGTTCTAGTGTCTTCATACTATAGACTCGAGACTCGTTCATCCAAAAGGAAGAGATTTGTGCACTAATCTAACTAGATCAATTATCATCCCCATGATGATCTTACAATCAAGAGTAATTTAGGAGTTAATCAATAATGACATATGTCTTAAAATCTCAACTCTTAAAAATATATATCACTATCTATTAACTTTTTGGATAATACATGGTATACATGCAACATGTATGGATAAAATAATCCAACTTAGAACATTAAATATAAAATTATATCCTAGAAAGAAAATATATATTTGCCAGATTGGCTTCTAGGGTATCCATCTAACAAATGGCGCAAGATAGACTCGCTTAGTAAAGTCATGAGGATAAATCAACGTCTTCTGGGAGTGTGACAACTTGATAGGAAGGTTAAAGAAGTGTGGATGAAGCTCTTTTTCGATCTTTGGGGGTCGCATCAAGCTTTCATCTTGTGATGATAAGGTTACTTGGAGAGTGGTGAGTATGGCTTTATTTGAATAGATAGAGACCCTTTGCTATTTTCCCAAGATGAAAGCTTACACATCTTAGAAATCATCTTAGATTTTTGGCTGAAAATTCAAAGCTTACACATCCACAAAGCTTCATAAGAGTGGTGATATCTCCTGGGAATATGATGGTTTAGCCAGGATCCTTTCATAGCTTTATGCTTTATAAATAATTGTGTTTGGAATTCGAGAAGGGCATGGTGACCCTATTTGGGGCATGTAGCTCACCTAGTTACTTTGCCTGAGAGTTTTAACACTTAACCAGGGATTAGAAATGTCAACGTCTAACCTAAGAGTCTTATTACTTAACCAGGATTTAAGAGTATAAGCATGGCAGCCTGTCCTAGGAAGCTAGTCAACTAGGATACAGAATAAGAGTATGGTGGCCATACTTGGGAAGCTAATCAACCAAGACTTAGAATAAGGGTTTGGTGGCTCTACCTAGAAAGCTAGTCAACCAGGATTTAGAATAAGGATATGCTAGCCCTACTTGGGACATATAACTCACCCAAGATTTAGAATAAGGATATGGTGGCCGTACCTAGGATGCGTAGCTCATCCAAGATTTTTATAAATGCACCTCTATTTTATAAGCCATAGACTTGATGGCCACTTCATGTGAAAGAGAAAGGGCTTTTATTGCAAGGTGGATTGATTCATGACTTATGGAGGCACATCTTATCAGTAGTAGGGTTGGAGAATGTTAGAATTCTAGGTACGAGGGATGGGTGTCCCATCCAATTATTCCAGATGATAGGTATCAAAGAATACTACCTTGGTGATGAAGTATGGTTCTTTCTAATTGGATGAGAGCTTTCCTTATTCGGTTAGCTAGCTGATTGCTACCTTCCTAAGGACCAAGTCTCCTAGCCAAAATTGCTTGTCCTTGACTCTTGAATTAAAGTAGCAAGCTACTCACCATTGATGAATCACCATTCAGATCTAGGCCTTCTTTTAGACTTCTTCAAGTAGGTTGAGGTTCACCCTAAGGTCCTTCATGTTTCGTCATTTGCTATGACCCGGAATGAGGGCAAGCCTAGCTCCAAGGGGATGATTTTCTCGGTTCCGAAGGCCAGATTGAATGGTGTCTCACCTGTTTGAAGCTAGTATATCGTTTGATATGTCCAAAGAACACTATACAGCTTATCTACCCAGAGCCCCATAGCTTTGTCTAGCTGAGTCTTTAGACCTTGCTAGTTGATCTGGTTGGTGACTTTTGCTTCTCTATTTATCTATGGATGTGTGACAGAGATAAACCAATGGATGATTTGCAAGTCCTTGCAAAAATCTTGGAAGGACACACTATCAAACTATCAATCATTATCGGTAATGATCATCTGAGGTAAGCCAAATCGATAGATGATGAACTTCCAAATGAAGTTGCTGGCATCTTTCTCAGTGATCCAAGCTAGAGGTTTCACTTCTACCTGTTTGATGAAGTAGTCAATGGCGATGATAAGAAACTTTTTTACCTAGTGACTGGTGGGAATGGATCACGGATGTCTATTCCTCATTGAGCAAATAGTCAAGATGAACTAATGTAAGTAAGAGGTATTGATGGTCAATGCTAGATATTGGCATGCTATTGGCAATGGTCATTGTGTCGCATGAATTTGATGATGTTCTTGTGTATATTGGGCCAGTAGTTTCTTGTTGAAGGATTTTGTATGCCAGGACCTGGCCTTCTAGATGATTCCTATAGATGCCTTCATGGACCTCGCGTAGGGTGTAGTTAGACTCTATAGGTTAAAGGTAGCGAAGGAGCAGCATCGAGTATAATCACTTGTATAGCTTCTCCTCGATCACCATATATTGGGTCGAACAACCATTGATTCTTCAAGCCTCAACTTGGTCCTCGAGTAGTTATCGATCCTTTAGATACTGCCTCAATGGTTCCATCCAACATGACTCTAGTCCACCTCTATCATAGGGGCTAGTTCACCCTCAATGTCAGGCTTCTCCAAGTTCTTCACATATACTCCTATGTGGATTTCTAGGTACTTCGCGATCACCAATCTTGATAGAATGTTCATCCAAGAGTTCTCCATCTTGGGGATATGCACAATCTCAAAAGAGAGAAAGGAAGGGATTATTTTTTTTACTTCCTTAGGTGCTTCTCCATGGTAGGGGCTTTGGCTTCACACTCCCCATGAACCCAGCTAATGACTAGTTGGGAGTCACTGAGGGCTTTGAGATGCTATATCCCATGCTCGCAAGTCAATCTTAACCCTGCCAAGAGTGATTCATACTCCACCTCATTATTAGAGATTTTGAAGCTAAAACAGAGGGCTTGCTTGGTGATGATGCCATCTTGGCTAGCAAGGATCATTCCTGCTCTGGAGTCTTTCATGTTGGACACTCCATTGATGTGAAACATCCAAAAATTACCTGCTAGGATGGGGGTTGCTACTTCAATCTCTGCTTTGACTTCTTCGGGGAGTGTGCACTCCACGAAGAAATTAGCTAGTGCTTGGGTTTTAATGGAGGGCCGTGGATGGTAATGGATGTTGAACTCTCCAAGCTCCACCGCCCACCTCGCGATCCTCTATAAGGTATCCAAATTTTACATGACTGTCCTCGAGCACTAGTCTATCAAGACAGTGATGGAGTATGCCTAAAAGTAGGGTCAGAGTCATCGGGCCAAGATTAAGAGGACATAGATGACCTTCTCTATTCTCGGATATTGGGTCTTTGTATCTTTCAGCACCTTGTTGGTATAGTATATAAGCTTCTGCATACCTTCCTCCTCCCGAATAAGGACTGAGCTCACCATGATAAGGGATATTTCCAGGTATAGGTACAACATTTCTTCTTCTACCGACTTTGTCAGGAGGGGAGCAGCAGCCAAATATGTGCAAAGCTGCTCAAAGGCAGCCTGACATCCTTCTGAAGTCCATTACAAGTCCTTGATCTATCTTAGAGTAATGAAGAAGGGCAAGCACTTGTCACCTAATTTGGCTATGAACCTGCTTAACATAGCTATCTACCCCACCATGCACTGCAATTTCTTCCAGGTCCTTGGTGGTGTCATTTCCAAAATAGTTTGGAGCTTCTTTGGGTTGGCATCGATTTCTCGATGCGATACCATGACTTTCTAAAGGATATGCCAAATGTGCACTTGACTAGATTGAGCCTCATGTGGTACTTTCTCAAGGTTTGAAAAGTTTTCTCAAGGTCGGCCATGTGGTGCTCTACTTATCGGCTCTTTACCAACATGTCGTTAACATATGCCTTAATGTTGCATCCAATTTGGTCTTTAAAGATTTTGTTGACAAGATGCTGGTAACTAGGTCTCACATTCTTCAGGCCAAAAAGTATCATTTTATAGCAGTAAAATCTTTAGTCTGTGATAAAAGATATCTTTTTCTCATCTTTGGAGGCCATATGGATTTGGTTATACCTAGAAAAGGCATCCATGAAGCTGAACAGCTCATGCCTCGATGTAGAGTCAACTAGCTAGTCTATATAGGGAAAAGAGAATCTATCCTCTTGGCATACTTTATTTAAATTAGTGAAATCGATGCGTACCCACCACTTGCTGCTTGCCTTCTTGACGAGTACCATATTTGCCCATCATTCTAGATAATAACCTCATGAATGAAACCAGCTTCTCACTTCTTCTCCATCTCTTGCTCAATGGCTTGCTACCACTCCAAGGTGAAGCTTTGCTTATTTTGCTTCATTGGCTTATGTTATGGGTCAACGTTAGGGATGAAAATGGGTCGGGTTGGACTAGATCATAAGTTACCCCGATCTAACTCGGTTCTTTGATCGGGTCTTATTATTTGACCTAGCCCAACTCAATAAAAGATTAGGTCGGTTTGGGTCGGGTCCATGATCAAAATCTTCAACTCAACGAGTCATTCGGGTTGGATTAGGTCTATATATAATTAAGTCACAATTTAAAAAACTTATGTCTGGATTGAATCTAGATCAAATATAAGAAACTATGTTTTAATTATCATATAGCTAACTTCTATTAATTATACAAAATATACAAGAAACAATACATTCAAAATAAATTAGGATATTAAAAAAATTATAAATATATCTTTATGTTAAAAATATGATATGTACAATCTTAAATTATAATCTAGAGGTTCAAATAAGTTTAGATCATAATGGTATTACCAAGTTTGGGTTAGGTCAGGTCAGATTGGGTCCAAATTCAGTAAACCCATGCTCAACCTAAAAAAATAATGGATTTAATTTTAGAACCTGACTCGAATCCATGGATCCTTGAAAATGGATTGGATCGGGTCTAAGCAGGTTGGGTTGGGTCAGGTCACGGGTCAACCCAACCCATTTGCAGCTTTAGTTGACATTCAATCCATGCACCATAACCTCTAGATCGATGCTAGGTATGTCGAAGGCAGTCCATGAGAATATATCTACATTTGCTCTAAAAAAAGTGAGGAGATGGTTGTGCGAGGCCTCACTTAGTTGAGACCCGATTTGGATCTCCCGAGTTGTGTAAGACCCATCTAGGGGGATTGAAAGAAGCTCTTCTACAAGTTGTCCCTATTGTCAGTCTTGCTCATCTCTGAGGTTGAGGTTGTCAATGGGTAGCACTTCCCAGGGCTTATTGCCTTTGAGAGTGGCTACATAGCACTGCCTAGCCAAGGCTTGTTCTCCTCGGACCTCACCCACTCCTTGGGTAGTAGTAGGAAACTTCATTAGTAGGTGGTAGGTGGAGACGATTGCAAGAAGGGTGTTCAAACCTGATATCTCCAGGTTAACATTATAAGATGAGGAATCTTTACCACCAGAATATTTAGCATGACCATAGCCAACCTTGGCACTTGGCCTACGGTCATGGATATGGTGATTGTGCCTTCCATAGGAAGGTATCTCTGGAGAACCCTACCAAAGAAGAACTCGTCCTTAGTAGGAAGTCTCTTGAGAGGTTCATTCTACTAAAGGTATCATAAAATAAAATATCTACAAAGCTTTCATTATCAATCAAAACTCGCTTTATATCATAGTTTGTGATGGTAAAGGAAACAACAACAACATCATCATGGGGGTCTAGATGCCCTTTGCATTAGCATCCAAAAAGGTGATGGCATTGTCTTGCCTGCATTGCTTGGACCGAGAGACTTCCTTAGGAGCTGCATGAGCGTGAGTCCCTTCTACCGACGAGGTCACAACTTTGACAAGGAACCCTTCGATGATAGTGTGGATGACCCTAGTGCTTGGATGATTGTCCATTGGAAGCTCCATGATGGGCTGTGACTAGCAACCAAAGGTTTTCACATCCTTGGGCTGTTTGACATGGATTTGCAGGTAGCCCCACTGAACAAAGCCTTCAATCTCCTTCTTCAAGGAGAAGTAGCTCTTTGTGTTGTGCCCGTATTTCCAATAGAAATGGCAATATTTCATCATATCCTTTTTGGATCTCTTAGTCATCTTCCAGGACCAGTGGATGATATCCTGATTCTTTATTTCCATTAGATTCTATCCTTAAGAAGTGTTTAATGGGCTGAACTCATCATGGTGGTGACAAGGACTCCTGGAATGGTGACTGGATTTGACTTTGTTGCTTCGCTTCTTAGGTTAAAGAGGGAGAGGGTAGCTCTCCTAGGGATTCTTGCACTCCTTTCTCTCCTTCCTCTTCTTTGCCATGCCTTTTTTGGCATTGATATATCCCTTAGAATGAAATAGGAGCTCTGAAAGGTCATGGGGGAATCGCTTAGAGAGATAGTGAAAAAAGCCTTTCACTCAAAGTCCTTGCAACAAGGTTGACATCATGACCACTAGTTCCAAGCCACGAACCTCCAACATGGCCATCTGGAAATGATCCATAAAACTTTGAAGAGACTCCCCTTGCTCCTGGCGAAAGGTGAAGAGGAAGTTGGAGCTCTTTCTGGGCTTTCACTACTTTGGAACTGAGTAATAAACTTTCAGGCAAACTCCTTGAAAGAACTGATGGAGTCTGGTATACCAAGCTTGGGTTGCATCCTTGAAAGTGGTTAGAAAGGACTTGTACATCAAGGCATTAGACACCTCTTACAAAATCATGAGAGTCTTGAAGCTCTTAAGATAGTCGTAGAGGTTAGTGGAGCCATCGTTGGTCTCCATGGTCGATGCCTTGAAGCAAAGAGGGATGGGCTCCTCTAGATCGCCCATAGGAAGGGCAAATGTGTGGTGAAGAGTGGCTCACCCGCTGGTGTCGTTTGCTGATGATAAAGGGCCTCTAGGTAGCCATCCACTTCTTGGAGCTTTCGATCCAGCTCGTCCTACTACCAGGTACACCTTTCTGATCGACAGTATGATATTTTTTTTGTCAAGGAATCCTGCAAAGAAGAAGAAGAAAATGAAATAGGATATTCATGTTCGCGATCCCTACCTTGAGGACTCATGTAGACACAGGAATGGCATGCATAGGATGCCCCCAGGGGCCCAATGGTCACAACAGGTGATGATAAGAAGCCCGTTCTAGGCAACTGGCTGGCTAGGAAGCCCCTATGGTCCCTTCTGCTCTAGTGGGGTGGGGTAAACCACCCAGCTCCGCTCCCTGTGCCGAAGGAGGGATGCCCAAAGGTGGGTGCCCACTTGGCACCAGGGCTAGCTGGGTTAGTGGCTGTTGTAGACCCTATATCGTGGTGGCCAATGGCTAGACTTGGAGTAGGAGATAATAAAACTTCTCAGCTACAACAAGAGCAGCTAAAGGATCTTTGGTACTCTAGTTCAGGATGATTTGGGGATGATATGCTGGGATAACTAGTTCCTTGACAAGAGGAGGAATGATGGATTTTGCCATTATCTTCTACTTTTCCATGGCTACACAAAAGGAAAGAAAGCCACAAGCCCTCTCAATAGTTGTTAGGATCAATGCCCTTCCTCTAGCACCAATCTATTACGGTTCCATCAAAAAAGTGATGATCTGGTTGGATGCAGCTGCTTTAGCATGCGGCTTCAAAATTTTCTTTGAGATGCGTGGGTGCACCGAAACCTATAAAAGTAACAACGACATGAAAGTTCAGCCATGATAGGGGGTTTCCCGGTAGTCAGTTTCCTATGAAAGTAAACAAAAAGAGGGATTTGTAGCTTTTAGGTAGATGGATGTGGTGATGGATCACATTGTATAGGAGGAGCGAAGTTGGGCAAAGCAAAGGAAGTGGTGGATGGAGGTGGCGGAATGTAGCGAAGCTTATAAGAGTGCGGGCAAAGCTTAAAGAAGAGCGGGCAAGGCTTGAGAGAGGGAATGCAAAATTTTAAGGGAGAGTTGGTGAAGCTTGCGAGAGAGCATGTGAAGCTCGATGGGTTCCCTTGGGGGTTCTTCTCAGCTTCATCTCCCTACTTTGTTTTGCTTTGGCTCTCTACTTAGGCTTCAGCTTGGGACTTTGGAAGTTAAGGAGAGATCCTTTGAAAAGCTTTCCACAGAATCTCGAGACTTTCCAATTAGGGATTTTGGATGTTTAGAAATCTTTTTGAAGGCTTCCGAAAGACTTACAAAAGACTTGCGAATGACCTATCAAAGACTTACTTAGAGGGGCTAGGAGGAATAGTTTTTATAGACGAGTATATTGAGTACCTGTTATCTAAGAAACGTTCTGCAGTGCAGAAAATTATGGCTGGCATGTCTTCATAGCATGTATGCTTATGCAAAGTGCATGCTCTTGTAGGATGCCCGAAACAATTGAGAGTGACTAAGAGCAGCGTGGAGCATATTTTCATTACAGGCATGCCTTTGCTAAGGCACGTCCTGGTAATGGTAGATGTCAGAGAGGCATGGCACTGGTTACCGACTTCCTTACGAAAATAGGGCACACAAGGCTTCTCCCAGCATAACTTCTAAGGATCACATGACGAGATTTGAGGTGTCTTCTCTCTATGCTGAGTCGGCAGATGATATAGTGAGCCAAGCTAGACTCCACATAGATCTGACTATTTCCAGAAATATCAATATATATATATATATATATTATCTAGTCTACATAGGTTATAAATCAAATTCATTCTAATACTATTTGTAATGATTCAGGATCTCATCCAAAATGGCTGGCAAGAAAATAGTATTTAGGTTCCTTGATCTTATATAAATACCTAAATCTTTCTAACAAATAATCGATAATGAAATAATTACATGCCTGCACGAGTACTTATAGCTTTTCGTCCCTTTTTTTCACCTCATCTCAAGTATGGTTTCTCATAATTAAATTTAAAAAGTGTCAAGAATAATTTCTTTTTCAAGAAAAACATACCTATCCAAACGGTATGAATATATGAAAATACTAGATATTTGAATTAATACTCGTGACTATCTTGCTACAACAACAACACGACTTCACCATCTACTCATCTATTTTTTTTAAAAAAAGATTATCAGCCACTGGCGCGTGGCACAGCTGGTTGTGAGACTTTTCTCACAACCAGCTAGCAGGGATTCGAGCCCCGACATATTTCGATTAAAAAGTTCGATTATAAAATAAGAAAAAAAAATTAATAAAATAATCCTGGAGTTCCTGTTGGCTAGTGGTACTGAAAAAGTTAGGGATATATATAATAAATCCCGTTCACTCGGCTGATGCCAGTGGTATATCGAATATTTTTTGGTTAGGATTAGGGGACCGTCTGGGATGATAATGTCCGGGGTCTAATTCTCCCCTTTTTATTTTATCAAAAGAAATTATCATAAAATTATATTTGAATGAAATGAAAGAAAATTAGGTAATGTCGTGGTGATAACGTTATCATTCATTGTTTATCATCTTTTTGTCCGATAACCAAAAACAGTCATCACTGTTTCATGGCAAGCAAATCCAATTACCGTGCTTTCAAAAAAGGGCCCCGTATCTCGGAATGACCCTGTAGCGAAAGATACGATAAGGCCTGGACCAGTGCCTTGGGACCCACTACCAATCCAATTCTCTCACGTCAAACGCAAAGAGATAAAAAGATGGCTTCCGTATCTTTGCTGCTTATGCGCTTCACGTAAGACGGAGGGAAGGAAGGAGGAGAAAGCTAGCCAGGTGAACGGAAGCCAACATCAAATCAAATGATTGAAACGTATGTGTCCATGGTGATTGACTTCGGACACCTTGGGCTCAAGGTGAGGGCTGTTGGAGGGATTTGAAAAAAAAAATAAAATAAAATAAAAAAAAATAAAAGTCGGACCGTTGGAGGGATTTGAAAAAAAATAAAATAAAATAAAATAAAAAATAAAAGTTGGATAAGGATAACTAGCTCCTTGTCCATATGCACACGATGGCTAGCTAACATGGATGGATCTCATGTCGGCATGCAATCTGACTTGTTATGGGATTTTTTGAATCTAGATTTTGATACAAATGGTTCCACAAGAGATCTAAATTGGGTCGGATGGTGTCACTACAGTAAAATAGATCTCTATCGATACTTTTTTTGATCATTTTCGATGCTTTTAAGCATCGCCAAGTAACCTCCCGACGTTTCTTAAAGCGTCGCTAAAGCATCGATTATGTAAGTATGGGGACGCCAATTGCCGACGTTTTTTAAAAGCATCGCATTTGTCGATACTTTAAAACGTCGGTAAAGGTTTATAACCTAGCGACGTTTTTTAAAAACGTCGGCAATTAGCGATGTTTTAATGTTTTAAGTCTAGCGACGCTTTAAAGCATCGCCAGATCCAAACCTAGTGACGCTTTAAAGTATCGTCAGGTACAAATGTAGTAACGCTTTAAAGCATCGCCAGGTACAAACGTAGTAACGCTTTAAAGCGTCGCCAGGTCCAAACCTAGCGACGCTTTAAAGCGTCGGCAGGTTTGGAACTGGCGATGCTTTAAAACGTCGATAGATTTATTTTTTTAAAAAAAAAATAACTATACCTATACCTGAAATACATACCTGTATACTTATCAAAATAAAAGCATTCCAGTATCACATCCAACATACACAAACAAATGAAAATATTCAAACCTGTATCACATCCAACATATACAAACAAATGAAAATATTCAAACATATATCACACCCAACATACACAAACACAAACACAAATCAATCATAAAAAGATTTTTTTTATATATAAAAGTATCAATCCAAGTTCAAATAAACAAAAAGACATACAAAAATAATAAAAAAAATAGCTGGCATCACTGATCCGTGGGAGGCTGGTCGTCGTCGGGTCTGCGACTCACAGATACACTAGGAACCTACAAGATATACATCAGGAATAATGATACATACATTAATATATTCTAAATTATTAGATACATACAAAATTAATAAATAATTACTTCTTTGAGATGACATGAACATATGCAGCACAGATATAACATGCTCTAGCTGAGACCTAATGGTCTACATCTTTGCTCTGTCTGCATCATGTGTCTGTCGGAGCTCTGCTATCTCCTCCTGGAGTCGACGAACATGTGACTGATCATGACTCTCTCTAGCATCCCGAGTATATCTACTCACCTCAGATAACTGAGTAGGGGTAACTCCAATCCCATAACCCCTCACTCGTCCAGGATGCTCTGGTCCCATCAACTCCGAGAATACCTCGGCCTCGATGTGACTGCTCTGAGTAGATGATGTACCCTCGCCAGCACGCTTGGAGATCATAGAGGTAGCCATATCCTATGTTTTATAAAAAACACATATATCAATACTTAATAAAAATAAAAATATAAATCATAATATAATATAAATAAATAAAAATATATATATATATATCTGGACTCCTCCTGAACAAAACTGCCATCCTGGTGAACGTGAGTCATCCAATAGAACTCCACATCACCAGGCTCCCTCTCCTACTGATCAGCCTACATAAAGAATAAATATTACAAAAAAATCTAAAATAACATATCGTATATCCCAGTACCATGATAAATAGTACATGCATGATACATGATGATACATGATATTAAAACTAAAAGTATTATAGGATGAGAAACATAAAAACTCATGCCTGAGCCGTGCATAACTCTTGGACCCCGTTGTGTGAGGAATAGATTGAGCTGCTCGTGCAGCTCTACTAATAGTAGAATATGTCTACAAAATAAAATTAAAAATATGTTATATATTGTATAAATATAATTATGACGAATGAAAATTAATAAATTTTGAAGTGTTTGATGATGCTACACAACCTGTGACCTCTCAGAGAACCAATGTGCACCAGCTCCATCCACTGATGAGGGTGAACATCAGAAGGATAGGTAGCTGCAACCTGCTCCTCTGTCCTACCCTCTCACATGTAGTCTCTCTTCAACTTTGCTCTATATTCTTTTCACTTGCGATTGAGAGACTTAAGAATAAAATCAGAAGAATCTGAAGGAAGAACGAACTTGCTCTATAATTTAAATAAATAATAAAATAATTATTAAATGAAATAAGCAATTTAATTGTTAAAAACCTAAGATATAAAATAATATATCAATTTTTTACCTGTACAACTCGTAGCATCTCTATTTTATATGCAGGAATCATGTCGTTCCACTTCGAATAATTCAGGGGACATAGCTGACCCCGGCGTGCTACTATCCCCAGAAAACTAGTCAACAAGCTAGCAACTTTCTTAATAGGCTGCCCTAGCTTGTTGCACTCTATGACTATCCTCTCGCCCTCAGATAACTGCCACACATCATGGACTAGTGTGGCTCCTCACCTTGCCTAAGTCTCCCGGATCTATCTACAAAAAAAATACAAAAAATTATATATCAAAATTATTGTATATGTATGAATTGAAATGGAATGAAATTATTAAATTATCCTGTATCTGTATGTCATCGATGACAGGCTCGTCATCAGAATGATCCATAGGAGGATCGTGATGTACGGACTCGGAGGGAATGGCGTCGTCCTGAGATGGAGAGGTACTAGCATCGACCGGATGTGCAAAAATAAAGGGACTGGCATCAGACCGATGTGAAGATGATCGACTGCCCTCGGGTGCTATGCTGAAGAAGTACCAGCCTCGATTTGGGAAAACTGAAACTGTACATCAGATAATCGCTTCCTTCGAGGCATGGTGTACCTAATATGCATTATTTAAAAACAAGTCAGTCAACATTATAATCAAATTATAACGGAAATGAATTACAATTTAAAAGATAACATAATCATTTATGCAAAAATGTAAACCATCGTATAAACTACTTACTTATCATAATCAACCAATTGTACCTTCTTCGAAATCCAATGTAATCAAAATGGTTGTATCATTTATATCATCATCCGATACTATATTATAAGGCATACATTAAGTGTAAGTATCATCATCATCTTCTTCCATCCTTTTTTTCATGTCATACAAGTCTCTGGGTTTTGTCTTAATAACAGTAGCCCATTCTTTATCTTTCGAGTCTTGTACATAAAAATCTTGTCGAGCTTGAGATGAAAAAATAAATGGATCATCCTTCAATAACACATCTATATGTATCAATCTTGAAAAATTGACAAGCATAAATCCGTTTGAGTCCTTTTTCAAACCTTTCGGTGTATTTATATCCATCCAATCGCATCAAAATAATACAACTTTAAAATTTTCATAATAATCTAACTCCAAAATATCTTTAAGTATACCATAATAAGATTTTCCATCTGCTTCAATCGTAACACCACTATTCTGAGTTTTTCTAAGTTTCTCGCGCTCCTTGGTATGAAATTTAAAGCCATTTATAATAAAACTATTATATTTGTTCACAATATAATTTGGACCTCTGGTAAGTGCTATTAGTTCTGCTAAACTATTTTTCTCCATTAGTATCGGTACCTAGAAAATATAATATCAATTATCAATCACTTATTCACTTAAATGTATATAAAATTATTATACGACTTATATATACTATCCTGATTGGCAAGCCAATTAGAGAATAACTCAACCAACCATCTTTGTTCAATCCTTGGATTAGGACGAGTGGAATGATTGGCTTGTCGTTGTACAGCTAAAAATTCACTACATGACAATCAAATATAAGTTTGACAACAACATGTCTAATATTTAGTATTATCCATGTATAGATAGACTAACCTGCGATAGTCAGATATTATGTCACTATATAGCAATACATAACGGTGTGCTTGTGACAAGGATTTATGGTCAAGAATAATACTTTCAGCTTTTCGTATAAATCTTCCGGATGATGCAAATTTGTATAGATCTGTATTCTCCATAATATCACCATGATGTTGAGATTGATTGAATACAGTCTCTATACCTTTGAGATATTTTGAACAAAATGTTAAACACTCTTCAGCAATATATCCCTCTACTATTGAACCCTCGAGATGGGCTTTGTTTCGTACATAATCCTTCAAATGTACAAGATACCTTCAAAAAGTATGATATTTATATCATATTAAATAACAAAAAATATATCTAAATTATGAAATTTTAGTTTTACAGCATTACCTCTCGATAGAGTACATCCATCTGTACTATACCGGTCCACCAAGTTTAGCTTCCGAAGCTAGGAGAATGAGTAGATGAACTATAATCATAAAAAATCTAAGGAGAAAAATCTTTTTCATCTGACATAACGTAAGTATGACTTGAAACTGCAACTGATCAAGCTCCTGAGGATCAAGAACCTTAGAACATAATGCCTTGAAGAATGATGATAACTGAAAAATAACTGTAATAACTTGTTTCGACATTGACGACCTTAAAGCCAATAGAAGAATATCTTGCATTAGTATATGTCCATCATGACTTTTAAGATTTAAAATTTTTCGCTCTTTCAGATTCACACATCATGAAATATTTTATATATATATATATATCAGGAACCTTGATATCCTTTAAAACTGTCCGTAAGAGATCTTTTTCTCAACTAGACATTGTATAACATGCATGAGGAATATAAGTTCTATTATTTGCAAGCACTTGTGGATGAAGTTCATGTCGGATACTCATTTCTTTTAAATCAAGGCGCGCCTTCATATTGTCTTTAGTCTTTCCATCAAGATTTAATATTATTCCAATCAAATTATCACACACATTTTTTCTATATGCATAACATCAAGATTATGCCAGAGTATATTATGCTCCCAATAAGATAAGTCAAAGAATATGCTTCTTTTCTTTCATAATTGTTTAGTATGTTGATGGGTAGATGCTATGATTATATCATCATCATTTTCAACTTCAAAAAAATTATCCAGATCCTCGAACACTGCTGTATCTAAAATGCAAGTATTGACTTCCTCCAATACTTCTTCTTGTGCTGAAGTCTCAATATCATCTCTTTCTCGCTTTTTAGAGGACTTTGTCATCTTGCCGTAACTGTATCTGATATCAAGTATTTGTCTACGAATATCAGAACCAGAAGGTAGAATTGGAGCAGATCCCAACTCTATAGAACCATCAAATAAATCTTTCTGAAATTGAAATGGATGATTTGCCTCTAACCATCGATGATATCCCATATAACAGAACTTTCCTTCATGTTTTAACTAAATTGAATGGGTTGATTCACCACAAGAAGGATATGCAACTCATCCCTTAGTGCTCCAGCTAGATAAATTAGCATATGCAGGAAAATCGTTAACAGTCCATAATAGAGCTGCCCGCAGATTAAATATTTGGCCATTCGAAGCATCAATTATATTGATACCCTCCCATAGTTGTTTCAATTCATCTATTAAAGGTTATAAGAAAACATCAATATCATTGCCTGGACCCTTATCACCTAAAATGACCATTGATAAAATAAGTGAAGACTATTTCATGCATATCCATGGTGGCAAATTATAAGGAATCAGAATAACTGGCTAGGTGCTATAGACAGAACTTAAGGTCCAAAATGGATTGAACCCATCATTGACTAAACCCAGCCTGATATTACGAGCATCAGATGCAAAATCAGGATGTCTGTCATCAAATGATTTCCATGCTAAACTATCCGCTGGGTGTCTCATCATTCCATCTTTTGTACAACTTTCATCATGTCATCTCATTGACGAAGCTATCTTTGATGATGCATAGATCCTTTTCAATCTAGGTACAAGAGAAAAATAGCATAATACCTTCGCCGACTTTTGTTTAATTTGTGTTGCATCCAATTCATCTAATCCCTCACTCTTATTTTTTTTGCTTCGTCCATCATGAACATCCACATACATGGCATGACTCTTGATCGGCATGTTCTCCCCGATATAATATACAATCATTTGGACAGCTATGAATCTTTTCGTATCCAAGATCCAGTTCCTTTACTAGTTTTTTGGCTTCATAACAAGATGTTGGTAAACTAGTACCTTCAGGAAATACATCCTTTAACAACTTCAGCAACATAGTAAAACTCTT
Organism: Areca catechu; assembly: GCA_021397845.1. Classification (NCBI taxonomy): domain Eukaryota; kingdom Viridiplantae; phylum Streptophyta; class Magnoliopsida; order Arecales; family Arecaceae; genus Areca; species Areca catechu. The sequence goes on from CM038050.1 coordinate 160,859,400, forward strand.
GACAGACCATCCATTCAAGTATTTTATATAAAATAAATGTATAAGAAAAGAAATTTTTGAAAAGTTCTTGCAACCGGTATATAATTCTTGATCTACATCTCTTATCAGCTTCTAATAATGATCTGTTCCAATATTAGTTGGGGGTATCGGCTCTCCATCATGTATAGATTCAGTAAATATAGGATCCTTAGGTAACCCAGCTGCTACTTGTCTTCCACTGCAGTCTCCAGGATATTGAGCACCATATTCAAAAGCATCTCTGAGCAAATCCCTGATATCATCATCTCTTGAAAGATTTTTCTGTTGGTTACTGAATCCAAAATCAGGTATATGTTCCATGTTAGAGGTTTGGTTACATGTAGATTGTAACCTTGACTCTCCATGAAAAAATCACTTTGTATAACCTCTTAAAAAAATCATTCCATACCAAATGTTCTTTAACAATATTTGGATATAGAGAACTAGAATTTATACATTTTTGGCATGGACATAAAATCTTCCTATTTATACTACTCTCCATACCAAATTTAATGAAATTCTCTACTCCATCCAGATATTCTTTGCTATTCCTCGGTTTAGTTATCCAACTCTTATCCATTGTAAGATAAAACTAACTGAAATAAACAAATATTTATAAGAACAGAATAAATTTAAAATAAGTTTATTCAATAGATCAATTACAGTATTATTAAATGCACCATATCACCAACTAATAGGTAAAGAGGTCCTATCCCATTCAAGTATTGTATTAATTATATAGGTCATTTACAGTAACCAAAGAATACGTACTAGAAGTTCCAAAAAATTTTGGCAGCATTTCTCCTTAAATCTCCCCATATAAATAAATATGTATGAGGAGAACTAAAAGAAAATGCTATCCGAAATATATCTGGAACTCTATCCATACCGTTTGATTACTGTAATTACCTATAAAATTATTTGCAATTCTCAAACTGTCCAAACTGGATATTCAATTGACCATTATACATATTTCTCCCATTCGTACAAAAATAAAATAATTATACAGATGCTGTAGAATATGTACTTTAATTAATTGATGGGTCTATGTTTCTATGCAATGCAATTTTTTTAAGAAATATTTAAAAAATCATAATTGATCGTAACAAAGCTACAGATGGTATTGAAATAAAAGATTTGCAAAAATGAAACTAACCTTAAAGCATAACATGTTCAGTAAGATGCAGGTATATACTAAGAAATTTATAAAGAAACAGAAATCATCTACTAAGAAAAATAACAATAAATAATAAAAAATAAGAAGGAGGCTCAATTATATACTATTTAATCAGCAACTAAATCCAAACAATAGAAAAACATACAGAAGAATCTTTCATCAGTAGATAAAAGAAATGGAAAGAGAGAGTTGTACTGGGGGCAGAATACATCCTAAGCCATATGATACCAAATATAGTGGTACGGAGTGTTCCATACCATATTGGTAATGAACCGATATGCGGCATAGGCGGCATATCGACATGTAGAATGTTGAGCCATATGGCATACTAGGCATCTAACATAGTAAAAAGGTGGCACCGGTATGAGGCCTAGTTCCAAGATGGTGTAACATGATTAGATGTACTTTTAATTTTGAATATGTAATATAAATATCGGACATGTATCCTAGGAGTATCTATCAAGAATCGTTATTCGATATATATCCGGCATGGACACAACATACAAGTTGAGGTACCCATGCTTTGGAGATCTTGGTTAATCCAGTCAAATCCAAATCTTAGTTAAGGTTGGACCTAGATTTTTGAAGTAGTTTATTGCAGGTTAAATTGGCTCTATTTGTGTCTGATTGTGTCAGGTCCAATATCATGACATTTGTACCTGATCCAATTGGATGTGGATTTCTATTTTAGGACCCATGTCAGCTGCCTCATCACCGTCTGTGACCAACAATCACTAGATCTGGCTGGCATGTAACTATTCACTATCACTATCTCTTAGATAAATAAATCAGACAGTGTCAACCGGGCTGATGCTAGTCTGGTTCACAACATTCATGGCTGTTCTTCTAGGAGGTCGCTTTAGTTTCAAGTCAAGTTAATATCGTATTCAAACAGGAGACCGATCCCAATGGAACCCAACCCATTGCCGTCCCAGATTATCCTATCCTTAACCTTCAAATCAAAAATAACATTGCTTGTCTCTCTCAGCCCATCAACAAGTTCCTTGCCTTTCCATTGTCCATGCATACCTAGACCTCAATATCCAAAATAATTTCTTTTCATTCACATTCAAGGATCTAAAGGACCAATATGAGATAACATGACATAAAAAGTTTTAGCTTACAATTGGAACAGTGTTATTATCAAAACAGAAACCTACAATTTATACCAACATACAAAATATATTAGCTTTAGTTGGATAAGTTATGTGAATATTAGTGACCTGAAATTTGGAATAGTTTTACCCATAATTTCATAATCTTCAAAGCATTAGTACCCTGGCTAATCAAAATCCATAATCTTAAAACAAAATAAATATCGATCGAGGAGGCCGGGCGAGGAGTTGCCGGAAGAAATGGAGTAGCTATCGATCGAAGGAGGGAGGGATCGATGGAGGACGAGGTTGCACCAGGCGGATCGACCATGGGATATGCGGCGCGGATTGGTGGAGGAGCTATCGGTCAAATGAGGAGGAGGAGGAGGAGGAGGTGCTGCGTCTGCGGATTGAGCGGAGGAGGAGGAGGAGGCGGAGGAGGAGAAGGAGGTTCGGCGGCTCGGGCAGGGGGGTTGGGCGGGATCTAGGGCTCGGGCGGGGGGTGGGGGGGCAGGAGGAGGTGCTGCATCAGCGGATCGAGCGGAGGAGGAGGAGGCTCGGCGGCTCGGGCGGCCCCGGGGGGGGGGGGGGGCGGGTTGAGTGGGCTTGGGCGGCGGGGGGGGGGGGTCGGGCTGGCTTGAGCGGCGGGGGAGGGGGGGTCGGGCGGTCTCGAGCGGCGGGGGGGGGGGGGGGGGGTTCGGGCGGGATCTAGGGCTCGGGTGAGGGAAAATGGGTTTTGGAAAATCTGGCGATGCTTTTTTGCCGATGCTTAAAAGCGTCGACAGGTTCAGGATGTCGACGCTTAAAAGCGTCGATGGGTTCTGGAGGATTCTGATGCTTTTCAAAAGCTTCGGGCGGGTTCTGGGTTGTTCCCGACGCTCCCAAGAAATGTTGGGAGAAAAGTGTCGGCCTTACCCCTCTTTACTGTAGTGTGTGCATGTGCCCATGACAAGTTTGAACCCTTGGTATGGCAATAAATAGATGTTATATCTCTTTATTTTACTATATAGCTCAAACTTTAGACTGGGGTGCAGACCTTGACCTGCTAGTTTTGTATATAAAAGTTTTTTTTAATTTAAATTAATGTTAATTATTATTTTTATAATTTATTAAAATCAGGTTGATTGTATGGTCCATGGTGATAGATATGTGTTGAGCCCAATATTATGTGATCATTGTGTTTGGATTTTGGGCACCTTATATTGATTGGTGTGGTTGAGGTAGCACAGTATAGGCCTTGGCCCAACTGGTCCGTGATGGAAAGGCCTGATGGGATTTGCTTATAAATAATAGGCTATGTCCCCTCTCCATTCCTTATGATGATATTATTATTCTACGTGAGATTTGTTCTCATGACTTGCCCCATCGATGAGCCGCCTATTGAGAGAGGATGCTGAAGAGAATGACTGCCTTCGTTGTTCACATGAGCATCGGGATAAAGGTTTGGAATTAATGATGAATACAGGTATGTATCGCAAATCCCTTTTAACAGAACTTGATTATGTGATAAATATTATGAGATCTGTTATTAATGAAATCAGATCTAACAAGGTTTTGATTCTAATCTTCCTTGTTTGATCCATGGGATTAATAATTTTTTTTTCTACATTTGGTATCAGAGCCTTAATATTTTTTTTTAGAAGATTGGAATCGTCATTTGATATTCTATTCATCTTTAAATGATTAGTCTAGATACCCCGATATCTGATATATTGATGATGTTTCCCATACTTTAGATCTAGTAAAAATTAAATAAATACATATTATAATCATTAAAGAAGACATTTTCTTCTTTCATATGATCTTTTTTAAAAATTTCTTAAATTTCTTCCCCCTCACCAGTGATCGATATATCTGATGTGTCGATCCTCGTCGACATCGAAGGAGTGGCCAGCGATGGCGAGGAGACGGTCGTGAAGGCCGATAGGGGCGTGGATATGGCCGTGGAAACCAGCAGCATGAAGGAGGTGACCTTGGCCTTCTAGACACCCCAGAAAAGGTTTCTCCTCTTTTCTTAGCCGATGGCACCACAAGTTCCTCCCCATGGTGGTAACAACTCTAGCCATTAGTGATCGATCGTGATCTTGCTAGGGATTTGGAACAACAAAAAAAAATATTGAATGGGATGAATCGTGAGAAGGAAGCCAAAAATCCTCCCTTGATATGGCTCTTTTGGCTACCAGCGATGATGAGCGGCGGCAATCGACAATCCAGAATCGGTCCCGGTGATTGGCGATCTCGAAATCACTGTCGATGGGCTGACATCACAACAAAAAAAAAATAAACTTACAATCAAGACCATCGGGCATGTTTTCCTCATCGGCGACACCATCGAAGGCAATGACCGATCATCCCCGGTCAATCCGGGTGGCTATCTCACCGATCTATGCATCGACGAGGTGGTTTTGGCAAAGGAATGGTGGCGGTTGAAATACCCATGTTGTTTTGAAGTCGTGGGGAAGAAGATGAAATCTTTAGAGTTTTAGGTTTTGGGTCTTAACCCAAAATCCAAAATCTAATAGCCCATTATCCTATAACCAAAAAAAAGGCCATTTTGCATTTAGGCCCCTGATGTTTTGGGTATTATAAATTAGTTTTTTATATTTAAGTCTCTAAAAAATTTATATTTACATATTAGTCCAAAAAAATTTGTTGACATTGTGGAATGTCAATGCGTTGTGGGAGGCCAACTCTTCCTTGGAAAGATTCTAATACAGACATCCATAATTTTATGGTGGCGCATTAAGATCATTGGACCATTTGTATCTAACCCTCTTGTTGGGCCTTTGTTTCTTGAGGGTTCCATCTCTTCCTGTAAGTGATGATTTTCTCTAGCTCAAGCAAAAGCATATTACCATACAGCTCACATGCATTTCTAATAGATATAAGGGCCATAATAAATTAATGGGAGACATTGGTTTATCCATGCTTAAAACATGCCATGTTTGCTCTTAATGTCATCCCTAGTGCTATAGTCATGCTCTCAATATGTTCAATATGTTAGGCATTTTCATGTAGTTGGTGAATGACATTGAGATGAAAATATCACATATCTTCGATATTTCTTCTTGTTTGCTAATATTTCTAGAGAGATCATAAAGGCTAACATTTGTCTCATTTTCGTCGCTTGATGATGGTTGATCCATTATTGAATAGAAAGGGTGGAAAGAGATAAGTTTAAATGGACTTTGGATTTTGGATTATCAGGTTTTAACCTGTTTAAAATCTAATTCCTAAATTAAGTTGAGCCCAAATTAATGAAAGTAGTTGAACCCAATTACAAATAGGTCAGCCTAATTTTGGGTTGAGATTTTTGCACTTAAGTCCCTATAAATTATAAATGAGTCCAAAAAAATTTACATTTAGGTTCCTATTATTTTTGAAAATATATTTTATAGAAAAGTTCCTATATTTTCTGTACTTTATGTTTAGTCCTCTATTATTATTTTTGATAAAAAATTATTGTAACTTGCTCGTTTATATCGGATTTGGGTAAGTTTTGGATCGTTGGACTCATAATGATTTAAAAAATATTTTGGTAGAGTTCTTCATGCATGAAAAATATTTAAGTAATTTATAAATTATTTATATATAATTCTACTCATTATTATATAATTCGATTTTATTTTTGCAAGCCCTAAAGGATCCGGAGCACTCTATGAATTTTAAATAGCTGAGTTATTGAGAACTAATTATTCATATTTTATTATATTTTAAAATTACATATTGATATCTCTATCATTTTTATCCAAAATTGATTGTAATTAATTGTTACACTTATTATATACTATAATTCTTGTCTAAAGGTATTTTATAGTTGTGTAGTAAGTGTTATTGATATAAATGGTAGTTAGAACGCAATATTATGTTATAATATGATCAATGGGGTGCATGTTGTTGAGTATCCCATTTTGGACTGATCTTCTGTGGTATACATATGATTAAAGTACATCATTTTATATTTATTTGGGCATTTGTTTTTTTTATATGAATGATTTTATGGGTTGATATAAATATTTATCACCAAAGTGGTTTATTTATGTTATCTATGAGTTTTTCATTGTGAGAAGGATATTTTCTAGTTATTGCATACAACCGCCTGTCCAAAGGGGGTTGTGTGTTTTAATCGGGAAAGGTTGTATGGGACATTATGTTACAATAGTACTCTAACTTTTATGGATCTGTTTGTCCAAAAAGAATAGGTTTGTGGCTATTAGGGTATTTCATTTGCTTGTAACTTCATGTGAAGAGTACTTATGCATATTGCATATTCTGCTCAAAGAAAAATATATGATATTGTATTTGGATTCTTATATATCATTTATATATATGCCCATTTATTAATATTTTGCATTCCTATCATCTTTGATTATATAATCATTTTTATATTAATAATAATGTTGTTATTGAGCTCTTAACTAGATAAAAATATCAAAGGTAGAGGTGGACTTAGAAAATTTTTCTGCCCAAAGGAAACAGATTTTTGAATGCCTTATATCATCATTGTGATAACCTTTGTTTTCTTTGAAAAAAATATATATATTGGACCTAAGAAATTTATTTATCCAAAGGAGATATTTTTAAAAATTTTATATTCTCATTATATTGACCTTATTATTGGAGCTCAAAAGTATGACATATTCTCTCCCTAAAGAAAAGTTTTATGATGATGCACATGGTACACTTATTAAAAATGGCTTATTATATTTAAAGCCCTTATTTGTTATTTGTATCTCAAACATATTGCATAATACATAATCTTGATTAATATTTTATATATCTTATGCCACCTTAGAGATCATGACTTGATGATCCCTGATTGAAAGGTTTATAAATTTTGATGGATGGTGACCATTAAAGTGGCCGATTCATTAAAATTTACAAGATCTTTTTATAAGATATTTAATAAGGATTGAATAGCATTATATATTGAAGAGAGATACCTTATGTGGATCATTTTATTTTTTAAAATTTTTTTTGTAGCATTGGACCAAGGGCTCTTATTAAAATAATTCTTATAAAGATTTTCTAGAATATATTATATATGTTTATCTATTGATAACTGCATAAAGATTGTTTAACATTTAGTATATTTATATTCAATATAATTAATACTCCCATTATAATGACTCTGACTGAAATAAAATATGAAAACTGAAATTGCACTAGCACTAAGTATGATAGATTATAGATATTAAATTATATAATGATCTTCCATCTTGGATGACTTATGAATAAAGCTACCTATAAAAGTGGTAAAGAGTGATCATTTTATTTGTAATACATTTATATAATTGATTCCATTCTTGTTATTATATTTAAGAATAATGATTTAATATAATTTTGACTTTCTTTATGAAAGATATGTAAAATCTGATAAAAGAAAGTCTGGATAGTTGATGGATAGAAAAATTAATGTGAGATAGATGGTATGATGGTATTAGAATTTATATCTTGAAACTAGAGAGTATTGTACCTAAAATTAGTTGATGTGGGACTACAATGCATGTAAAGCTCTTGTAGAGAATTAAGTGGCTTTAGGTTATCCCGAAATCAAGCCAAAGAAGAGATTAAAGGGACGAAGGACTTAGAAGGACTAGCATGCAAAGAAGACCCTAAATAGTGAAGAAACCAAGACCCCAGGATTTGGAAATGCCAGTAAGGCTAGTTCTCCTTCAATAAATCTACTTAGGAGTATGGAAGTGTGTACCTGGCAACGGTAGAAGTGTCCGATGAAGAGTTACCTCCGCTCTCGAATGCAGCCTGGAGGATGAAGCTATCAATTGCAAGCTCGTCGGCTTTTCATCCGCTCCTTCGAAGGGAAGGCAAACAAAGTCTGATCCTCGCAAAATCGGAGGGACCTGCAAAGCACCTATGCAAGAGTGAGGAAAAATTATGAGAAATAGGAAAGGATGAAAGAAAGAGAGGGAAGAGGTGTTGGCGGACAAGTGAAGTCATCTTGGTGGTCGACCAGGGTTTGGATGAAGGGCTGGTGGCTAGGATTCCAGGGTTGGTGCAGGGACTGGATAGGAGGGTTCACACCCCTCGATGCTCACAGAGCAAAGACAGATTTACTCCCTCACGGAGCTCGATGTTCATAAAGAACAAAGGAGAAGAGTAGGAAAACTCATACATCATTCATTCATTCATTCATTTTTTTAAAAGAAGTTCTTACATGGGATCTTTATATAGGTATACAAGACTTGGGGCTTAAGTAAAGGAATACAAGGCATGAAGTTCATGAAAGGTGGCACGTCAAACTTTCTCTCTTGGTAGCTTGAATACATGGTAGAAAACTAAACACTATCCTCCTTATATGGTATGTAGTCGGCGGCCCAAGGGGGGACCAAGGGGCGCCAACTTCTTTCTTCTCTTGGCTTGGGGTGGACCACTTCTTTCCTAAGCAAGCTGGCATGAATCATGGGATTCATGTTTATCTGCTTTGACTTTCCTTCTTGTCATGCTGGCGTGTAGAGTTGGTGTGCTTGAGTGTGGAAGTGATGTGTTGTCATGTGGACACCAAATCCTTATATTGGGCCGACCTCTTGTAATCCTCCATGTAACCTTAGTGTGGCGCAATCCAAGGTGTGACTAGGACTCCATGTAATTGTCAAGGTGCCACACTAGTTGGGGTTCATCAGTGGCTTGAATCTTCCTCTTATTAGATTGGACTGGACTTAATACAAACTCATGGCTCAAGTGAGCCAAGACTAGGTCAAACCCTAATGGCATGAGTCAAACCTAAATACATGTAACAAGGCCCAACAACATGACTTAAGGGCCAAAACAGGACTTAAATGGGCTAAGCCCTTGTTACAAGACTCAATTCATAAGAAAAACTAGTCAGATAACCATGGAAGGTTGAGGAACCTCTATCCAATCCCGGTGCCTGCACTAATTCTTTCGGGGTGGGAGGAACTTGACCCCGTCAAGTAAGGGTTTGTCTGGCTCTAGTATCTCTTAAGGAGGTCTGGGGCGAGGTGTTGCAGGTCCTCTTGGGTAATCCACGAATCATCAAACTCTAGTCGACCTTGCCAATGGACCAGGTAGCATTGATAGCCTTTGTCCCAGGTCGTGATAGCTTGGTCATCCAGGATATACTCGATCCGTTCTTCTCTCTCAGATAAAATTAGAGGTGGACACTCAGGGTCGGGCTCACTCTCAAAGGATAGGTTAGGCCCAAATGGCTTGCTGGGTCTCGTTGCCAGATCCCTATACTCGACTAAGTCCGAGATATTGAAAGTCGAGCTAATACTAAAATCCAGGGGCAAATCAAGCATATAGGCATTAGGTTCTACTTTTTTTAACATTTTAAAGGATCCAGCTCTGCGAGCATGTAACTTCTTAACGGTCCCTGGTGGGAACCGCTCAGACCTAAGCCTAATCATTACATAATCCCTTATTTCAAACTCTTTGGCTTTCTTTCAGGAATTAGACATTTTGTTTCAAAATTAGTGCTTAATGCAGATCTCTAACATGATGCACTTGTGACTCGTACTGACACCTAACAAAGTGCAAACTCAACTAAGCATTCCTATTGAGAGGAATTTTATTGGACTCTTTGAACCTAAACCTAACAGACTATAGACTCTCAGGTTTGACCCTGGTTTGGCGTACACATAAAAATTTACAATGGACTCCTAGCAAATGCCATAAGGTCTTCCAAAAGTATGTCGCAAACCTAACATACTCAAGAACTGATGCAACCGAACGGCCTCAACAAAGTATAATTGGAAAGTTTTGGGAACATTGGAAGCCTTAGGGTATGGCAGAAAATAAGAATCAGAGTCTTGGGATAATCTATTGGAAGCATGAAATAGACCTTGGTTACTAGGGATGACCTTAAGATTTGAACATCGATTTATGGGTGACATAAGGTCTACTTGAAGGATAGAGAATTTGGTCATTGCAAGTGCAGGGTCTTTAAGAAAGGATGACTTAGTCAGTTCAAGAAAAAGGTCATCGACTGGGGTTAGAGGAATGAACTTTTTATGAGAATACTGAATGAGGTCTCGGGCCGGGGCTAAAGGAGTGGGCTCTTCCTAAGGATATTGACTTATAGGAATCGAGTGCTCACTAATTTCCTATTATTTTGATACTTTAGGACTAGGCTCTACAATTTTATCTTCTTCTAGGGTTTCTTTAGGTAAGGTACTAGAGTTATCCTCCTCAAAGTCTTCTCCTTTGTATTCGTCTACTAAACTCATGTCAGCCTCATACACTTCTACAATGGGTTCTGATTCTTCCTCCTTTAATTGTTCTTTCAATATTGCATCATTCTGGTCAACTAATCCTGGGTCGGCCATATCTAATTCCTTCTCAATGTCATCGTTCTGGGTTGTAGGTGATACAGATGAGGGTTGACCAACAAAAGTCTGGTTCACACTAGGTATCGGACCAATAGGGATTTGACTCAAGCTGGTAAAGGTCAGATTTAGGTCCAAAGTACTTAATCTGGCATGCCTTAAGGACCTCTCATAGCTTTAGGCTATTTGGTAGGCTCGCTCCAAACTATAGATATCATGTCTAAACAATTCTCTTCGGATATCATTCCTCAAACCTTCTCCAAATCGGATTAGGGTATCATATAGATCCTTATTCACAATATAAAGCATTAGGTACTCAAATCTTTTAATATAATTCATGAGTGATCCTTTACCTTGGGTCAACCTTTCTAAGTGGTCTAGGAGATTTTGTTGGTAAGATGCAGGGAGATACCTTTCACGAAGCTTGTTCTTCATTTCTTCCCAAGTCCTAATGGGTTCATGTCTCCTATATGCTATCTTTCCTTGAACATTGCACCAATAAGACTTGGCTTGACCCCATAGTTGCATTTGGGCAAACCTAACCTTTTCATCCTCAAACATTTCATCCCACTTAAAATAATTGTCCATATCTACCTCCCAGTCAATGTAAACCTTAAGATCAAGACTGCCTTCAAATGTAGGTTCTTCTAACCTAAGGTTCCTAATGATCCTCTCATCTTGGTCCACAAAATCATGATTTGGTTTTGGGGTGGGATGGTGGACTCTAGGACTGAAGGATGTTGATCTAGGCACAGCATGGGTCCTATGGATCTTTTCAATACTCAATTCTATTTGATCAAACCTTTTGTTCATGTGGGCACACTATTCCATAAAGGTCCTGAATAAAATTTCAACATTAGACTCCAAGGTTTTACTGGATTGGGTTGACGCCATTGATATTGAACCCTTAATCTAGCGGTCAATGCAATCAAGCACACAAAACGTACTAGGGTTTGCTAGACCTAGCAGCCCAAGTAGAGTGAGTCGACTGAATCACAACCGAGACAACAATTATACTTTCCTCTAGCCAGGTAGGAGGTGGGAGCGTGGGAGGCCCCCCTGCTTTCGCAGGGACCCAATTAAAAAATCACAACACTGCTTATGTCATTTGACTCTGGATCCCTAGCCTAGATACCAACTTCAAGACATAAATGCTGAATTGAGTGCAACTAATTTTCCCAAAATACTATGAACTAAACTCGTGGGTGTCCCTAGTGTTATTAGGTTGCTAATTGATTTTAGTTAGGCTTGGGTTCGTATGCAAGGGTGGTTGTTTTGAGCTAAGGAGAGGTGATCAAATGCTCCCCCCATCTAACATATTGAAAGTGCCCTTAGAGTGATTTATGCAAATGATGGCAAGCATATGAAAACTCGATTAGGGTTTTTAATTTTTTTTTGTTTTACTATATATATATATATTTAGCAGAAATATAATATGCAAAAAATTACCTAATATGCAGGAAATATGTAGAAAAATTAAAATATGTAGAGATTATGCAATCAAATCATAAACTTGCTGAAATTACTACTTGCTAAAATTCTAGGTACAGGAACTTTCTAGGTAGAAAATCAGATGTGCAGAAGACTTATAAGCCAAATTAAATCATGAAAAAGTTTTGATAAATAGTATCAAATATGACAAATTCAGCAAAAGAAGAATCAAAATTTTTTGAGCTATCTATATGCAGAAACAATTAAATGAACAGACCATATGCAGGAATTATGAGATGCAAAAATTAATATGCAAAAGAAACTAAAATATGCCCAAATAAAGCATGGGACCTTGCTCTAAAGAATTCACGTTCGGCCTTGGCTCATTACTCCCATGGCAAGACAGCATACATGGTTTTCACGTGTATACCCCGCTCAGGAGGCGTGAACTTTTTAAAGAAAATATTTTAGAGGATGAAAACTAAGCCCTAAACTTGCTCTGATACCAAATGATGTGGGACTACAATGCATGCAAAGCTACTTGTAGAGAATTAAGTGGCTTTAGGTTATCTTGAAATCAAGCCAAAGAAGAGATTAAAGGGACTATGTAAGGACTTAGAAGGACTAGCATGCAAAGAAGACCTTAAATAGTGAAGAAACCAAGACCCTAGGGTTTGGAAACCCCAGTAAGGCTAGCTCTCCTTCAATAAATCTACTTAGGAATATGGAAGTGTGTACCTGGCAATGGTGGAAGCGCTCGATGAAGAGTTCCCTCCGCTCTCGGATGCGGCCTAGAGGACGATGCTATCAACCACAAACTCACTGGCTTTTCATCCGCTCTTTCGAAGGCAAGGCAAACAGAGTCCAATCCTAGCAAAACTGGAGGGACCTGCATAGCACTTATGCAAGAGTGAGGAAAAATTATGAAAAACAGGAAAGGATGAAAGGAAGAGAGGGAAGAGGGGTTGGCGGCCAAGATAAGTCATCTTGGTGGTCGGCTAGGGTTTGGATGAAGGGCTGGTGGCTAGGATTTCAGGGTTGGTGCAGGGACTAAATAGGTAGGGCCTCACATCCATTGATGCTCACAGAACAAAGGAATATTTACTCCCTCACGAAGCTCAATGTTCACAAAGAACAAAGGAGAAGAGTAGGAAAACTCATATATCATTCATTCATTCATTCATTTTTTTTCAAAAGTTCTTACATGGGATATTTATATAGGCATACAAGACTTGGGGCTTAAGTAAAGGAATACAAGGCATGAAGTTCATGAAAGGTGGCACCTCAAACTTTATCTCTTGGTAGCTTGAATACATGGTAGAAAACTAAACACTATCCTCCCTATATGGTATGTAGTGGGCGGCCCCTTAAGGGAGAACCAAGGGGTGCCAACTTCTTTCTTCTCTTGGCTTGGGGTGGACCACTTCTTTCCTAAGCAAGCTAGCATGAATCATGGGATTCATGTTTATCTGCTTTGACTTTTCTTCTTGTAATGCTGGCGTGTGGAGTTGGTGTGCTTGAGTGTGGAAGTGATGTGTTGTCATGTGGACACCAAATCCTTATATGGGGCTGACCTCTTGTAATCCTTCATGTAACCTTAGTGTGGCACAATCCAAGGTGTGACTGGGACTCCATGTAATTATCAAGGTGCCACACTAGTTGGGGTTCATCAGTGGCTTGAATCTTCCTCTTGCTGGATTGGACTGGACTTAATACAAACTCATGGCTCAAGTGAGCCAAGATTAGCTCAAACCCTAATGGCATGAGTCAAACCTGAATACATGTAACAAGGCCCAACATGACTCGAGGGCCAAAATAGGACTTAAATGGGCTAAGCCCTTATTACAGGACTCAATTCATAAGAAAAACTAGTCAGATAACCACAGAGGGTTGAGGAGCCTCTGCCTGATCCTGGTGCACGCACCATTAGTATTATGAGATTTCTATCTCTAATATATTGGTTACTCATTATATTTTAGTTTTTCTATTGTACGGTTTCATGAACTTAAAATCATATATATATAATAATTAATAATCATATCCTCTTTTGTTTCAGAACATTTAATACATTTGAGAAAAGGATAAGAGTATTAATATGGTGTATCAATAATATTCTAGGATCCCATACATAAGAAATAATAATATTATTGAATATTTATATAAGTATGGGATAGTTATTTAATATACCATGCCTGAAATTTTTAAATAAAATGATGTGACTGAGAAGCAAAACACACTCTGAAAGATATGGAGGGAAGTATGATGAGTGGATGCAATTTGTCATGATATCTCTAGTATAAGATCCTAAAGAACTATCATTAATATTTTGAATAAATTCTTGGTAAAATGGTTATACAAGATACCTTTTTTGAGTTAAAGGTTGGTAGAAAGTCCAATATTATTTAATTTTATATTTGGAACTATTTTATAATATTTAATTATTGATAATCCATCAATAAATAAATTTTAGTTTTATAATAATATATTATTTATTTTGGTTATCTAGATAATTTTAAATGAATACAGATTCTACTATCATAGTAGAGGTACAAAGAATATTGAATCAAATCATGCTATGTTTATAGATTCTGATTTGTATGATGTTAGATGCTTTTATACTAGAAATATAATATCAAAGAAAAAATGAGTTGTTAATCTTATTTTTTTTATTTATATAAATATTATATTTCATCCTACTAGAGGATAGTGGAAGAGCAACATCAAATATACAAACTAATTATAGTACTTTCATTACTAGTTGATGTAGTATTAATAAAAAAATCACATAATAAGAAATAGAAACATATCATTTCTAATGACAATTTGATTTCTTAAGATATGAATGACTGGATGATTTATTTCATAGAATTGTAAAGGCATGAAAATAGAATCTAGTATTTTTTGAATATACAGGCAAAGTTTATGGCATGTTGCAAAGTCACAATTCATATTACTTTTATTATGAAACTTTATCCTGAAACTATAATTATTGATTCTATCTTAAAATTTATTATAATCGTATGCAACTATGTTCTTTAAAGGAGTAATTAAAACTTTTATTATCTCTATCTATATGAAGATAGAATATTTAATAGTCAGAGATTTTAATTAAAGAGAGATATTTTATAAAATATACAAAGTCAATATTTATTGATTTTCTAATCAAATGAATAAGATCCCTAGTTTTTATGAAACATGTCTAGAATATGAGTATTTTAGAATCTTTTGATTTTTTGGATTAGTAAAAATTTGATGTATTTATATATTGACTTGATTGACAAAGTTTATTTATCATTGATTACTTTAATTAATGGATTATAATCCAAGGACATATAAGTGTCGAGTGCATATGTATAAAGTCCATGTTGGTTGATCCTATGACCAAGGATTTGAAGCTCATATGCTTTACAAAGCATGTTAAAAATATGGGCATATTGAATTCTTTTATTGTGCTTGGTTAGTAGGAGTGACTTTATATTTATGCTTTATTATAAAGCTTGGTTTCATTTGATATTTCTATAATGGGTATTTATATACATTGTTGGCATGATAGTTGATAGATTGCATTCCTATATAGTTTAAATACGTATGTAAAATAAAATATAACATAATATCTCAAGAGTGTATCTTTGTCTAGAGAATAATAGTTATATAGGTTTGTCTTATTTGATAATTAAGAGATCTCATTGTATTTAGAGATATACATACTTCTTTTGAAGTCATG
Source organism: Areca catechu (assembly GCA_021397845.1). Classification (NCBI taxonomy): domain Eukaryota; kingdom Viridiplantae; phylum Streptophyta; class Magnoliopsida; order Arecales; family Arecaceae; genus Areca; species Areca catechu. Next base: position 160,875,150 of record CM038050.1, read on the forward strand.
AAATTTCTCTAGCTTATTATAAAGCATGCAGTTAAAGAAAAATTATAATTGATGGTACATTATTTAATTTTTTTTGATAATGAAATATCTCTTTTGGTTATTTACCTATTGTATAAAACTAAGACTAGGTGTCTGGTGCGCGTTACTATGCACCAATTATATTACCTTATTTTTACTATTGTTATATAGAGTAGCGGGAGTAAGGATCAAATCCACAGGAATTTTTGTAGTTATTTCAAAAAAATAATTTGAAGAATAATAATGGCAAAAATAGTAAAGCTATCTAATTGGAATAACAATATAACAAGGTTCTAAGAAAGGAAAGGCCTCAGGATTTCAATGGACTACTTGGCAAACAATTGGTACCCTCTTCTTATATGATACTCCTATTAGGATATAATCTATGGAGATCATGACTCATACCTATTAGATCATGGCCCGTTCCTCTAAAGTACTGATTAGTACAGATAAGATGTATAAAACAAAAGATTCCCTATATTAAAATAACTTATTTTAAGAGTATAAATCGAATATAAAGAACACGACTCATCATATAAATATAAATCATTCATATAGAAGGATTATGAAAGAATTAGCTTTATTTCATAAAGAAAAGGTACAAATGAAAATAAATAAAATGGCATTGCCTTTTCATGCAGTACAATGAAATCCTGGCAAACTGGAGATCTAGCCTTCCATGGATGCACTTCCCGTCATCATCTTGATGAGCAGGAGAAATGGAGAGGTGGAAGTTGTAGTAGACTAGAAGATGAAGTAGATGGAGCAACAGTGCGATGGAAAATAGCGATGGAAATTGAAATTGGAAAGTCAGCATTAGAAGGGAAGTCAGAAGAGGGAAGGGAATGGAAGTAGATGAGAAGGCGGAAGTGGAAATTGAAAGGATGGAAGGATCGAATAATCCCATCGACTGGCTATGAGGCTTCTTTTATAGGCAGAGAGGAGCATGTAGGGATCGCGTAGGAACCTCATTGGTTTCCATCATTATCCATCCCAACCATATTCAGTTCCGTATGCTCAACCATCACACCCGCTCAACCATCATGCATGATCCCCATTGATTTGTTCCAACCATCTCACCGGCTAATTTTTCTCGTTGAATAACTCTATAAAAATATGTCAACCGGCATGCTTCCAACATTTCTTTCTTGTTCAGACATCACTGGTCCAATTCCTGATAACTTGATAATGGCATCTTAGATCAGAAGAAAGATGAAGGATGAAGCCGACGGTGTCTTGATGTTGATGGTAAACGATGATGGCAACATAGGAGGATGGTCGTGCTGGCTCGATGAGGTTATGAAAGACAAGGATGACGATCGTGGGAAGATGGAACAGGACTATGGCTTCGATGGAGAGGAGGGTACTTTGTAGTGGTGATGGAGAGGATCGTGGTGATAGATCTGGTGGAGGAGATGTCTCATGGTGGCTCAGTCGACTTCTCCAGCAACCAATAGTGGCTCAAGTGGCATCTCAGGTTCAAAACAAAGATGAGGGAAGATGGAGAGACAGTCATCGGATCAAAGATGGGGATCATGGCCGGTGACAATGAGGATGATCGATGACATCAACGACATAGGAAGCAGTGACAGGTGATGGTAGTGACCAGGAGAGGATGTCCGATGGCTTGGAACTGACAATGATGGTCGGTTCTTGATGTTATCGGCATTGGAGAAGACGAGCACGGCAGTTCTGGCAACTTCTCCAAGCTTAGAAGGTGGTGCATGATGGCTCCGATGGTGAGGAAGGTGAATCGGTGGTGAAGAAGGAAGTGGGTCATAGCCTGCACTTGGATTGGATTTTTTTTCTAACTAGGGATAGGTGATCGGCGAGTTTTCTGACCATGGAAGGCTTCTTGGTAACAAGAGGAAGGGCACCGGCAGCTTCTCCGATGATAAATTGGCTCAGGAAGGTTGACAGTCCATGGAACAGATCTGTGGACCGGCACCAAGGCTGCCATGGACCGAGCAGGAATCTTGTGAACCAAGTAGTTGATCCACCATGGATCAACTGCTTCAAACTTTGTGCAAATCATTTAATGAGTTTTAACTTTAATTTTGAGCTCGTTTGAACTTTGATTTGAGTATCGTTTGTATTATTGGATTTTGAAAATCAAGCTCTTCATGTTAGCAATGTTCTTTCCTACAAACAATACATAAAAATATCAATTTTTAAATAATTAAAGATAATTTAATTATTAAATTAATATATTTTTAATATAATTATCATATCCTCCAACTTGAACTTTGCTCATCCTTGAGTAAAGCAGATAAATTAGCCATGTATACTAACTTGTCCAAGAAGTAAAAATTATCTTAATAATTCTAAAATCAGTTGATACCCGGTTAGACCATAAAATAATATTTTATCAGATTACTAATTTCACCCATTTAGTGGTCGAGTAAAGCCCATAGAAATTTTCAGAGTTCTTATTTTTCCAACTTTCTACCTCACTCTTTAAATTCTCTAACTTACTTTGGTTTTGGTATAGTATTAATTTATTTAGTCCCCCTCTTCTTCTTTCTTTTTTTTTATAGAGTCGTGTAATGTCCTAACATCTTGCTTTCTAGTTGATCCTTGTAGCGAGCTTTAGGCCAATGACTTCCAAACTAGTTGGTTTTAGGGAATTAGATGTAGAATACCATTCAGACTTATTTACTCGAGTCAAAAAGGCTATGTGTTAAGGCTATCTCTACAAGAAGTTTTTTACATTCTTATATTTTGACACGAACAATAATGCTTACTTAGACGAAGGGACCCGGTTAATCAGTGAGAGATGCTAAAAATCTTATTTATTAAACTTTAAAGAAGATGTTGACCCCTGGAATGATTTTAATGATTACAAAATATTGGAGCATGTATGCTTTACTAATTCTTTCAATTATACAAGAAGTTTTGCAGGAAAGTATTTGCCTTTACATTAATTGGCTTTCTATGTGGTTGAAAGGTATCCCAATATTGTATGAACTCTTGTATACTTCAAGTTGTAAAGCCCTAATCCATCATTTATGTAATTTTGTAAAAAGGGCTCTAAAATTGTAAAAATGAGAGTAAGTAGGTTAGAATTTGTTTGGTAAGCTCTTTGAAGCTTTTTGAAGACTTGCTCTTGTTGGAACCTTGAATTAAAGATGCTTGGAGAAGTTTGAATGTATAAGAAGAATTTTTGTAAGAGCCAACTCATATTCTGGCATGGCACAAAAATTTTAGAGTTTCAGAACCTCGAGCCGACTCAAGCCTTAAGAGTCAACTCGATGAAGAACTTATGTTTCTGGTGTCTGAGGCCTTAAGCCAACTCAAGCCCAAAAGAACCGACTCGTCCAGAGTTTGTTTTGTTGGTGACTGAGACTTCGAGCTGACTCATCCTTGAAGAGTCGACTCATGAAAAATTTGATTTTCTAGTGACTGAGAGTTCGAGTCAACTCAACCCAGAAGAGCCGACTCGCACAGAACTTTTTTGGTTTGTCTAAGACTTCGAGCCGACTCATGGACCTCGAGCCGACTCGAGTGATGGGTTTTTGCAGTCTAACGGCTAGTTACAGAATCTCTTTTTGAATTCCAAAAACCCTCCAATGGCTCTATTTCAGTTCCCTAGGCCCTACAACGGCTAGTTTTGATTGAAGACTATATAAGAGAGTATTTATGATGACTTAAATAATTTTTTGAAAGATTATTCATTGATTATCCTTTGGAAGTTGAAGAGTTTTCAAGTCTTTCACCAACCCACTTCAAGAGCATTCAAGAAAGGATTCAAAGCTTTACCAACTGATTTTTATTCTTGAATCCAACCTTTTGAAAAAGTAAAGAAGTAGCTTGAAGAGCATTAAAGAGTATTCAAAGCTAGGCTTCGAATTGATCTTTATCAGCAACACTTAAACAAGTTTGGTTTGTTGTAAAGTTGCAAATTTACATTTGTTATATCTTGTCTTCTCTCTAAGAATAGCAAGGGGCTGTATCTTGAGAGTGTTTTAAAGGTTTTTAGGTGAGCCTTTTAAAACCTAAGTTTGGATTTTCTTTGGTGAGCCCAGTTTTAAAAATCAAAGGGATTTAGGCTCTTGGTTAGCCTGTGTTAAAACCAAGTGTGGGTTTTCTTTGCTGATCCCGACAAAATCAAAGTGTATAGGTTTGGATTATGAGCCTGTTAAAATAATCCGACTGTATTCTGGTGGGGGATATAGTAAAAATCCCAAGTGGTGCTTGGGTAGTGGACATAGGAGCGGGTTGCTCCAACCACTCTAAATTCTCTGTGTTTGTGATTGTGCTTGTTTAGCTTTATTGCATTTATTTACTTGCTTCTGCATTGCATTGTTCACCACAATACTAAAAAGATTTCAAATTGCATATACTTGCTAAAGTTTTTATAATCCTAATTCACCCCCTTTTTGGAAAGCCACCTAGGCAACAAGTGGTATCAGAGCAGAGACTCTGAAAATTCCTTAGAGTAAAGATTGATGGCACATCTCATGAGCACTTCTTTGGCCGAAGGCCAGTCCACAAATCGACCTCCACTTTTCACTGGAACCAATTACACATATTGGAAGGCAAGGATGAGAATATACATTCAAGCCGTAGACTTTCATTTGTAAAAAATAATTCTAAAAGAACCTCACACACCCACTATTAGAATTAATGATATTGAGGTTCCCAAACTGGAAGAGGAATGGGACAAAAATGATATGAAATTGGCTGAGCTGAATACCAAAGCTATGAACTCACTTTATTACGCGTTGGACCCAAATGAGTTTAATAGAATTTTCACTTGCAATTCTGCTAAAAAAATTTGGGATAAGCTTGAGATCACAGACGAGGGCACATCACAAGTTAAAACTTCAAAAATTAATCTTCTTATGCACAATTATGAATTGTTCAAAATGGATCCAAGTGAAACTATATCTGCTATGTATACTCATTTTACTGATATTATAAATAGTCTTAAAAGTCATGGTAGGACTTATACTAATGCTGATCTAGTTCAAAAGGTTTTGAGATCTTTGCCAGATAAATAGGAAGCAAAAGTTACAACAATTCAAGAGGCAAAGGACTTAAACACCCTACCATTGGATGAGATACTAGGATCATTGATTACTCATGAGCTAGCTATGTAGCAAATAATAGAAGAAGACTCAAAGAAGAAGAAGGTCATTGCTTTTAAAGCTACTGAAGAAGAAAAAGATGAAGATTTAGAAAGATTTGATGATGATTTAGAAGATGGTGAATTTGCCCTAGTTATGAGAAAATTTAAGAGACTTATGGGTAGAAGAAGAACAAATAGATGGAGAAAGCAATTTAGAAGAGGAGAATTTGGAAAGAAAAAAGATATAGATAAAGAAAAAGACAAGGACAAAGATCAAACTCCAATTTGCTATGGATGTAAGAAGCCAAGACACATACGTCCTGATTGTCCAAAATTCAAGAAGAAGTTGTTCAAGCAAAAGAAAAAGAAAGCAATGCTTGCAGCGTAGAGCGATAGTGATGAATCTACTTCAATCGAAGAAGATGAAGATACAACAAAGATGGTTCAAATCTGCCTTATGGGTTTAGAAGATGAGGTAACAACTTCTGAACCTAATTTAGATTTTACTTATGATGAGCTGCATAATGCCTTTTATGAACTATTAATTGAATACAAAAAGGCTGGTTTAAAGATGAAAGCTTTAAAAAATACTTGTGATACTTTTGAAAAAGATTAAAATGAAATTGGTGAAAGAAACAAGATTTTACAAAGAGAATTAAGTTTGATTTATGAAAGACTTAAAACAACTCAATTTGAAAAGGAAGAACTTCTTGAAAAGAATAAAACTTTACAAAATAAAAATGCTGATTTGCAAAAGGAAGTTCAAAAGCTTAAACCATTGGTTGAAAAATTAATCTTAAGCTCTAACAAACTTGAACTGATTTTGAAAGATCAAAGAGATTCAAATAGCAAGTTTGGAATCGGTTATAAAGGTTTAAATTCAAATAAGTTTTCTGCATCCACATCTTTTGCTCCTAAGTTCATTACATCTAATCAATATAGACTTAAGTTTGCTTCATCATACACTTCTTATTCAAAGTCAAAAATTATTTGCTATGCTTGTAATAATATTGGTCACAAAGCATCTGAATGTTATTTGAAATATAATGGCAATAAGAAAATTAAGAAAATTTGGATTCCAAAAGGAATCAATACTACTAACTTGCAAAGACCCAAGAAAGCTTGGGTACCTAAATCCATTACTTGATTATTTTGCAAAAATGTCTTGCAGCCACAAATGTAAAGAAAAGATAGTCCTTGATAGCGGCTATTCAAGACACATGACGGGTGATGTTGATCAATTCTTCACCCTAGAACAAAAAGATGGTGGCATGGTAACCTTTGATGATAATCACAAAGAAAGGATAATCGGTATTGGTAAAATAAAAATTACTCCTTCTACTTTCATTGAGAATGTACTACTTGTAAAGAAATTAAAGCATAATCTTTTGAGCATTATCCAACTTTAAGATATTGGTTTTAATATTTTCTTCAAGTCTTCAATATGTATAGTAGTTGATCCTCTTGACTCTAGTACAAAATTCATTGGACATAGACTTGGTAATATTTATGTAGTAGATCTTAATGATCTAACTATGTCAAGCAATACAAGTCTTGTGGCAGTGAATGATAAGAGCAAGGAATCAAGTTTACTATGATATAGACGACTTGGACATGCTAGTATGGATACCATTGCAAAACTTATTTCAAAAGATTTGGTTAAAGGCTTACCAAAGTTTGAAGTAAATTTTGATTATATTTGTGACGCATATCAATTAGAAAAGCAAGTGAGAGAAAGTTTTAAATCCGAAAATATTGTTTCTACTACTAGACCCTTAGAGCTACTTCACATAAATCTCTTCAGACCTACTAGGACAACAAGCCTAGGTGGTATGAAGTATGACCTTGTGATTGTAGATGATTTTTCAAGATACACTTGGGTTTTATTCATTGTATATAAAGATGAAACTTTTAAGGTATTCAAAAAGTTTTACAAAAGAGTTTCAAAGTTAAAAAATCTTTCTGTTATTTCTATTCGTAGTGATCATGGTACAAAATTTGAAAATCAATATTTTGATCACTTTTGCACAAAGCACGGTATTGATCATAACTTCTCAGCTCCTAGAACACCACAGCAAAATGGTGTTGTAGAGAGAAAGAATAGAACTTTGGAAGAAATGTCCAGAATAATGCTTTGTGAAGGAAATCTTCCAAAATATTTTTGGGCAGAAGCTGCGAATACTGCTTGCTATATTTTAAACAGAGTTTTAATTAGACCTATTATAAGAAAAACTCCCTACGAACTGTGGAACAATAGAAAGCCCAATATCAATTACTTTCATGTTTTTGGTTGCAAATGCTTTGTGTTGAATAATGGTAAAGATAACCTAGAAAGATTTGATGCAAAATCTGATGAATCCATATTCCTTGGTTATTCACTGCACACCAAAGGATATAGAGTATTTAATAAGAGAACTCTTATTGTAGAAGAGTCAATTCATGTTATTTTTGATGAAGCTAACCCATCACCATCTAGAAAAGATAAGTGTGTAGACAATGATGCAGGTACACTTCAAAAGAAGATGAAAGATCTAAGCATACAAGACAAGCCAATACAAGATGGAAATGAAGTGGTAAGGATCATACTGATATACCTAAAGAATGGAGGTATGTACACTCACATCCAAAAGAACTTATTATAGAAGATCCATCTTAAGGTGTTAAAACTAGAGCTTTACATAGGGATGCATATGATTTGATTACTTTTGTATCTCATTTAGAACCACACACTATAGAAGAAGCTGAAACTGATCCTAATTGGATGTTAGCCTTGCATGATGAATTAAACCAATTTAGGAGAAATAATGTTTGGACACTTGTAAAAAGACCAAATGACTACCCTGTTATAGGCACTAGATGGGTTTATAGAAATAAACTAGATGAGCAAGGAAATGTAATTAGGAATATGGCTAGACTGGTAGCTCAAGATTACAATCAAGAAGAGGGAATAGATTTTGATGAGACCTATGCACCAGTAGCTAGGCTAGAGGCTATTAGATTACTCTTGACATATGCATATTTTATGAACTTTAAATTATTTCAGATGGATGTTAAAAGTGCTTTTTTAAATGATTTTCTATCTGAAGAAGTTTTTGTTGAACAACCACCTAGTTTTATTGATCACACATTTTCAAATCATGTTTTCAAGTTAAATAAAGCTTTATATGGTCTTAAGCAGGCACCTAGAGCTTGGTATGATAGATTAAGCAAGTTTTTAATTGGAAATGATTTTATAAGAGGTAGTGTTGATACTACCCTGTTTATTCAAAAGAAAAATAATGATATTTTAGTTGTTCAAATTTATGTTGATGATATAATATTTGGATCTACTAATGAATCTTTGTGCCAAGATTTTGCTAAGTTAATACAGGATGAATTCGAAATGAGTTTAATGAATGAGCTAAGCTACTTCCTCGAGCTTCAAATCAAATAATCAAAGGAAGGAATTCTAATCAACTAGGCCAAATATATTAAAGAGATTATCAAAAAGTTTGGCATGGAATCAAGTAAAGAAATTGGAACACCCATGAATTCTTCATGCATACTTGATAAAGATGAAAATGGCATAACTGTTGATCAAAAACTGTATTGAGGTATGATTTGATCTCTACTTTATTTAACTGCCAGTAGACTTGATATTCTTTTTAGTGTTTGTATGTGTGCATATTTTCAATCAAATCCAAAAGAGTCACACATTATTGCTGTTAAATGAATTATTAAATATCTTAAAGGCACATGTAATTTAGGCTTATGGTATTCTAAGCATTCATCTCTAAAGTTAATTAGTTATTCTGATGTTGATTATGGTGGCTGTAAGATTGATGGAAAGAGTACAAGTGGCACTTGTCAATTTCTAGGTGTCAACTTGATTTCATGGCACTATCATAAACAGAGCTCTGTAGCATTGTCTACTGCTGAGGTAGAGTATGTGGCTACTGGGAGCTATTGTGCACAAGTGTTATGGATCAAGCAACAGCTAGAAGATTCTGATGTTATCCAGTATAAGATTTCTATTAAATATGATAATACTAGTACTATTAATTTATCTAGAAATCCAATTCAGCACTTTAGAACTAAACATATAGAAATTAGATATAATTTTATTAGAGACTATATTTTGAATAATATTGTAGAATTAGAATTTGTGCCTACAGAAGATCAACTTGCTGATATTTTTACCAAACTTCTTAGCCAAGATAGATTTGAAAAGATTAGAGGTGAGTTAGGTCTATGTGACCCATGTTAAAAGTTTTTGACCTAATCTTTCAAAAATAAGAAAAAATTATCTAGATATCTCAAAATTCTCTTAAAAGCTTATGACCACTTTCTCCAGTGCTAAAGAACCTATAAAATTTTATTTTTCAGTTTTCTGAGCTTTAACCTTAATTTATGCTTGAGCTGACTCGAGCACCCTGCTGTTCTATCAAGCCGACTCGAGAGTCGGGCCGATGCTTTTTAAATAGGGCATCATTAGGTTTCAAAATCTATTTCCTTTCTGCCCTTCCAATTCTATTCCAACCGTTCCCTATTCCATATCTAGGAAAAGCCTTAGAACTCCTCCAAACCTCTCCTAAACCCTAATCCAACCAAAATGGCACCAAAGAAAGCCGTAGGGAAGAAACCAAGGAGGGTTGTGTGGACCATAGCAGAGGACAGAAGAATCAAGAGAAGGCTTGACACTTTAAATCCCACAGTAGAGCCACAAGAAGAACATGAAGAGGCTTCGGAAGCTCCAAGACAGGTTGTTCTTATGAGTAATAGGCAAATTACTTCCGAACGTTGTGTTGATTTTACTTTTCTTGAGCAAGAAAATTTGAGAGTTGGTGATTGACTCAATGCACAAGGATGGAAAGCTTTTTGTATGTTGAACTTACCTACTTTTCCAAATTTAGTAAGATAGTTCTTTGAAAATATGTCCCTTGGTGCATTTCATGTGGAATCAGTTGTGAAAGGGAATCACATTGAAATAAATGAGCAGAAATTAAGTGATATTCTTCAAATACTTAAGGGAGGAGAGAGCTTTTTGGTATTGAAAGAAAAATAGAAAACTTTGAGGATAATTCTTGAGAGGACTGATGTTACTGGTGTTATACATGTTAGGGCTAATCAACTTTCTTTGGAAACGAGGTTGATTCATAATTTCATCAGTCATATTTTTCTACCTAGGACTGGAAGGTTTGACTAGGTGAGTGAGAGGAATATGGTATTTATGAGATGTTTGGTTGAGGGGGAGGCCCTCAACTTACCTTCTATTATGATATCCCAGATGAGGGAAGCTGCTCATAGGGCACGAGCATGTCTTCCATATGGCATGGATTTACACTATTCTTTTAGGATGCTCAGGTAGATTTGTCTAGTGAGGACAGCGGGCTATTACTTCATACAGACATTTATAATGTTAAGTCATTGATCAGGATGGGATTCCTGAAGGTTGATGGACATTGGATCAGGAAGACTTCAAGACTACCAGCAACATGTTTAGATGAGGAGTCAGGTGATGATGACTAGACAGGTCAAGCACAAGATACTGAGGTTGAGCCACAGACTGATGAGGCTGGACCTTCTAAGCCAGCACCTTCTTCACCTCAGGTACCCGTGAGAGGATCTACTGCTGATGGTTCAGGTGATGATAGCAAGTTGCAGCTGATTCTGGATGAGATCTCTACTCTACAGAGAGGCAGGACAGAGACAGATACCAGGATACTGGCATTTTAGACTGAGATGAGAGATGGCTTCTAGGAGATTCTATCTATTCTTCAGTAGATCAGGTCAGCCAGTCATTCAGCACCTCCTCCATCTTCAGCAGGACCTTATGTTCATGATACTGACTGTGGACAGGGAGAGACAGAGCATTCTACTGATACTCCTACTATAGCTGCTACTCCTGTTGATCTTGGTACTGGTACTCAGGATCCGAGCACTGGCATATCAGACACTCCTATGACATATATTCTATTGATTACCAGCACCCTTGCTTTATCTGTTGATCCTCCTTCTAGATGGCCTACACCTATCTTGATTTCTTCTAAGCCTCTGACTAAACCTAAACCTAGAACTTCTAAGACTTCAACCCCTGTTAGGACTAGACTTAGGGACCTTAGACCTAAGTTCCCTAAATTTAAACCTGTTCCTAGTATTTTAGAGGTTGGTTCTTCTTCTAGTGAAGATGAACCTAGTGATGATGAGCCTAGTCCATCCTTTTGATTTTTAGGATTTATTGTTTAGTATTTCTTGTTGTTGCTTGTGATACTAGTTTTGGTGTGCTTTGGCACTCTTGTAATGTATCACCTTTGTACTGACACTTTATATACATATATATATATATATATATATATATATATATATATATATATATATATATATATATATATATATCTTTTCTTATGTTTCACTTGATACATTTTTTTTAAATGATTGTGAATGATTTAGTTTGTGAATGAATGTTCTCCCTAAATTATATACTTTTATGTTGATGACAAAAAGGGGGAGATGTGCATGAAAAAAATAATAATAAAATAAAGCATGAAAAATAAGTTGAGCATGGAAATGTGAAGAAAGTATTGTTATATAAGAAAGGGGGAGCTTTCGCTAAGCTCTTGTTAAAACTTATTTCGAATGCAAAGTTAGTATTGTGATGATTTGATACTTAGTGCATGAATGATACATATGATACATTATTTTGATACTCTTTACTTCAACAACAACTTGACACTTTATTTGAGTTGATATACCTGTTAATACATATGAATATGATACATAATTGAAAAGTGCTTTTAAATCTCTTCATGCCCAGTGTTTTGTCATCATCAAAAAGGGGGAGATTGTTGACTCCTGGAATGATTTTGATGATTATAAAACATTGGAGCATTTATGCTTTACTAATTCTTTCAATTATTCAAGAAGTATTGCAGGAAAGTATTTGCCTTTACATTAATTGGTTTTCTATGTGGTTGAAAGGTATTCCAACATTGTATGAACTCTTGTATACTTCAACTTGTAAAGCCCTAGTCCTTCATTTATGTAATCTTGTAAAAAGGGCTCTAAAATAATAAAAATGAGAGTAAGTAGGCTCGAATTTGTTTGGTAAGCTCTTTGAAGCTTTTTGAAGACTTGCTCTTGTCGGAACCTTGAATTAAAGATGTTTGGAGAAGTTTGAATGCATAAGAAGAATTTTTGTAAGAGCCAACTCATGAATCAAGAGCCGACTCCTATTCTGGCATGGCATAAAAATTTCATAGTTCTAGAACCTCGAGCTGACTCAAGCCTTAAGAGCCGACTCAATGAAGAACTTGTGTCTCTGGTGTCTGAGGCCTTGAGCTGACTCAAGCCTAGAAGAACCGACTCATCTAGAGTTTGTTTTGTTGATGACTGAGACTTCGAGCCGACTCAGCCTTGAAGAGTCGACTCATGCAGAATTTGATTTTCTATTGACTGAGAGTTCGAGCCGACTCAACCTAGAAGAGCCGACTCGCATAGAACTTTTTTTGGTTTGTCTGAGACTTCGAGCCGACTCATGGACCTCGAGCCGACTCAAGTGATGGGTTTTTACGATCTAACAATTAGTTGAAGAATCTCTTTTTTGAATTCTAAAAACCCTCCAATAGCTCTATTTCAGTTCCTTAGGCCCTACAATGGCTAGTTTTGATTGAAGACTATATAAGGGAGTATTTATGATGACTTTAAAAAAAAATTGAGAGATTATTCATTGATTATCCTTTGGAAGTTGAAGAGTTTTCAAGTCTTTCATCAACCCACTTCAAGAGCATTCAAGAAAGGATTCAAAGCTTCACCAATTGATTTTTATTCTTGAATCCAACCTTTTGAAGAAGTAAAGAAGTAGCTTGAAGAGCATTAAAGAGCATTCAAAGCTAGGCTTCGAATTGTTCTTCATCGGCAACACTCAAATAAGTTTGGTTTGTTGTAAAGTTGTAAATTTATATTTGTTATATCTTGTCTTCTCTCTAAGAACAGCAGAGGGCTGTGTCTTGAGAGTGTTTTAAAGGTTTTTAGGTGAGCCTTTTAAAACCTAAGTTTGGATTTTCTTTGGTGAGCCCGGTTCTAAAAACCAAAGGGATTTAGGTTCTTGGTTAGCCTGTGTTAAAACCAAGTGTGGGTTTTCTTTGGTGATCCCGGTAAAACCAAAGTGTTTAGGTTTGGATTGTGAGCCTGTTAAAACAATCTGACTGTATTCCGGTAGGGGATATAGTGGAAATCCCAAGTAGTGCTTAGGTAGTGGATGTAGGAGCGGGTTGCTCCGAACCGCTCTAAATTTCTTGTGTTTGGATTATGCTTGTTTAGCTTCATTGCATTTATTTACTTGCTTCCGCATTACATTGTTCACCATAACACTAAAAGGATTTCAAATTGCAAATACTTGCTAAAATTTTTATAATCTTAATTCACCCCCCTCTTGGAAAGCCACCTGGGCAATAGAAGATTTTTATGACTCTTTAATATTTTCACCTATACCAATATAAAGTAGATTCTTTATCGAGATCAATAGTTAGAAGGGTTTGGTATTACTCAAAAAAAGATTTTGATCTAAACTTTACCATTTATTGGGCTTCCTTGATAACGCATCCCTCAATATCTCTAAAATTATCTAAACCATTAAACATCCATCATTTAGAAAGCTTGATTATTTTCAAATCGAGATAAAGTTTGATACACAAAACTAATTAAAGTTCTACTCGAGAATTTGATTAATTAAGTTATCCGCCCAACTTAATTTCCACTGTCCCCAATGGAAGAGGATGCTAGTATTATAATGATAAGGAAGGATACCACTTGGAAGGGTACTCGAGGACTGGATGTTCCTTTATTGCCATACATTTTCCAATTTAACTTTATTTTTCTCAGGTTTCTCTAAAAGGAAAAGTAGATGGTTAAAAATAAAAAAATATATAAACTGGATTACCTCCCAAGAGTGCTAAGTTTAAAATCTTTAGCCAAACTATGTTAATCATCATGGCAATGCTAGGTTAACAAGATCAATGGATTCAATAACTTCTCCATCATTAATTCCTTCTATATAACGTTTCAAATGCAAGTCATTTACCTTAAAATATTTCCTTGCTTAGGATCTTTAAGCTCTACGGCTCCATGAGAAAATACCTGGGTCACTATGAAAGGTCCATCCCATCATGAACGAAGTTTTTCAGGGAAAGGACATAACCTAGAATTATAGAGCCACACTTTTTGATTAGGCTCAAATATTTTTTTATTAATAAATTTATCATGATATTCCTTAGTTCAAGCCTTGTAAATTTTAGAACTTTCGTATGCTTCAATACATAGTTCTTCTAACTCATTCAGTTGAAGTTTCCTATTCAAACCTACATTTTTCATGTCAAAATTAAATTTCTTGATGGCTCAAAATGTATGGTGTTCCAATTCTACAGGAAAATGACAAGCTTTTTCAAACACTAACTAGTAAGGAGACATTCCTAAAGGGATCTTAAAAGCAGTTCGGTAAGTCCATAGTGTATCATTCAAATATTCTGACCAATGTTTTCTATTGGGTCTTACCGTTTTCTCAAAAAAATGTTTAATTTCTATATTAGAGACCTCAACCTGGCCACTAGTCTGGGGGTGGTAAGGTGTGGCTATTTTGTAAGTAATTGCATATTTTTTTATCAAACCTTTAAAGTGCCTATTCATGAAATATGCACCCCTATCACTAATAATAGCTCTTGGACAACCGAACCGACTAAGGATATAATGCTGAATAAATTTGATCACAACCTTATGATCATTAGTTTGAGTTGCCATGGCCTCTAACCATTTTGATACATAATCAACTACAACCAGAATGCACTCAAATTCGAAAGGAGGAAATGATCCCATGAAATCAATTCCCCATATATCAAAAATTTCTATGACCAAAATAGGGGAAAGGGCATCAAATCTCTTCATGAAATATTCCTCGTTTCTTGACATCGTAGGAAATTACGGCCAAATTCATGTGCATCTTTGAATAGGGTTGGCCAGTAAAACCCACTTTATAGCACCTTTGCTATATTTTTTTTTTACTAAAGTGTCCCCCACAGGTAAGAGAGTGACAAAAGTGAGCATGCTTTTGAATTCACTCTCAAGGACATAATATCTAATCACTTATCCAGATAGTACTTAAATAGTTCAAGTTCCTCCCAAAAATATATTTGATTTGTGAGAAAAATCTATCCTTTTCTTGTTCAGACCAATGGAAAAGAATTTGTCACGTAGCTAAGTAATTAACAACATGAGCAAACCAGGAAGACTAGTGGAAGAAATTAAGAAAAGTTGTTCATCAGGAAGCCTATCTCCAATTTTTTTCTAGTTATATTCTACCAAGATCCTAGAAAAAATGATCTGCTATCACATTTTTAGAATCCTTTTTATCTAAAATTTTTAGATCAAATTCTTGTAATAGAAAGATCGATCTAATCAGTCTAAGTTTAGTATCCTTTTTATATAGTAATGTTTCAATGTTGCATGATCAGAATAAACTAGAACCTTAGACCCTAATAGATATGATTGAGATTTTTTCAGGACAAATACAACTACAAATAACTCCTTTTTAGTAGTAGTATAATTCATTTCAGCATCTGAAAGAGTTTTTCTAGCATAATAAATTACATGTGGTTCCCGATTAAGCCTCTGTTCTAAAACTATCCCTACAGCATAATCAAAAGCATCACACATGATTTCAAATGGTAGGGTCCAATCTAGAGGCTTAATAATTAGTGCAATGATTAAAGCAGTTCTAAGAGTGTTGTAAGCAGCTAGACATTCTTCATTAAAATCAAAAGGATTGTCTTTGACAAGCAAATTACATAAAGGTTATGAGATTTTATTAAAATCCTCGATAAAACATCTATAAAAACCTACATGGCCAAAGAAGGATCATACTTGTCTAACTGAGGTTGGGGGAGGCAGTTCTGAGATTAGTTTGACCTTAGCTTTATCTATCTCAATCCCTTGCTCAAAAATAATATGTCTAAGCATGATTCCCTCAGGAATCATAAAATAGCCCTTCTTCTAACTTAAAACTAAATTTGTCTCCATACATCATTTAAGTACCTTAGTTAAGTTTTGGAGGTAGTCATCAAATGAAGAACCAAACATTGAAAAATTATTCATAAAAACTTCAAGAAATTGACCAACCATATCAGAAAAAATGGCTAACATATATCGTTAAAAGGTAGCTGGTGTATTATAGAGACCAAATAGCATGCGTCTAAAGGCAAATGTTCCAAAGGGACATATAAAGGTGGTCTTTTCTTGATCGGCAGGGAATACTAGGACCTGGTTATATCTTGAATATCCATTCAGAAAATAAAAGAAACTCTGACCTACTAATCATTCTAAAATTTGATCAACAAAAGGTAAAGTGCTCTTTTCTAGTGACAACATTCAATTGTCGATAATCTACACACTCTCTAACTTGTTATTATATGAGTGGAAATTAACTTATCCTTTTCATCCTCTACTACAGTAATACCTAACTGTTTAGGTACTACTTGGGTTAAACTGACCCATTGGCTATCCGAAATTAGATAAATAATACCAGCATCAAGCCATTTTACTATTTTTTTCACAACTTCCCATATATTCGAATTTAGCCTCCGTTGCATGTCCCTGTGTGGTTTGGCTTCAACTTCATAGTGGATGCGATGCATGCAAATAGAAGGATCAATATCCTTATGATCAACAATTGTCCATCCAATGACCTATTCGTGTTCTTTAAGGATATCCACCGATTTGTCTTCCTGATCAAAGATTAGGGTAGATGCAATGATTACTGGAAGGATATCATTGGATCCAAAGAAAAAATATTTTAACTTTACAAGAAGGGTTTCAAATTTAGAATGGGTGGTGCCTCTAAGGATGGTACTAAAGGGCTTGATTGAGTCGGTGATTATTCATACTTTATAGTATAGGGAGGAGTGGTGCTAAAATTAGGTGGCTCTAATAATGCATTTACTTCTAAGGTATATTCTTCAATATCAAAATCATCTATTCTGAAATGTGTTAAGCATGCTTTTAGAGGATCTCAGTCGACCAAAATAGGAATTTTATTATCTACAACTTTCTCTAGCATGTTCACCTTATTATGATCATACATAAGTGGTCCTTGGGATGTATTAAAGATATTTATCCTCATCTTCTTATTTTCAAAAGATACATCTATAACCCCCATCCTATAATTTATACAAGCATTGGCGGTTGCTAGGAAGGGTCTTCCAAGGATCATGGGTATTTGGCTAGGATTACCACTAGATTTTATATCTAATACAAGAAAATCAATAGGAAAGTAGAATTCATCTACTTTCACCAACACATCCTCTAACATTTCACAGGATACCTTAATTAATCGATCTACTAATTGTAAAGTCACTATCATGGGTTTCAATTCTTTAAATCTGAATAAGTCAAACATTGAACTTGAAAAAAGGTTTACACTTGTACCCAAATCTAGTAAAGCTTTCTTAATTATGAGGTCCCCTATATACAAGATATAATTGGGGTACCAGGATCTTTAAGTTTGGATGGGGTTATTTGCTGAAAGACTGAGCTAGCCTGCTTAATCAACTGGATCTTCTTTGGTATGTGTGCCTTAGATCTTCATTTTTGTATGCACAGATCCTTAAGAAACTTGGCATAAGCCAGAACTTGCTTAATGATATCAAGAAGAGGTACATTTTTCTAAACTTATTTAAATAGCTCAAGTATCTCATTCATTTTTATACCCTTCTTATCTAAAGATAAAGGAGATTCTGAAGCACTAGGGAATAGAGCCTTAAGTATAGGTGCTTGGCTAATGGGTTCCTTTTCCTCTTCAATGTTTTTTTCTAGCTTAGCCAACTCTAGTTTTTGAGTTACGTTAGGCTAACTTAAAGTTTTCCTACTTCTAAGGGTTGTGACTAATTTAGCATGTTCAAAAAAAGTCTTAGGACTAGAGGAGCTCTCAACCATGTACTACCCTCTCAAGTTACTAATGGATTGGCTAGGTAACTTGCCATCCTCCCTCCTATTAAAAGCTGTAGCTAGCTGACCTATCTAGGTCTCTAGCTTTACAATAGATTGTGTGTGAGAGTGAAGGAGTTGAGTATTCATCTCTAGTCTTTTAAGTGCTTGGAGCACCTTTTTCTCAAAGGTAGGATCATGATTACTCTATGGAGGCTGGGGTTGTGGGACACTCGAGTATTGAAAATATGACATGCTTCTAAACTGGATATCTTTTTGGTTAGGTCTAATTGATGCTGGGTTGAAGATAGGTTGAGATTTCCAAGAAACATTTGGATGATTTTGCTAGCCAAGATTATTAGTATTCGAATATGGATCATTTCCTGGTATAGGAGCCATTCAGGTTTGGGCTTAATGGGCTTGCTCCTAAACAAGCTCAAGAAATTGGTATGCGGCTGGACAATCACCTATCGAATGGTTGGAACTTGAACAAATAATACAAACATCATGAACTTGAGTAAGTGAGGAAGAGGTATGTCCAACCTGTAAAATTCGGTCAAGCTTTTGAAATACTTTATCTACCTTGTTATAGATGTCTATAGAATGACCTACTTCATACATTCCACCTCTCTTAGGTCCTATGGAAGGATCTCTATGGGCAGCAGACATGTGATGCAAGGAGTTTTCATTTAGAGTTTTGAAAACTGCCATGCCTCATATTCATTTTTAAGCATAAATGTTCCTCTATATTAAGCATCAACCATTTGCTGGTGCCTTTCTAACAGACCATCATAAAAATATCAGACCAATTATCATTTAGGTATAGCATGATGCAGACATTTTTTAATCAATTCTTTTAATCTCTTCTATGTCTCATGGAACATTTCTCCATCTAACTTAAAAAAATTGGTTATGACTTTTCTAATTTGATTAGTTTTTCCTATCAAAAAGTATTTCTCAAGGAATTTCCACTAGAGTTGGTCTCAAGTTGAAATTGTTACAGTATTTAAAAAATTTAACCAGTACTTAGCCTTATCTTTAAGAAAAAAGGAAACAACTTAAGCCTAAGGGCATCATCAAAAAAATTTTGAATTTTGATTGTTGAACATATTTCAAGAAATTCATCTAGGTATTTATAAGGATCCTCAGTTGAAAGTCCATAAAAAGAAGGTAACATTTCAATCACACTGGACTTAATTTTATACTAGACAGCCTCTACTGGAGGTACTTGGATACAGGGAGACTAGGTATATTTTGAAGGAGTGAAGTACTCCCTCAATTATTATGGTGTATCAGTTTCATGATTAGGATCAATAATTTATTATATGTTTGCTCTACAAGATCGATCTATTTTATTTAAAAAAATATTTTATTTATTTTATATTTTTAGATTTTAGAAATTTTTAAGTCTGTTCAATCATTTTGTATCCTAGGATAACTATTCAATATAACTTAAAGTTATGCTAGGGCAACCTTATGTCAAGATACTCAAGATTGAAAAATATTAACTATTAACTTTTAATTATTTTTTTTTTCAAAATAATATACCAAAAGTTCCCGACAATGGTGCCAAAAATTTGGTGCGCGTCGCTACGCACCAATTATAGTACCTTCACTATCTTATGTAGAGTAGCAAGAGTAAGGGTTGAATTTACAGGGACTTTTACAGTTATTTCAAAAAAAAATAATTTAAAGAACAATAATGACAAAAATAGTAAAGCTATCTAACTGGAATAATAAGATAACAAATATTCTAAGAAAAGAAAGGCCTCGATATTTCAACAGACTATTTGATAGATAGCCGGAGCCCTCTTTCTATATGAATACTCCTATTAGAATATAATCTATCTATGGAGATCACGATTCGTACATGTTAGATCACGGCCTATTCTTCTGAAGTACTAATTAGTCTAGATAAGATGTATAAAACAAAATATCCCCTATATTAAAATAACTTTTTTAAGAGTATGAATCGAATCTAAAGAACACAACTCATCCCATAAATATAAATCATTCATATAGAAGGATTATGAAAGAAATAGTTTTATTTCATAAAGAAAGAGTACAAATAAAAATAAATAAAATAACATTGTCTGATCATGCAGTACAATGAAATTCCAAGGAACTGGAGATCTAGCCTTCCATGGATGCACTTTCCGTCATCATCTTGATGAGCAGCAGAAATGGAGAGGTGGAAGCCATAGTAAACTGAAAGATGAAGCAGATGGAGCAGCAATGCGGTGGAAAATAGTGGTGGAAACTAGAATTGGGAAGTTGGAATGGAAGTAGATGGGAAAGTGGAAGTGGAAATCGAAAGGATGGAAGGACCAAATAATCTCGTTGACCGGCTACGAGGCTTCTTTTATAGGTAGAGAGGAGCACGTAGGGATCGCGTAGGAACTGCATTGGTTTTCGTCGCTATCCATCCCAACCATATTCAGTTCCGTATGCTCAACCATCTCACCTGCTCAACCATCGTGCATGATATGTTATTCCGTTCCAATCATCTCACTGGCTTATTTTCCTTATTGAATAACTTCATAAAAATATGTTGACCAGAGTGCTTCCCGCATTTCTTTCTTGTTCAGACATCACTGGTCCAATTCTCGACAACTTGATAGTGGCATCTTGGATTGGAAGAAAGATGAAGGATGAAGGATGAAACTGACGACATCTTGATGTTGATGGTAAACGACAATGGCAACATAGGAGGATGGCCGCACTGGCTTGATAAGGTTGGGGAAGACAAGGATGACGATCATGAGAAGATGGAACAGGACTATGGCTTCGGTGGAGAGAAGGAGGGCCAGCAGTTTGCAATAGTGATGAAGAGGATCATGGTGATTGTTGACTCCTGTCTTGATTTTGATGAATAATAAAATACTTAAGTATATTTGAGTACTAACTATGTGTTAAAAATGTATTTACCATAACAAGGTACTCATCAAAGCTGTTTTGTGTTAAAGTTCAAAGCTTGTTATCATGTTGAAGAAGCAAGTTAAATTGATGAAATTTCAAGTTAAATGGACCTTGATATATAAGAATAACCTTGAAGAACTCAAATCTTGAAGTTGAAGAAGTTTCAGCAGAGTTTCAGAAAAGTTTCAGTCAAGTGTTGACTAATGGAAGTAAAGTGTTGACTCATAGAAGCTTGAGCTGATACGCAGAAGAAGTTTCAGATGGCATGCATGAAGTATCGACTCATGAAGCTCAAGTGTCGACTCATGTGTTAACTTAAGTGTTGACTCAAGGCCTGAGATCATAAATGATACATAACATATTGAATTCAAGTCTTTCCTCAAGTATCGACTCATGAAGATAAGTGTCGACTCAAGTATCGACTCACCAGAAAAAGTATCGATGCATTAGTGCATTCTAGAGAATTTCAGAAGATATTTTTGACCTAGTATTGACTCAAGTGTTAACTCATGTATCGACTCATGACTTGCAGTATCGACACTTGCAGGTTTGGATGAACAGTAACTGCTAGTTTTTTGAAGCACAGAAATGGTCCTTTTTGTATCTAACGGCTATTTTCACCTCTTCAATGGTAAAAATGGTCATTTAAGGCTTGAAAAGGTATTTAAAGTGGACCAAACTCAAGAGGGAAGAGACTAATGAGGAATTAAAGAGAATTCATTAAGAGTTCATTACTTTTAAGTAAAGTTAAGCCTTCAAGCATTCAAGAGCATTTAAGAAGCATTCAAGTCCATTCTTCAAGCATCCATTAAGACTTCAACAACTTGGAGACAAGCTTCTCAACCACAATCAAAGAGCTTCAAAAAGATATTTACTTTTATTTTGAAAGCTTATTGTATTCTTATTTTAAACTTGAATTTATTATTATTCCTAGTTTCAAGTGGTTTGAAACTAATGCTTAGATTATTGGTAAGCCTTGTGAATACCAACTAGGTTTTTGGTTATCCCAGAAAATCAAGAGATTTTTGGTGAGCCTTGTAAAAACCAAGAGATTTTTGGTTATCCTTATAAAAGCCAAAGGGTTGTGATTAGTAAGCCCGGAAAACTAATCAACTGTAATCAAGTAGAAATTATAGTGAAATTTCCAAGTGGACCTTGGAAAGTGGATGTAGGTGCTTTGGTATGCATCGAACTACTATAAATCCTTTGTGTGTTTGTGATTGCTTCTCTCTTCTTGCATTTGCTTATTATTTTTGTTGCATTTTAATTATCAAGCACACAAACACTTGAAATCTCTAGCACCTTCATTATTTTAAATTAGCATATACTTGCAACAAGTTTTAATAACCCAATTTACCCCCCCTCTTGGGTTGCTTTATTGGGCAACAAGTGATATCAAAGTCACGTACTCAGCTTTTAGGTCTAACCACCTTGAGTTAAAGATCTATAGCAGCCCCTTTAGGTTCTAGTATTGTTGAGGGTCAAGCCTCAAATAGACCACCTTATTTTATTAGCACCAATTACACTTATTGAAAAACCCACATGAGAATTTATATGCATTTTATTGATTACAATCTTTGGAAAGTTGTTATTAAAGGTCCTCATATTCCTTCAATTGAGATTAATGGCATTTTTATTTTCAAAACTTGAAGAGGATTGGGATGAAAACGATATTAAGCAATCGGAGCTTAATGCTAAAGTGATGAACTTGCTCTATTGTGCATTAGATCCTAGTAAATTTAATAGGATTTCCACATGCATGTCCTCGAAGGAAATATGGGATATACTTGAGGTTACTCATGAGGGTACCCATCAAGTAAAGAATACTAAAGTAAATAAGCTTGCACATCTATATGAGATGTTTAGAATGGAGCCTAATGAATCCATTACTAATATGTATACTAGATTTACTAATATTATAAATGGTATAAGAAGTCTTAGAAAGATAATGTCTAATGCTGACATTGTAAATAAAATTCTCAAGTCATTACCAACATCTTGGGATCCAAAAGTGATGGTAATACAAGAAGCTAAAGATATTAAGACACTTCCCTTGGAGCAACTTATTGGTTCACTCATGACTTATGAGTTAAACTTGAAGCAAAAGGCAGTGGATGCAGATAGGAAGAAGAAGACCATCGTATTCAAATCCAATACACCAGATGAACCTTCAAGTGAAAAATCTGAGGAAGGAGAAAATGATGATGAAGAGGCACTTATTACAAGAAAATTCAGAAGATTCATGAGAAAGAAAAAATTTTCTTACAAAAAAAAGCCTTGTCCTAGCAAGGAAAAAGAAAAAGAAAAAGAAAAAAAGAAGGAGAAGGATCAATCAATTTGCTTCGAGTGCAAGAAGCCTGGACACTTCAATGTTGATTGTCCTCTCCTAAAAAAGTTTGAGAAGAAGTTTAAAAAGAAAGAAATGATGAAAACATTGAGTGATAGTGAAGACTCCAGTTCAGAGGAAGAACAACTAGAAGTAGCCAATCTTTGCCTCATGGCCCAAGAAGATGAGGTATAATCTGAACTTGAACTTGATTTTATATTCGATGAACTTAGAGATGCTTTTGATGAACTCATGAATGAATACAAATTACTAAAAACTGAGAATAAAAAGTTGAAGAAGAATTCTAATTCATGTTCTCTTGAAAACACCAATCTTCTAAATGAAAATAATGAATTAAAAACTAAGATTGATGTTTTAGAAAAATAGAATGCTTTATTAATGAAAATAAAAGTTTTGAAAAGATCCAAGGTTGTTGTTACAAATAATGAGCTTTTAAAAAAAAACAAAGACCTTGAGCTAGAAAATAAGAAATTCAAAGAAGAGCTTGACAAAGTTAAACCTTTTGTTAAAAAATTTATATTTAATTCTAAAAAGTTAAATTTATTATTAAATAATCAAAGACCTATATTTGATAAAGCAGGACTTGGTTAAAGTAGCAAAAGAAACAAAAATTTTTCAAGAATTTCTTTGTTCCTGTATCATCTAATGTTACTTGTTTCAGTTATAGAAAATTGGGCATAAAGCATATCAGTGTGACTTAAGAAAGTTAAATAATTCTATAAAGGTTTGAGTTCCAAGAGGAATCATCATTAGTACTAACCCCTAAAGGATCCAAGATGGCTTGGATACCTAAATAAAAACTTATTTATTTTGTCGGTGTGTCTTGCAACCAAAGAGAAGAAAAGATTGTGGTATCTTGATAATGGTTGCTCAAGATACAGGACCAGAGATGTAAAGTA
Organism: Areca catechu; assembly: GCA_021397845.1. Taxonomy (NCBI): domain Eukaryota; kingdom Viridiplantae; phylum Streptophyta; class Magnoliopsida; order Arecales; family Arecaceae; genus Areca; species Areca catechu. Next base: position 160,899,352 of record CM038050.1, read on the forward strand.
ATTCACATCTCTAGAGGCTCTGAATGATGAAAATATGATATTTGGTGATAATAGTAAAGGCAAAATCATCGATATCAGTAAAGTCCATATCATCCTTTCTACTTATGTTGATAATGTTCTACTTGATGGATTAAAACATAATTTGCTTAGTATTAGTCAGTTTTGCGATAAAGGATATAAAGTAGTTTTTGAATCATCTATTTGCATAGTATCTAGTCTTGATGATAATAGAGTAAAATTCATTGAAAATAGGCATGGCAACATCTACCTTGTTAATCTTGACAATCTACCTTTACAAGATGGTGAATGCCTAGTTATAATGAATGCCATAATTAATGAGACTAATTGGCTTTGGCATCGTAGATTAGGTCATGCAAGCATGCATCTACTTTATAAATTATACAAAAAGATTTAGTTAAAGATTTACCAAAACTTATATTTGAAAAAGATAAAATTTGTGAAGCTTGTCAATTTGGAAAATAAATAAGAACATCTTTTAAAACTAAAGGAATGGTTTCAACTTTTAGACCACTAGAACTACTCCATATGGATCTCTTTGGACCAACTAGGACCATAAGCCTAGGAGACAAGAGATATGGACTAGTCATAGTGAATGATTTCTCTCGATTTACATGGATTTTATTTTTAGCACACAAAGATGAATCCTTTTCAGCTTTCACAAAATTTTATCGAAAGGTTTTAAATGAAACTTCAATTGTTTGTATTCGAAGTGATCATGAAACTGAGTTTGAAAATCAAGATTTTGAAAATTTTTGTAATGAGAAAGGGATTGAACATAATTTTTTTGTACCTAGAATACCTTAACAAAATAGGGTGGTAGAAAGAAAAAATCATACTTTAGAAGAAATGGCATACACAATGCTTTGTGAAAATGATTTACCTAGATATTTTTTAGCAAAAGCTATTAATATTGCCTATTATATTTTAAACTATATTTTAATTAGACCAATTTTTAAAAAAAAACTCTATATGAGCTTTGGAAAGAAAGAAAAACTACTTTAAAATATTTTCGGATTTTTGGTTGTCGATGTTTTATTTTGAATAATAGAAAAGATAATTTAGAAAAACTTGATGCCAAGTTAGATAAAGGATCTTCTTAGGATACTCTACATCTAGCAAGGCATACAGAGTTTTTAATAAAAGAATACTTGTAGTTGAAGAGTCTATGCACGTAATATTTGAAGAGTCTACTAACAAATCCTCTAGAAAAGAGGATACTTCTGATGAATGTGCATGTATTGAAAGATTTAAGAAGCTGACTTTGGATGATCCCCCTACCAAAAAAAGTGAAGAAGATCAAAACAAGATGATGCGGGACTACTTAAGCATGCAAATTAATTTTCATTTATTAAGCAGTGAGTTAAGGATTTATATCCCAAAATTCGAGCCAAAATTCTAAGCAGGGGATCCTATAAAAAATATGGAAGATCATGCATACAGAAATAGACCCTAAAATGAAAGAAATAGGACCACCGAGGCTAAGAAGCCCCGGTAGGGCTAGCTCTTCTACAATATCACTACTTATGAGTCTAAGAGGGTGTGTACCTGGCAGTGTTTATTGATGATTCCTTGATGAGGTCACTTCACACTCCCGGATGTGCACTGGAGAACCAAGCGCTGACCCCACAGATCTGTCGACTTTCTATCTGCTGACCCGAAGGCTAGTCAAATAGAATCCTAAAGTCATAAAACTCGAGGGATGTGCAAAATACCAAAAGAGGATTAAAAAACAAAGGAGAAAAGGGATGAATCGCTGAAAGAAGAAAGGAAGAGAGAGAGTAGCAGGGGCGGCCTAGATGAAGCTTGATTGTTGGGTGTCCAAGGTGGAAGAAGCAGGGCAGCTAGGGTTTGATAAATAGGACCTCACACCCCTCGATGCTCAAAGAGCAAAGGCACGGGTCTCTCACCCACTCCCTCACGGAGGTCGATGCACAAAGGCTAAGAAAAATTATATGGAAGAGAACTCAAATTTCATTCATAAGCATTCCAACAAAATTACATGAGATGGGCCCTTTATATAGAGTCATAAGACTTAAGGCCTAAGTAATGGAATACATGGAAAAAAACATGGTGCCTAACATCTTCCTTTCTTGTAGATTGGATACATAGAATGAATCAAGCTAATACCATAAAAACTCCTCCACATATGGAATGAAGTGGGCGGCCAAGGGGGGGACCAAGGTGGGTGCATGAAGACTTCTTATTTTGGCTTGAGGCAGCCCACAAGGTTTCCAAAGCAGGCATGCATGAATTAAGGAATTGAAGTATATCCTGTTGACCTTCCTTTATCACATGATGGTGTGTGGAGTTGATGTGCCTAGAGGGTGGAAGGGGTGTGCTGGCATGTGGTCATGCACGGGTCATCTTCATGTGATCCTCCATGTAATCCTAAGTGGCACAATCTAGGATTTGACTGGGACTCTACGCGGTTGCTGAGGTGGCACACTAGGTGGCATCCTTCACATGCTTGAGTCTTCTCTAACTAGACTTGACTCAATATAGACTCAATACAACTAGACATGATTACAAGATCCAAAATGGTAAATAGCTCAACATGAGCTAGCTCAACCAACTAAGCTCAAGGACTGATCCAAAATCCTAATAGCATGAATCAAACTCTAAATACAGGACTCAATGATATCAAGGGCTAAAACAGGATTCAAACCCTTATTTGGGCCTAAATGGGCCATGCCTTTATTATAGGACTCAATTTATACTCAAACTGACTTCAAATGACTCAAGCCCTAATTATAAGACTCAAAGGGCTAACAGGACTTAATTATTGATCTTAAAGGCAAAATTGGGCTAGGGACTAATCCTGATGTCCCCATCATAAGAAGAATGAAGAAGAAGCCACAAGATCTTCATCAAAGGATTTACCTAAAGAATGAAGGTATGCTCATGGCATCCTAAGGAATTAATCTTAGGTGATCCATCGAGAGGGGTAAGAACTAATCTTCTATTAGAAATGAATGTGATTATATTGCTTTCATTTCACATATTGAATCTAAATGTATTGAAGAAGCTAAAAAAGATCCAAACTGAATGATTGCTATGCAAGAGGAACTAAATCAATTTGAAAGAAATAATGTTTAGACACTAATAGAAAGTCCAACTAATGCTTCCATAATTGGTACTAAATATGTGTATAGAAATAATTAGATAAAAATGGTATAGTAACTAGAAACAAGGCTAGACTTGTAGCTAAGGATTATAACCAAGAAGAAAGAATTGATTTTAATGAAACCTTTACTCCAGTAGCTAGGCTTTGAGCTATTAGATTACTTTTAGTATTTGCATATTTTATGGATTTCAAACTATTTCAAATGGATGTTAAAAGTGCATTTTTGAATGGTTATATTGCTAAAAAAGTTTTTGTTGAACAACCACCTAATTTTGAAAATCATGCACATCCTGATCATGTTTTCAAACTACATAAAGTATTTTATGGTTTAAAACAAGCCCCTCTTGCATGGTATGAGCGACTTAGTAAATTCTTGATTGAAAATGGTTTTACTAGAGGTCACGTTGATACAACTCTATTTTTAAAGACAAAGGCTGATGATCTCTTAGTAGTACAAATCTATGTAGATGATATTATCTTTAGTGCCACTAATGAATCTCTTTGTCAAGAATTTGTAAAGCTAATACAGGAAGAGTTCGAGATGAGCATGATAGAAGAATTGAGCTACTCTCGGACTCCAAATTAAACAAACAAGTGAAGGGATCTTCATCAACCAAGCTAAATATACAAAGGAGATCTTGAAAAAGTTTGGGATGGAGAAGACTAAACCTATCGGTACACCTATGAGCCCATAATGTAAGCTTGACAAGGATGAATCTGGTAAGAAAGTTGATAAAAAAAACTATATAGAGGCATCATTGGATCATTACTATACTTAACTGCCACTAGAGCAGATATTATGTTTAGCGTTGCATGTGTGCTAGATATCAGTCTAAGCCTAAGGAATCACATTTATTGGCTGTTAAGCGCATACTTACATATTTATCTAGCACTGTTGATATTGGATTATGGTACTCTAAGAATTCAGCTATTGATTTAAATGCATACTCTGATGCTGATTTTGCTAGTTGTAAGTTAGATAGAAAAAGTACTTCTGGAACTTGTCAATTTCTTGGAGTTAACTTAATCTCATGGTTTGGCAAAAAATAAAATTCAGTTGCACTATCAACAGCTGAGGCTGAATATATTGCAGCTGAAAGTTGTTGTGTTCAAATCTTATAGATTAAGCAACAACTTGAGGATTTTGGCATTAAACTAACTAAAATACCAATTAGATGTGACAATACTAGTGCTATAAACTTAATTAAGAATCTTGTTCAACACTCTAGAAGTAAGCACATTGAAATTAGACATCATTTTATTAGGGATCATGTTCCAAACAATGATGTTATGCTTGAATTTATTTGCACTGAAATATAATTAGCTGATATACTAACCAAGCCACTTAATGAAGATCGGTTCAATGTGATTAGAAGAGAATTAGGGGTCATTAGTCTTTTTTATTGAATTTCGATCTCTTTATGACCTTTCAAATTTCTCTTGAGAATTTTCTGATCAAATATCCTTGAAAATCATGATTAATCATTCATAGATCATTGAAATCAGTTTCTATAATTTTTTATAATTTTTTTTATTTTTTTTTTGAGTTTTTGTCGAAGTGCCGACACTTGGACTGAAGTCATGAGTCGACACTTGAATGGCAGGAATCCAAGAACAAATAAGAAAAATCGATTGTTCTCTCATTTTTCTTTCTAAACCCTTGAGCCGACTCATCCCTAAATAGTATCCCAACATCCGTTTAACTCCAATCACTGTTCCAACCGTCCGATTCCTTGTTTGAGCCTGTTTCTTCTCCATTTTTCATTGTTCTTCTCTGATTTCTCATGATTTTACCATGAAATCTTTGTCCATTTTGCCCTACATTGCTTCTTTCCCTATTTTCTGGAGAGATGGGTCCCAAAAAGCAAGTTGTCAGGAGACCTCGACCATCTACACAGGATACAGAGCAGCACACAAAGGCACGGCACGAGGATCCGATAGCAGAGCCACCTGTTCAATAGGAGATCCCGTCAAACCACCCATCCATGGAGCAGATCGGATGGCCTCTAAGGCCATTGTCGAAGGATGGCGAATTGATTTTGATTTTGTGGACCAGCACCACTTTCATATAGGAGATTAGTTAAGAGATGATGGGCTAGCCCACTTCTGCTCACTGACTTACAGGTTCTATCCTGGCCTAATACAAGAGTTCTACGGTACTTTGGCCAGAGGAGTAGACAACTAGATTGCTAAGGTCCGAGTGATAGCCATACCGCTCACTACAGAGGTTTTGAGCAGAGCTTGGGAGATTCCTATGAGAGGTACTGTGGCGGACTCCCTAGTTGATAGGATGAGTGAATTACAATGTATTTTTGAGATAGAGTTTCTCAAAGAGGGAGACATAGTTGTAGCATCATGACTTTCTCCGAAGATGAGATTATTACATCACATTGTCACCCGGATACTTCTACCGAAGACCAGATGCTTCGACTTCATCATGGAGAGAGAGTTACTTGTCATGGTGTCTCTGATCCGACGGACTCCTATTTGCCTCCCAGTTCTTATGGTACATCAGATGACCGAGGCAGCTATTAGCAGGAGGTTATGTTTACTGTATGGCATGGGTTTGACCATCCTCTTCAGAGCTTATGGAGTTGTCATAGATGGAGAACCCTACAGGCAGTTACTGCATACTGACATCTACAATGAGAGATCACTGCATAGGATGTGATATCATCTATATAGAGGATAATGGAGATGCGGGATCTCTAGGAAGGATACTGATGGGATGATGAGGACACCGCTGAGGAGGAGCAGATATATACTGATGAGTCCGGACCATTTGAGCCATAGAGGGACATTCTCGATACTCAGCCCGAGCAATCAGTTCTGGCACATCCTGAGGTGCCAGCTCCTGGAGATAGTATGGATGAGAGGATGACTCGCTTGGAGACAGAGATCATGACTATTAGATAGTGAGTTGATAGAATTCACATGGAGGTGAGAGCAGGTCATCAGGAGATGAGAGAGGAACTCTCAGCTATTCTGACCGCACTTAAGAGATTATCTTCTACCAGAGCACCCTCACCTTCATCATCAGATTCCCCACCTATTCCACCAGCACCTCCAGCTCCAGCACCAGACACAGGAGACAGCCAGGGTGACTCTTCCATGGATTTCGACATTGCAGATTATATGGTGGAGCCTGAGCCGGATGTTGCTGCAAACATGTCAAGGACTCCTGTTCCTGATCCTCCTAGATCATCTACCCAGACTCTAGTCCTATCCAGCACACCCATCATTTCTGATCCATCTGACACCTTAGTTTCCACACCTATTCTTCACACTTACCCACTTGATACTTCTATTGATTTACCGACTCCTACTTTTAGTATCCACACTAGGACTCCATTAGTTTTTTCCACATCCTCTTTGATCTGGGAACTAGGATTTTATACACTTGGTTTTCATATTCTTTCTTCAGGACCCACTTTTGATATCACACCTTCGATCATGATACAGTTGCTGATCCTGTCACTCTTCATGTTCCTGCTACTGACATCGCTTCCTCCTCTTTCGCACCAGCCAAAGGAAGAGCACGTACCATAAGTAGACATAAAGGGCATGGTAATGCACTAGATCTATCCGGACCATACTTTCAAATCTCCGATCGATGTGGCCGCAACATCGACCTTCTAGGATTACCAGACCGATCATTATGGAGATTGGGTCTTCCTCTGATGGTGAAAGCACCCTTTAGGGTTATTTGGTATATCAGTTAGTCTGTATTTTAGTGTTTCTATCTAAGTTTTAGTATGTCCTTGTACTAGTTCTCTGTTATATGTATTAAATTCTGAATCAGTTATATCAAATACTTAAAAATATATATATATATATAATATATATATATATTAGCTTTTTCAAACTTTGTCTATGTACACTTTTGCTATTGCAGTGTTTCATGTCTACCTTGTTCCTTTTCTTACCTTTTAATGATGACAAAAGGGGGAAGAATTAATGAAAATTAGAAATGGGAAGTAATAAAGAATTAATGAAAATTAATGAGAATTAAGCAATAACTAAGGGGGAGAGAGAAAATTAAATTACTAATGCAGTAATTTTTTTTTGAAAACTTTTCAAAAATATATTCTTGAAAATTAGTTTTCAGATCATATATTGAGGGAAAGTTTTTTGTTCTATGCTCTATTACTCTTGATCTATACCCTTCAATTCTATGCTCTGATACTCATTATTCTTATTTGCTCTATTTTTCTATGCTTTGATACTTCTTATTCTTATTTTTAATATGTTTTGATACTCTTTGTTTTCATACTTTGATACTCTTCATGCTCTAATACTATCTATCTTTTTGGTATATTTTTTGCTTTGATTTGTTCTAACATTTTTTTATGCTCTTAAAGCTTTTTCTCTGATACTCTTCATAATTCAACATGTTTTGCTCTAATACTTATCTTTCAAACCAATTTTAAACTCTGATACACATTGTGAGCATCTAATATAAGTATACAACTCTGATATATTTGATTATAAGCTCTGATACATTACAATCATAGCTCTAATACATCATAGTTATAGCTCTAATACATTGAGTTTATTCTTATAGCTCTGATACATTATAGATGAGTTTTTGTTCTTGATAAACATTACAATTTAAAGTATGATACTCATTATAAATTGTCCCGATACTTATAATCAATTGCTCTATGCTTATTGCAAATCCTTTGAGCTTACCATGGGTATATACTTAAAGATTTTGTCATCATCAAAAAGGAAGAAATTGTTGACTCCTATCTTGATTTTGATGAATAACAAAATACTTAAGTATATTTGAGTATTAACTGTATGTTAAAAGTATGTTTACCAGAACAAGATACTCATCAAAGCTGTTTTGTGTTAAAAGTTTAAAGCTTGTTATCTTGTTGAAGAAGCTAGTTAAATTGATGGAATTTTAAGTTAAATAGACCTTGATACATAAGAATAACCTTGAAGAACTAAAATCTTGAAGTTGAAGAAGTTTTAGCAGAGTTTCAACAGAGTTTCATGAAAGTTTTAGCCAAGTATCGACTCATGGAAGTGAAGTGTCGACTAACAAAAGCTTGAGCTGATATGCAAAAGAAGTTTTAGATGGCATGCATGAAGTATCAACTCATGAAGCTCAAGTGTCGACTCATATATCGACTCATGTGTTAACTCAAGGCCTAAGACCACAAATGATATAAAACATGTTGAATTCAAGTCTTCCTCAAATATCGACTCATGAAAAAGAAGTGTCGACTCACCAGAAGAAGTGCCGATGTACCAGTGCATTCCAGAGAGCTTCAAAAGATATTTTTGACCTAGTATCGACTCAAGTGTCGACTCATGACCTGAAGTATCGACACTTGTAAGTCTGGATGAACAGTAACGGCTAATTTTTTAAGTACAGAAATGATCTTTTTGTCTCTAACAGCTATTTTTACCTCTCTAATGATCAAAAATGGTCATTTAAGACTTGGAGAGGTATTTAAAGTAGACCAAACTCAAGAGGGAAGAGACTAATGAGGAATTAAAGAGATTTCATTAAGAGTTCATTACTTTTAAGTGAAGTTGAGCCTTCAAGTATTCAAGAGCATTCAAGAAGCATTCAAGTCCATTCTTCAAGCATCCATTAAGGCTTCAACAACTTGAGGACAAGCTTCTCAACCACAATCAAAGAGCTTCAAAAAGATATTTACTTTTATTTTGAAAGCTTATTGTATTCTTACTTTAAACTTGAATTTATTGTTGTTCCTAGTTTCAAGTGGTTTGAAACTAGTGATTAGGTTGCTGATGAGCCTTGTGAAAACCAACTAGATTTTTTGTTATCTCAGAAAACCAAGAGGTTTTTGGTGAGCCTTGTGAAAACCAAGAGATTTTTGGTTAGCCTTGTGAAAATCAAAGGATTGTGAATAGTGAACCCAGAAAACTAATCGATTGTAATCAAGTAGGGATTATAGTAAAATTTCAAGTGGACTTGGAGAGTGGATGTAGGTGCTTTGGTATGCACCGAACCATTATAAATCCTTATGTGTTGTGATTGCTTCTCTCTTCTTGCATTTGCTTATTATTTTTATTGTATTTTAATTATCAAGCATACAAACACTTAAAATCACTAGCACCTTCATTATTTTAAATTAGCACATACTTACAACAAGTTTTAAAAACCCAATCACCCCCCTCTTAGGTTGCTTCGCTAGGCAATAGTGACAGATCTAGTAGAGGAGATGGCACACGGCGGCTCGATCAGCCTCTCCGATGGCCTGCAGTGGCTCCAGTGGCATCTCAGGTTCAAAACAAAGATGAGGGAAAATGGAGAGACAGTCATCGGATCAAAGATGGGGACCATGGCCGGTGGCAACGAGGATGATCGGCGACATTGGTGACATAGAAGGCAGTGATAGGCGATGGTAGTGACCAGGAGAGGATGTCCGATGGCTTGGAACTGAAGATGACGGTCGGTTCTTGATGTTATTAGCAATGGGGAAGACGAGCACGATGGTTCTGGCGACTTCTCCAAGCTTAGAAGATGGTGCATGATGGCTCCGATGGCAAGGGAGGCAAACCGATGGTGAAGAAGGAAGTGGGTCATAGCCGACGCTTGGATTTGATTTTTTTTCTGACCATGGACAAGTGATCGACGAGTTTTCCAGTCATGGGAGGCTTCTCGACGATGAGAGGAAGGGTGCTAATAGCTTCTCCAGCGACAAATCGGCTCGAAAAGGCTAATGGTCCATGGAATAGATCAATGGACTGGCAACAATGGTTGCCATGGATCGAGCGAGCATTCTATGAACCAAGTAGTCGGTCCATCATTGATTGGCTACCTTAAACTTCATGCAAATCATTTAATAAGTTTCAAATTTTAATTTCGAGCTCGTTCAAGCTCTGATTTGAGTACCGTCTACATCATTGGATTTCGAAAATCGAGCTCTTTGCATTGGTGGTATTATTTTCTACAAACAATACATAAAAATATTAATTTTTAAATAAATAAAGCTGATTTAATTATTAAATTAATATATTTTTAATATAATTATTAGTGTCGAGTTTCAAATATATTATGCTATCTCGTCATTGACACCATGTTTGAGTATGTGAGACAGAATGGCTTATTGTTTGATGCTATTAAAATTTCTCTTGCTTATTTCTTTTTCAAGCATGTTGAAGAGAAATTAGATGACTAACATTGAAAATAGCATGTTTTGTTTGGATCACTTTGATGCTATTTTCTTGCTACACTACCATACCAAGACTCATTTCTATAGTATTTATGATACTTGTAACCATAAATAGGTCTTGTATCGGATAAGTGGTACAATGACTCCCATAATTCGGTATGATGAATATTGTTGGTGTAGGTGGTATCTATGGATCATATATTTTAGTAGTCACATATTATTTTCAACTCGAGAGTCATTTTGAAATAAAATATTTTTAAAATTATAATTAATGTTATCCAAATGAAAGAATGTAAGAGCTTTTTCTTAATTTGGGTTAATATTAATTATTATTTTTATGGTTTATTAAAATCGATTTGATTGTATGGTTCATGTTGATAGATATATGTTGAGCCTAATATTATATGATCATTATGTTTAAGTTTTGGGCACCTTATGTTGGTTGGTATGGTTGAGGCGGCACAGTGTAGGTCTTGGCCCAACTGGCCCATGATAGGAGGGCCTGTTAGGGTTTGCTTATAAATAATAGGCTAGGTTCCCTCTCCATTCCTTATAATGATATTATTATTCTACGTGAGATTGTTCTCATGGCTTGCCCCATCAATGAGCCGCCTGTTAAGAGAGGATGCTGGAGAGAATGACTCTACCTTCGATGTTCACGTGAGCATCGGGATAAAGATTTGGGATTAATAACGAATATAGGTATGTATCGCAAATCTCTTTTAACAGATCTAATTATGTGATAAATATTATAAGATCTATTATTAATGAGATCAGATCTAAAAAGGTTTTATTCCAATCTTCCTTATTTGATCCATAGGATTAATGAAAAATTTTTCCTATATTGTATAGATAGCTTGTTTTTTTTATGAGTAAAATTTAACTGAAAATCTATATTTTTTGGAATAAATATTTTTCAAACAATATTTGGATAGAAAAATGATTTATTCATATTTTCTTATGCATGAAAAAGTAATTTTGAAATTTATTATTCGTGTTCTTTTATATTATTACTTGTCTGAATAAGTTGCAAAAATTTATCTATATTTCTCATAATACCCTTTGTGGGAACTAGAATTTCGAGAAGTAGACAACAGAGTTAGGCATGGAATTGGGAGGCTTTTAAAATCAAGAGGAAGGTATTTTAGAAATAAAATTAAATATTTACTTTGCTGGCCAGTTGGAAAATAATTTAGTCACCTTCTAGATGAGTAAGATTTTTTCACTAATGCATGGATAAATGTAATCTAGAAAAAATAACCTACCCATCTTGAAAAGTACAAAAACGTGAATAAATTGATTAATAAAAAAATTAACCAACTTTTGTATCATATTTATCCAAGAAAAGGGATCCTAAATATATCGATATGCTGTTACAGGATTTAATTAATTTGCATAGATAATCATTCACTTGTTAAAGTATGCATATCGTATATCATACATATATCTAGTATGTGCATTCCATGTCATACAATCATTTTTACTTGTCAAAGGGAGTCTTGGGGTAAATAATTAATTGAATGAGATGATTTGATGCAAAATTTAGATGGTAAAACAAATCTAAACAAACTTAGATTTTCTTTCATTTTGATGAGCTGATTGAATGAGGTGATTTGATACGAAATTTAGATGGCAAAACAAATCCAAACAAACTTAGATTTTCTTTTATTTTGATGAGCTGACCAATTTTCTTTCATTAATGACATAAATAAATGAAAAACCGCTAGAAGAAGGCCTTGAACCTTCAACTCTAACCAACTGAGCTACTACAGCTGCATATAATTAAATAAAATATCAACTTCATTTGAAACTATAGATTTCAATGTGTGCACGAGTATAAGAGGACCCCGTCGGAAGAAACCGAGATATAAGAACTGCAAAATAACAGATCAAAGAAAGAAAACACTATGGCCCTCATTCTGATATATATTTGAAAAATGTTAAAATGTAATGCATCCTGAGTCTTAGTAACTTTTGCAATTTTACCAAATTACTTTAGATAAATTCTGGAATTTACGTAAATTAGTGATCTTTGAAGTTATATATCAGGATAGTAGATTTTGTTTTTTAAAAAAAATGAGGCACTTACAAATAGACCATGAGTCCAATTTATATTTACAGCTTAGTGGTAAGAAAAAAAATAATAAATGTATCTTTATGCACTAAGGTTTATTATATCATGTAGAAAATTAATTTAGGTGATAGGAGAAAGGTTTATAAACATTTTTTGGGTACCTTATGTTTGTATTTTGGTAGGAAATGGAAAAGTCAAAATTTTCTCTATTAACTAAATTTCCAACTGAGTTTTTTTTTTTTTTTTTTTTTTTTGATAGAACGATGTATTCATTAAACAGAACGGGAGTGAATACAGCCAAGATAGTCAAACAATATAATATCCCTAAGCTATACAGGGGAGGTCCGCCAGTCGAACCAAAGAACAGAACCGAATGACGGGCAACAAAGGAAGCAACCCAGTCTGTAGCTGAGTTAGCCTCTCTATAGATATGACGAATCAGGATCGATGAGCAATCCTGTAAGAGGAGACCGATGTCTCGAATAACAGGGTGAGCTGAAGGAGCAAGCAAGGACTGTCGGATCCAAGAAATAACCGTCAGTGAATCTTCCTCGATGATGAGATGATCCAAGTGGAAAATCTGACAGGCATATCTAATGCCAGCCCAGGCAGCATGCAATTCCATTGCAGGGACGGATGGGTCCACGAGAGGGGCCCCACCAGCAACCAAGAAACCCAAGCAAGAGTCCCGGATGACGAAAGCATCACCTCCCAATCTGTGACGAAGACTAGCATCAAAACTGACTATGGAGAAAGAAGTAGGAGGGGGTTCCCAAGAGATAAACACTCGATGGGGTGCTAGAAGAGAGAGGCGGGAACCCTAGATGTCCAACAGACTCCTAGTCGATCTATGGAACTCAACAGCAAAAGCGGTAGCACGCTGGACAATAAGCCAAGGAGAACATCTCACCGAGCTGAAAACAAACTCATTCCTGGCCAGCCAAATATAATAGGCGATATAAGCCAGGAAAGCCGTAGACAGAATGGTAGTAGCTGATCGCAAAATCCCAATGAATGAGTCATATGTCTCAGCATCCTGGGGAAAGAGATGAGCTAACCCTGCTATCTGCCACACATGCCTAGCCCGGTGACAGTAGAAGAAGGTATGATACTGGGTCTCCTGAGCATCATCACAAATAGGGCAGTCAGGGGGAATATGTATCCTCTAGTAGCCAGGAGGTATCTGGTAGGAAGGCAGCGATGGACCACCTTCCAGATGAATAGAGAAACTCTTGGATGCACCGGAATAGACTAGATCTAACCCACTGAGGTAGGGGTGTCAACCTCGGGGGAGAAAATGGTTAGAAGATCCGACATCGATGCCCTGAGGGCTATAGAGTGCCTCCAAACTCTAACATCTGGGCCCGGAGTGGTAGACAAGATAATCGAGCAGACCCAGAGGCCAAGAATATCCTTGCACATGGATATGACTACACCCTGGTCCCACAGTGGCCGGCCAAGAATCAAGAGGTCAGGAATGGTAGTGAAGTTAGGAATATCCACAAATATAAAAGTGGGCCATCTACAGATAGGAAGATCAGAAATCCAAGGGTCCTGCATGAATCAAATAAACCTACCATCCCCAATAACCCAAGAGAGATGAGGAGTGATGAGAGGAGCTATAGTAAGCATATCTCTCCAAATGGTCGAGGAATGTCTGGTAGGTCAGATAGTACCATCAAGAATGGCATGATGGTCAGCATACCGGGCTCGCATCATGATCGACCACATACTGTCAGGGCAGAGAAAGAATCTAGCGACAAGCCTTCCTAGAAGAGCCTCTCTCCTGGTAATAAGAGAATGAATCCCCAGCCCGCCCTGCTGAGTAGGTTGATAGATAGCCTGCCACCCAACCAGATGGATGCTCCACCTAGATGGAGTGGAGTCCCACAAGAAAGCCCGTATCATCTGCTCCAATCTAAGAGTAATAGTCCTGGAAATAATAGCATTCGAGAGCAGATAGACCGGAAGAGACGTGAGGACCGAATGGATAAGGGTGATCCTGCCCATAGAGGAGAGAGATCTACCCTGCCAACCATCAATCCTCTCATGAACAATCTGAATCATCGAGGAGCACTCCACCCTGGACAACCTGGATCTAGATATAGGAACACCCAAATAAATAAGAGGAACAATGCGCTTCGAAATCCCAAGAATATCCGCTATTCGGTGCCAGGTCCAAGCGAGAGTCTTGGGACTGAAATAAAGGCCCGATTTCTAGAGGTTGATTCTCTGACCCGACGCCAAACAATAGTCCTTCAGAATCTTCTGGAATTCCTGGGCAAAGGATACCGAAGCCCTCCCCAGGAGTAAACAGTCATCTACAAATAAAAGATACGAGATGGGATGAGCACCAGGAGCAGGAGAGAACAGTTGGACAACTGACTCCCGCTCCACTACTCGTAAGGCCCTCGAAAGATAGTCAGCGCAAATGATAAATAAAGAAGGGAAGAGGGGGCAACCTTGGCGGAGGCCGATAGAAGAGGTAAAATAATCTATAGGAGATCCATTGATCACAAGAGAAAATGAAGGCCTGGAAACACAAGCAAAGATCCTGGAAATCCAAGTCGGATGGAACCCGAAGTCGTGCAGGGCCCTGAGAAGAAAATTCCGGCTGACTGTCATAGGCTCTCTCCATATCGAGCTTGATGGTCATACGACTACAATAAGGAAAAGCACGATGGAGATCCGACATAAACTCATGGGGTATAAGAACATTGTCAGAAATAGAGCGCCTACCAACGAACGCTCCCTGCTCCGGGCAGATCAGCTGAGACAAAATAGGTTTTATTCTGGTGACCATCAGTTTTGCACAAACTAATCGACCGATAGTGGGCAGGCTCGGAGGCGTCAGGATGCTTGGGGATGAGAGTAATGAAGGTCCATTTCTAAGAATTGGGCATAAAACCTGAAATAAAGAATAATTGAATAGCAACAGTATAATCCAAAGATATAATATCCCAGAATCTCCGGAAGAAGATGGGAGGGTAGCCATCAAGGCCTGGGGCTTTATCCTCCCCCAAGGATCACAAGGCCAAGTGGACCTCCTCCTTGCAAATTGGAGCCAAGAGAATAGAATTCTGAAAAGAGGAGACCATAGTAGACGGAGGAAAGGAATAGAGAGGAGAAGTAGGGGTAGCCTCCATCCATCGGGAAGCAAAGAACATATAGATCTCCTGCCTGATAGCCTGATCATCCTCCAGCCACTGACCATCAGAAGACCTCAAAGAATGAATAGAGTTCCTGTGCCTGTGGATAATAGTGGCCATGTGAAAGAAATGAGTATTTCTATCACCTACTCGCAACCACTGAACTCTAGACTTCTGACACCAGATCACCTCCTGGTACTAGAGCAAAGAGTGACGCAAAGAAAGCTGAGAACGAAGAGTGTCCATATCCGGCTGCGATAAGCAACCCATCCTATCTTCCTTCTCCTGCAGATCAAAAATAGTGGCTTCAATAGTGCTTAGCTTGGTCATCACATTTCAAGTTCAACCCTATTCCACCTAAGGAGTCTTCTCCTGAACAACTCCAACCGACGAGAAAACCGGTAGGAAGCATCACCCCGGACAGGGATCCTCCACACCTCTCTAACTAAATCTCTGACTTTGGGATAAGAAAGCTGAAACTTCTCAAATCTGAAAGGAGTGGATCCCTGGGCATAGACAATCAAAGACAAAAGGAGGGGACAGTGGTCAGAGGCAATCCTATTGAGGTAGTGCACCATGTTGACCGGATAAAGAGAGAGCCAAAAAGGAGTGGCATAACATCTATTTAATCTCTCCCAGACTCTAGCTACACCAGAGCAATTATTGAACCAAGTGAATCGAGGGCCCACAAATCCCAAGTCAACAAGTCCAGTCCCCTAAATGAAATCCGTAAAGTCAGAGGATGCCGTGTCTTCAACAAAAGGTCTACCCCTCTTTTGTCCTCAGCCTGATCAATAACATTGAAATCCCCTACAACCACCATGGGAACACCCTGACCAATCAAAACTGATGCCTCCACCCAAACAGTCCTCCTTTCCCTATACAACGTACTAGCATATATGCCGCATAGGAGCCAGGAAGGGCAGTTAAGTTCAGTGATGACAATAGCCACCAATTGGGAGGAACGGTGGAAAACATCAATTTTGGCCACAACCTGATCCCACATCACAATGATACCACCCGCCAAGCCTTAAGACTGAATAAAATAAAAACCCCACTTCCGGGAGAAGCGGCGGTGCATACGATTCAGACTAGGACTCGACAATTTAGTTTCCAACGGGATACAAAATTGAGGGTTACATAACTGCAAAAATCTACCATAAGTGGACAAGAAAGCAGGTTTTCCCGCCCCCCGCACATTCCATACAAGAGTCTTCATAAGAAATTAACAAGAATTGGATGATCCGGAGCCCTATCCATAAACATCCCCAGAGACACCAGTGGTGGGAGCAAAAGTCCCCTAAGCCAGCCCATCAACCTGGGCAACACCCTGAGCAGCACCCTCAGGGAACAAGCCCATCGAACCCAAAACACCCTTCAACTTCATAGAGACTTCCTCATGACTATCACCCTAAACCATAGAAGATAGAGCAGAGGCAGCCAACAATTAAGCAGAATTAGCGACCTCCAGAGAGCCCTCGGTAGCCATGTTCAGGGTCAGAGGATTACCCACCAAGTCAACAGAGCCCCCAATGATCGAACCCCCATCAACTGAGCCCAAAGAAGGACCCACAACCAAAGAAGAGGACCCAGAAACCTCAGTGTGAGGCCGACCCCTAGGACACCGTTTGCCAGACTTTGACTTCCCTGAACCCCCTAATAGAGCAACCGAACCAGCCAACCCCTTAGCACTGCCTGGCTGCAACACCACAGAGCCTCCCTCCGAGACCCACTAGATCCAACCCTTTCTCCCATAACACAAACCCTCTCACTATCACTACCCTTCTCCCCATCCCCAAAAAGTAGAGGCAAGACACTCGAATGAGCAACATCAAGAGCAAGGGAAGGGTCATCGGTGGAAGGCCGACACGGCACAGGGGTGCTTACCCGAATAAGAAGGACAAAGGCAACCTTTGGAGAGGCAGGATCAACCTTTGGAGATAGAGGGGTAGGGGACTTAGGAGGGCTCTGGCCATGCTTGAGAGAGAGAGCCCCATAGTTCTACATACAAAGATCCCTTGGGCCAGCAACAACCAAAACCAGCTCCATGCAGTCCGCCAAGGGGCCAAAGGCCCCCTTAGACCCACTACCACCATCCGAAAGGTCCAACAAGCTAGCCTCTGGTGAGCAACGGTGCGCCACCTTAGACAGCTTCTGCCAACTGTCAGAGTCCGGTGGTGAATTCGGAGAGGTGAAAACAGGCGTAGCCGAAGAATGGGGCAGTGATAACAAAGGAGGATCTAAGGAAGAAGCCGGGGTCTTACTAAAATCAGGGTCACTGTAGACTTCGGAGAGGCAACTACAGGTCTAGGTTGAACTCTAGATGTCACCAACCAAGGGCCAAATTTCAGACGTCCGGAAGCCACAAGCAAAGTAGCAGAGGAAGAAGACCCGTCAACCCCAAGAGAGCCTAGGTGTCGACCCTCCTTAACCACAACATCCACCAAGTTTTTCGGTCCTAGAGCTTGCTTAACAGAGGACCCCCGCTCCGGCTGACCTAAGTAGCAGCAAGCCTCAACATTATGGCCAATCCTACCATAGTTAAAGCACACTGGAGGCAGGTTCTCATACACAAACTGCTGCCAGAAGACCTTCCGCTGGCCCCGGATCAGAACACCTAGAAGAAGCGGTTTAGCGACGTCCAACTCCAACTGAACATGAGCAAAACCAGTCTTTTTCAACTAGTCAATGAAGTTGTCTATGGACAACGGGTTCCCTGCCTCACCTGCAATGGTCGTGATCACCAATGGGAGCCAGTACTCTAGAGGGAGGTCGGGAAGGCACATCCAGACCACTGTTTTGGTGACTGGTTGTTGAGCCGGCAAGAAATCAGAAACCCATTGTCTAGAGCCAAAAGTTGGTCGCTGACAAACCACGGCCCTTCCCCCTTCACCCTAGCATAGTCAAGGACCAAGCTCAAATGAACAACAAAGTGGTCATCCCCCACAGGGAAGACTTCCAGCTCGTAGCTCAACTTGAGCTTCAACCGGACCTCCTTGGACAACCGTGATGGTGAGATCCAGTGGCCCAAGATCAAAAGATGATCGCAAAAGCCTCCCACTATCGATGGGAGTCATCGAGAAGCTCCCCCGGTAGCTCAACCACATTCAAGAAGAACTGCTGCAAGTGATCAATATCTTCCTCTGATATCCGATACGACGACCACGCCGGGGAGCGAGTTGCTCCCTGCATGACATTGGCCCAAGACTACTCCTCGTCGACCCGATCCACGTTAACAAAGCTGGCCGGAGCTTTTGTCTTGCCATCATTCACCATAGATGAAGAAGAAGCACAAACCAACGAAAGAAACACAAACCCACAGAAGAGCCACAAACCCCACAGAGAAACTAGAAGCTCAAACACAAGGAGAAGCTCAAACCCACGGAAGAAGCTCAAGCCCACAGGAGAAACCAAAGCGGAGAACACTTCAGCACATTTCAGAAGCACAAACCATGGAAGAAGAAGCTCAAACCCTCGGAAGAAACTCAAACCCATAAAAGAAACTAGAGAGAAGAACACTCAGCACACTTCCCAAGTCACTGCGAATCGTTCAGACCGCACTCAGTGAACCAAATGATATTATGAGTTTGATTAGTCTATGTATGTTGGATAGAGAAAAAGTTGGAAAGGGATTTATATTAAAACTCAAATTTTTTTCTATCAACTTAATTTCCAACTATGAGTTTGTTTAGTCCTATATTGGATAGAAAAAAAGTTGGAAAGGGATTTATATTGAAAACCTTTCTTTTCAATTTTGTCAAATGTTTATATATATTTTCGGTCATACATTATGTCAGCAGCCTAGCTTAAGATTGTGCTGGGCTATGGTAGTACTTAATGTTAATCATCTAGATTAATATTTTGCTCGTTAGGAGATTAATCACCTAGATTAAAGTTTTGCCCATTAGAAAATTAATCATGGGATTAATATTTTTGTTCCTACTAGCCAATTAATTACCTTATTTTTTTTCTATTTAATGCTTTTTATCATTGGGTTAGCTCAAATAGCTAGTTTTTGGACATATATATAGGGCCCTTAGTAAGGGTTTAGAACACAGGCAATAATTGGCTCAATAATTGGCTCTCTTATCTCCTAAGCTCCCTCATTTCCTAAGCTTTCTTCTCTCTTAGGATTTTATATATTCTAAATTTTTTTCTCTTAAGTTTTCTTAATCTTTTTTTTATCGATTTGCTGAGTTGAAGCTTTGTCGTTGTGAAGATCTATGCAGGCATATATTTAGTCTCACATCAATTATTCATTGAGAAGATCTTGGATACTTATATAGGATCGAGAAATCCAAATAGTACTTTATGATTAGTCTTTTTGGGTAAGACCTGCATTGTTACAAATTGTATCAAAGTGGATCTAGCCCATAATGATGCGGCACGCATATGATTAATGTTTTGAATATGGTGTTTGTAGAGCAATGAAACCTAATTATACTTAGCATTGTACTCATCTTAATAAGATTTAAGGATTATATGAAAAGGGACTATTACATGATTAGACACAACTCTAAAACTAAGAAGAAAGAAGATCTAGACAATAGGGGCTAATGATTGAGGACTTACCTTGATGAGTTTTCCAACCTTCTTATGATTCAAAACTTGAAACTACTGATACTCTGGACTGGAAAACTTGGATAACAGTGATCAGAACCCTGGACTTGGGCTTCCGTTTGTTGGTTCATTATCAAGGGGAACCCTGTTCACAACTCAAGGACTTCGAAGGACCCTGCAATGAAGATCAAAGTTAAGGTTGAAGGATGCAAACATAAAGAAGGGATGGGAGAACTTGTGAACAAAGAAAAGATAGTTGAGAAGATCTGGCCGACTCCAATGCCTTTGCCTTGAGCTTGGATGATGAATTGCTAGGGAAGAGAGTGGCTTTGGGCGTGGAAGAAGAAGATAGGAAAAATTTCACACATAAAACTCAAGACAACTTCACTTCAAACTTCATTCATTTCCAAAATCAATCTCTTTTACAATGGGCGTCCAAGGCTTTCAATAGCCTCACAAAGCTAGCTTTTGAAATTTAAAAACTTCCCAAATCGAGGAGGATTACAAGGGGGGTTGGAGGATTTGGTGGAGAGTTTGGAGGGATGTGGGGGGGGTTGGAGGATTTGGTGGAGGACTTGGAGGGATGTGGCCAACCTCCTTGAATTTGAATCTCCCTTGTTGGCGCCCAAAGGGTGATGAGGTGGCTGGTGAAGTGGCACCTGATGACGTGGCATGGTGAGGTGGTCTTCTACTTGGATAAGAATGACATGTGGTGCCCAGTGGTCCTAGTTGATGGTCCTTTTCTCTTGCTTAGTTGATGTGTCTTCTCTTCTTCATGTGGTCAAATTCTGGGGTCTAGAATTTGAGTCTTGTTGCTGGCTTTCATGGCTTTAAGACTTGATTAGACTTAACTCAACTGAATTAGACTTAACTCAACTGAACTGACTTGACTGACCTAGACTTTAAAACTTGAAATGGACTTACAGGAAATGAAATTTTAAAAGTAATTACAGGACTCAATAAACACTCTTGATTTAAAACTCAAAATTAATTACAGGACTCTTGAAAAGGAAATGACTCTTGAAAATAAAATATTTTTGAACTAAAGGATACTAGGTAACCTAATTATCTTCAATCCAAATTGGGATAAGGCTAACCTTGTTGGAGTGAAGTTTCTTTCGGCTTCTGGTGTCCACACCAATTCTCCTGGGATGGGCAGAACTCGACCCAGTCGAGTATGGTTCAGTTTTGCCCTGGTAATGCTCGAACAAGTCTAGGTTAAGTCTTTGCAGGTCCTCTCGAGTAATCCAAGAGTTGTCGAACTCAGGTCGACCTTGCCATTGAACCAGGTATCGCTGATAGTCCTTATTCCTGGTAGTAATGATCTTGTCATTCAGGATTCTCTCAATCCTCTCTCTCTGCTCAGGTAAGGTTGGTGGTGGACACTCGGAAATATGTTCACTCTCAATGAAAGTTTCTGGCTCAAAAGGCTCACTAGGTATTAGTAGTGGTTCTTTGTATTCTACTAGGTCTGAAACATTGAAGGTTGTACTAATACCCATATCAGGTGGAAGTTCCAAAACATATGCATTAGGCCCTATTTTCTTTAAGATCTTAAAAGGTCCCGCTCCCCGGGCATGCAGCTTCTTTATGGTTCCAGGGGGAAACCGTTCAGGGTTGAGCCTAATCATCGCATAATCCCCTTCACAGAATTCTTTAGCCCTCTTATGTGAGTCAGCTAAGTGTTTGTAAGTTTCATTGCTTAGGTTGATCTTATTACTGATTTTTTTATGTAGATTTGTGACATGCTGTACAAAAGACTCAGTAGACTCAGAGACTCGTGTGTGAATAGGTAGTGGGATTAGATCTAAAGGCTTCCTAGGCTTGCAACCATGGACTATCTCAAAGAAATTTTTGCCCGTAGATCGATTGACCGAACTGTTGTAAGCGAACTCAGCACGTGGCAATAACAAATCCCAGTTCCCTAGACTTTCTCCCACTAGGCATCTCAGCAAGTTCCCTAGACTTCTATTTACAACCTCGGTTTGTCCATCAGTCTGGGGATGGTAGGCAGTGGAGAATTTCAGTCTGGTTCCTAATAGGTACCAAAGGGTTTTCCAGAAGTAACTTGTGAAGCGGACATCCCTATCAGAAACAATGGTTTTTGGTAACCCGTGGGTCTGACTACTTGATCAAGAAAGAGTTTGGCTATCCTAGAGGCATCGGAAGTTTGGGAGCAAGGTATGAAATGGGCCATTTTTGAAAACTGGTCGACCACCACAAAGATTGAATCATGTTTTCGAATGGTCTTGGGTAATCCTAGAACAAAGTCCATGCTTAGATCCTACCATGGACACTCAGGTACAGGTAATGGAGTGTATAGCCCGGTATTCTTCTTTTGTTGCTTTGCAACAGCACATGTCCTACATCGGGCTACAAGGTTTGCTACTTGTTTCTTAAGACCTGGCCAGTAAAATTATTCCTCAATAGCCAAGATAGTCTTGTTTCGTCCGAAGTGGCCAGCCAAACCTCCCGCATGTATCTCCCAAACTAAAAAATCTCTTAAGGAGGTTCTTGGGATGCAAAGCCTATTCTCTCTAAAAAGATAACCATCTAGAAGGGTATAGTCACTATGATCACTAGATGGTCCTTGATGCAAAACCTGATAAATTTCATCAAAATCTGGACAGGTTTCGTACTGCTCCTTAAGTCTTTCAAAACCTATGACTTCAGTACTGACTGAAGTTAAAAGTAACGTTCTATGACTTAGGGCATCAGCTATCTTATTATCGGTTCCTGATTGATGCTTTAGGACAAACGTATAGGATTGGATGTACTCTACCCATTTGGCATGCCTAGGGTTTAGTTTCTTTTGGGAACTCAAAAACCTAAGGGCTTCATGGTCTGAAAATAAAACAAATTCTTGCGGTAGGAGATAATGCCTCCAATACCTTAATGCTTGCACTACCGCATAAAGCTCCCGATCATATGTGGAGTATTTCTTCCTGGCTTCATTCAATTTCTCACTAAAGAATGCTACGGGATGGTTCTCTTGACTCAGAACTCCACCAATACCTACTCCCGAAGCATCGCATGCTACTTCAAAGAACTTAGAAAAATCGGGTAGTCTTAAGACTGGTGTTTGGGTCATCTTATCTTTGATGTGAAGGAAGGCCTTATCAGCTGACTTCGTCCATTCAAAGTGGCCCTTCCTAATACAATCCGTGATAGGAGCAACTATGGTGCTAAACCCTTTAATAAATCTTCGATAAAACGTAGCGAGGCCATGAAAACTTCTTACTTCATGAATATTATTGGGTGTTGGCCATTCTATAATTGCCTTAACCTTCTCAGGGTCAGCGGTACTCCTTCAGGGGTCACAACAAATCCTAGGAAGATAACTCTAGTAGTCATGAAAGCACATTTCTTTATATGGCATAGAGGTTATCTTTCCTAAGTGCTAAACATACCTGCCTCAGATGTTGTTGATGATCTTCTCTAGTCCTACTATAGACAAGTATGTTGTCAAAGTAAACGACAACAAATTTTTCAATAAAGGCTCGTAGGACTTGGTTCATGATTCGCATAAAAGTGCTAGGGTGTTTGATAACCCAAAAGGCATGACTACCCATTCAAATAACCCGTCCTTAGTTTTAAAGGTAGTCTTCCATTCATCCCCTGGTCTGATCCTAACTTGGTGATATCCGCTCTTCAGGTCAATCTTAGAAAATATAGTTGCACTGGCCATCATATCTAACATATCATCCAAGTGGGGGATGGGAAACCAATACTTCACTGTGATTTTTTTTTTTATGGCACGACTATCAACACACATTCTCCATGTGCCATCTTTCTTAGGAGTAAGTAAGGTTGGGACTGCGCATGGACTCAAACTCTCCCTAATGAATCCTTTCTTTAGGAGTTCTCCTACTTGATGTTGTAATTCTTGGTGCTCGGTAGGGTTCATTCTATAATGGGGAAGGTTCGGTAGGGTTGCTCCGGGGACTAAGTCTATCGCATGTTGTATATCCCTAAGAGGTGGGAGTTGGTCAGGCAAGTCATTGGGGAACACGTCTTTGAACTCCTCTAGCACATCACTGACTTCTGGAGGTTGTTCTTTTGAAAGAGGTTCTTGATAATCCTTAATGGTCAAAATCCAAACAGGTGATCCATTGCTAATTTCTTTCTCCATTTCTCTAGCAGTGATCACGTTTATCCCCTTTTTCTTATAACTCAATTGGCTTGATCCTCTCTTAATGGGGTTCTTAGGTGGAGAAGAATGGATTACAATATTCTTTCCATTATGAGTAAACGAGCATGAATTAGAACGACCATAGAGTGTTATGTCAAGATCGTACAACCATGGTCGGCCTAAAATTATGCTACTTACTCCCATTGGAAGTACATCACACCATACTTTCTCCAGGTAAGATTGGAACTGAATGGTTACTAGGCACCTAGACTTAATGGAAATCATGGTTGAGTCTATCCAGGATACCTTATAGGGATTAGGATGGGGTACGGTGGGCAATCCTAGGTTTTTAACTATGTTGATGGATATGGCATTGACACAGCTATCGCTATCTAAAATGATTTTGCATACTTTCTCACCTATCTTAATGAATGTCTGTAGGATACTAGGCCTACGCCAATCTTCTTGGGTTTTAGCTTGGGTGAGAATACACCTAACCACTCCTAACAGATCTTGATCTACTAGGACTTCCTCATCCTCATACTCTTCAGCCAAGTTCTCATCTACCTAGTATACTTCCTCCTCAAATTCACCTTGGGATTCTACGACTTCCTCTTCTACTTTCCCTATGTGTAGGGCTCTATTAGGACAGTTGCTAGAATAGTGACCCACTTTGTTACACTTGAAACATGCATTTGGAGTTCTTTGGGTCTCAGGTGTTTTCCTCTTGTCATCTCTTCGGGTCACAGGCACATTAGGATTGGGTCGATTGAATCTAGGCTGATTGGATCCTGACTGCTGATAAGGTGCACTAGTCCTAGGGGCTTCGGGCCTACGATAGACTGGACCTCTATGGAATCTCTCAGCATCCCTAGCTATCTGATAGGCCAATTCTAGGTCATGTACCTCTCGCATGAACAATTTTCTTTGAATTTCTTCCCTCAGTCCGGCTCTAAATCTAGAAAAGGTCACCAACTCAGATTCATCAACATTGCACCTCATAACGAATTCGTCAAACTTCCCTATGTACTCTGCGACACTCCTATTACCTTGAGTAAGTCTTTGCCATTGATCTAGGAGTCTTTGGTGGTAGGACATAGGAAGGTATTTCTCCCTAAGCCTAAGTTTCATAGCTCGCCAGGTCACTATGGGCACATCACCTCTCTGTCTAGTGAGTCTCTCAACGTTTCCCCAATATAACCTAGCTTGGTGCACAAGTTTAAGCTTTGCAAACTTACACTTGCGCTCTTCACTCATCTCAAACCAGTCAAAATACTGGTCCATCTTACCTTCCCAATCAATGTAGATCTTTGGATCTAAAATTCCATCAAAGGTGGGAGCTTCCAGCCTAATGTTCTTCATGGTTCAGTCATCTTGATCAAAGTGAATTGGGGTGGGTCTCCTGACATTGGGTTCATAGTTAGGCTCATGATGGAATCTCCTTGGGTTGGGCTCGATGGTTTGATCAGGGTGGGGTCCTCTAGGAATTGGATCATAAAACTGATCTTGGGGAGCTCTCCTAGGGTTTGTTTCATAGAGAGGGTTTTGATATGGAATCCTTCTAGGGTTCAATGGGGTCTCGAGTTCAGGTGCAAGACTAGGCTCAGGCTCAGTCTGGGCTTGATGATTGCTTTCAGGGGTTCTAGCCTCTAACTGATCCAACCTAGTAGTAATGTGGGCTAATTGCTCATTCATGTCTTGGTTGGTTTGTGCCACATTCTGATTTGTTTGGGCCAATTGCTCAGTTAAACTCTTAGTCAGTTGAGCCACTTGATCATTTAGGCCTTTGATCAAATTTTCTAAGTTTTGGTCCATGGCTACATTTGACTGGGCTTGGATTGGTGAATACGGTGTCCCTGCTCTAGTTGTCATGCATGCAAATGGACTCAAGTTCGAGCTAAGGTTTCTAGACCTAGAGCACAAATTAGAAGTCTAATTAAGTGAACCAACTAGCTAGTAGTACTTATGGGACTTAGCCAGGTAGGTGGAAGGGAGTGAAGGTCCCTGATTGCCAACCTTAGACACCAATCTGAGATTGGCCAGGTAGGCGGACCAAATCACAAGCCCTGATGCACCAATCCTAGACACCAAGCCAGTAAGCACACACCAATTAGCTGACACAGTTAACTTGACCCTAACCTGAACCCAACTTGTTGGTGTCCCTAACCCACTAGGACAATTAACGTTCTACTCAATTTTAAATAATGGGCTGGGATCGATATGCTGGTTGGTGATTTTTGGGCTAGGGACAGGTGATGAAACCCTGACCCTATATCAAATTGATGCCCTTAATTTGATTTCCCATAAGATGAATGAAATGCAAAGGTGCTGCAGAAGTATGTTGCAGTTTGAAAGTGGTGTGGAAAACGTGATGAAAAAAATGTCCAAAGATTCTGAAAAATTCACAGAGGATTCCTAACTTATATATTTCAATGAAGATAAAAGGAAATTTAAAACTAAAATCTATACTACTCTAAGCAGATCCTACAAATGAAGATAAATAAAAAGGATAGAACAGAACCCTAATAACAGTGCCGAACTGCAGAAATTTTCATTTTTTTTTATAATTTTTTTTTGATGATGAAATTTAATATGGTGATAATTGACTTAAAAAGGAACAAGAAAAAAAAATATTTCAATAAAAAATTAGCGACTTGCCTTTGGAGCTGCAGACGGATTAGAGTAAACAGATACAAATTTTCAGAAAGCAGAACCTAATCAAACAAGTGCAATGGCTTACCCAAAACTTCAATCTAAAAATTCACGTCCAGCCAGGGGCTCATTATTCCCATGGGTCATGACAGTGTACTGGAGTACACCCGCTCAGGAGGCGTGAATTTTAGATCTTGCTTGGATTTAAAGAAAACTAGTCTACCCTAATGCAACCATGCTCTGATACCAATTTGATGCGGCACGCATATGATTAATATTTTGAATATGGTGTTTGTAGAGCAATGAAACCTAATTATACTTAGCATTGTACTCATCTTAATAAGATTTAAGGATTATATGAAAAGGGACTATTACATGATTAGACACAACTCTAAAACTAAGAAGGAAGAAGATCTAGACAATAGGGGATAATGATTGAGGACTTACCTTGATGAGTTTTCCAACCTTCCTATGATTCAAAACTTGAAACTACTGATGCTCTGGACTGGAGAACTTGGATAACAGTGATCAGAACCCTGGACTTGGGCTTCAGCTTGTTGGTTCATTGTCAAGGGGAACCCTGTTCACAACTTAAGGACTTCGAAGGACCCTGCAATGAAGATCAAAGTTAAGGTTGAAGGATGCAAACATAAAGAAGGGATGGGAGAACTTGTGAACACAGAAAAGATAGTTGAGAAGATCTGGCCGACTCCAATGCCTTTGCCTTGAGCTTGGATGATGAATTGCTAGGGAAGAGAGTGGCTTTGGGCATGGAAGAAGAAGATAGGAAAAATTTCACACATAAAACTCAAGACAACTTCACTTCAAACTTCATTCATTTCCAAAATCAATCTCTTTTACAATGGGCGTCCAAGGCTTTCAATAGCCTCACAAAGCTAGCTTTTGAAATTTAAAAACTCCCCAAATCGAGGAGGATTACAAGGGGGGGTTGGAGGATTTGGTGGAGAGTTTGGAGGGATGTGGGGGGGTTGGAGGATTTGGTGGAGGACTTGGAGGGATGTGGCCAACCTCCTTGAATTTGAATCTCCCTTGTTGGCGCCCAAAGGGTGATGAGGTGGCTGGTGAAGTGGCACATGATGATGTGGCATGGTGAGGTGGTCTTCTACTTGGATAAGAATGACATGTGGCACCCAGTGGTCCTAGTTGATGGTCCTTTTCTCTTGCTTGGTTGATGTGTCTTCTCTTCTTCATGTGGTCAAATTCTGGGATCTAGAATTTGAGTCTTGTTGCTGGCTTTCATGGCTTTAAGACTTGATTAGACTTAACTCAACTGAATTAGACTTAACTCAACTGAACTGACTTGACTGACCTAGACTTTAAAACTTGAAATGGACTTACAGGAAATGAAATTTTAAAAGTAATTATAGGACTCAATAAACACTCTTGATTTGAAACTCAAAATTAATTACAGGACTCTTGAAAAGGAAATGACTCTTGAAAATAAAATATTTTTGAACTAAAGGATACAAGGTAACCTAATTATCTTCGATCCAAATTGGGATAAGGCTAACCTTGTTGGAGTGAAGTTTCTTTCGGCTTCTGGTGTCCACACCACATAACCTATATATATTAGGGGATATTACAGCATGGATTTATTAGGCTGACCATAGGTCAATCATGGTATTTATGAATGGATACATGGATTCGAATCCATAGTCTGTCAAGGATGTCAGGGATTAAACGTGAAGATATGTGAGGATCCATGCATTTGCATATTCAGTCTCATATCAATTATTTACTAGAATGATCTTGGAAACTTATATGTATAAGATCGAGGAACTTAAATAATATCTTTTAGCTAGTCTTTTTGAGTGAGGTTTTGGATTATTGTGGTCATCCTTTTCACCTTCATACCCATAAAAAAGATTTCTGATTATATATAATAAAATATATTATATAAAATAAAATATTTTTTTATGTTTTAAAAGAAATTTAAAAATGATTTTCATAAAGTGTGTGAAATAGAATGTTTGATATGTCAAATAATTTGTATAACAAAATATTTTTGGTGTGACAAATAATTTAAAAAAGAATTTAAGAAATAAAATAGAATTTGGAATGCTGACCTGAGAGACAGATGAAACCATAGCTCTAAAGGAGATTTGGCTTTCTTTTCATGCGAAGAACAACTGAACCTCACACTCTCCTCCAAGGTATAACTTGGAAGCCAACACTCCAACATTCGCTAGTGGCACAATTTCAAACGAATGCTGATCAAGCCCATCATCAGCCTAAAATTATTAAATAAAAAATAATAATGATAATAATATTGTAAAATGTGAGAGAGAAATTGAGAGATTTGAGAGAGGCTCTTAAGAATTTTGAATGGATTGTATGGCTGGAGTAAAGTCCATTTATATGCTCAAAACCCCAAAAAAATCCATAAAAAGCTCCCAAAATTTGTTAAAATATTTAAAATCAAAATTAATAAAAAATATAAAAAATAGTCAAACGGGCCAGTGCATGGTGCGCCTGCACATAACGGGCCACTGGCCTGACCCGTGTGTAATGCCCTCATGCTGGGCCAGTGCACCATGTAGCCCATGAGATGCACCCGCGTGCTGGGCCAATGGCATGCACACCCACCTGCACATGATGTGTGTGTGATCGCAGTGCAACAACATGGGATGGGGGAAAAATAATTTTTTAATAGATAAAGTCAACAATCCTCCATAAAAAAAATAAAATTTAATATTATTAAACTCGATAAATAATTTAAATAAGAGATCTTTAGATTTTTACTATGCTTAGTACAAGTACCTTCTAGATTTAAACTTGTATTTAGTATAAAATATATACAGCATAAAACTAACTGATCGTAATATAAGATAGTGCTATCTAGGCCATGTGCTTGCCTTGATTTTCATAAAAGTTACTAAAAATTTGTCTTGGTTCCATAGTTGCGGCCTCAAGAGTACTCTCACTAGGATAAATCCTCCAAGGAAACATATAATGGAATCACATATTACTGAACTTCTAGTCTTGGATCTATTAAAAGCTATGCTTAACCTAACGTCATAATAGGGAACCATACCATAGGGATGGAATGGAGACAGACTCCAAATCAGTGCTCCCAGACATCATCTAAGAGGTTGATTCTCTTTGAATCTTAACCATGGGATTACCATGAGGGTAGTGACCCACTCTAGTGACTAATGTATATGCTTAAGCCCCATCCCCCTCGATGTCTTAGATACTGTGCCTTTGAAAGGCCTTTGGACAAAAGATCAGCCAAGTTATTTTTTGATCTTATAAATTTAAGTGATATCATATCTTTCATTTTATTTTTATAGCTTTATATTTGATTAGGATATGATTGTTCATCTTTTTATTAGTTGTATGTTGATTTAACAGATTAGTTAGAACTCTATAATTATAATTTAATAGAATTTTTAATTTTTTTGTTGAAAAAACTTCTATATCCTTTATTAGATCTTTAGTCACTGTGTTTCAATATATACAGTATCAAAAGTAGCCAACTCAAATTCTAATATGCTTCTATTAATTATTGTTTATTTACAAGAACCCCAAGATACTTAGCTCCTCCTAACAAGAAGAGATATCCAGTGATGGACTTAATATCTAAACTATATGTTATCCAATTAGCATTACTATAATCCTTAAGTACTTCTAGATAACTTGAGTATACTAGAAAGTAATTTAAGGTTTCCATAAAATACCTAAAAAAAATTTCTAGAGCTTTCCAATATTCTTCACTAGGATTACTAGTATACCTACTCAGTCTGCCTATTGCATAAGCTATATCTAGATGGGTTCTATTTGAAAATATAACAGAGATCTTATTCTCTGAAAATATTTTAATTATTTAACAGGTTCTTCTAAATTTTTAATCAGGCAAGAATCATGATCCAAAGGTGTGGATAAAGGTTTTAGATCAAAGTATTCTAATGTTTTAAGTATTTTATCTATTGAATATGTTAGGCTTATTACTATTATACTATCTACTCTTTTAAGCTTTATTCCTAAAATTATATCAACTTCTTCTAATCTTTAATATCACATTTATTTGATAGATAGCTTTTAGTTTCTAGAATTACTTTTATTGATGTCTCAAATAATAAAATATCATCTATATAAACATAATATTAAAAAATTTATTTTCTATCTTTTATAATATATATATTTATCATATTCATTTATTTTAAAGTTATTTCTTGAAATAATTTCATCAAACTTAATATGTCATTATATAGAAGCTTATTTTAAATCATAAAGTGATTTAATTAGTCTACATATATTATGTTCTTATCCTTTTACTTCAAATCCTTGAGGTTGCTTTATATAGATTTCTTCTTCTAATTCTTTATTTAAGAATATAGTTTTTATATCTATTTGATAGATTATTAATTTATGAATTAAAACTAAAATTACTAAAGTTCTTAGAATTGTTATCCTAACTACGAGAGCATAGGTGTCAAAATAATTTATCTCTTTCTTTTGACTAAACTATTTTACTACTAATCCAGCTTTATATTTTTCTATTATTCCATCTAGTCTTGTTTTTTTTTAAAAAATCTATTTTGTTCCTATAGATTTGTTTCCTAGAGGTAAATGAGTTAAAATCTAAGTTTTATTTCTAGGATTGATTGAACTTCACTATTTATGGCTTTCTTCCAATATGATGATTCTAATGATGACATCACCTCATCATACGTAAAAGGATCACCCTCTATTAAAAATATGAAGAAGTCTTCTTCAAAAAAATTTCAACTCTTTTTCTTTTACTTCTTCTTAATTGAGATTCAACTTTAAGTTCAGATTGAGGTTCTACTAATTCAAACTTTAAAGATTTAAAACTTACTTTAATAAGAATTCTGGTATTATAAGGAAATATATCTTTAAAGAAAGAGACATTTCTAGTTTCTAAGATTGTGTTATTTACTATATCACTAACCTCTAATTTTATTACAAAGAATCTATAAGCATTGCTATTTTGGGTATAGCCTATAAATATAATATCCATAGTCTTGATCCTAGTTTTTTCTTTTTAGGTTCAGGGATATTAACATTAGCTAGATAACCCCATATTTTGAGAAAATTCAGGTTATGAGTCCTCCATTTCCAAAGTTTATAAGGAATATTATCACTATCCTTAATAGGTATCCTATTTAGGATGAAGCAAGAAGATAGAAGAGCTTCTTTCTACAAGTTCTTAGATGAGCCAGAACTAATAAGCATAGCATTTTCCATATTTAAAAGGATACCATTTTTATGCTCAGCTATACCGTTGGACTATAGAGAGTAAGGAGTAGTTACTTGATGAATTATATTATGTTCTTGACAGAATTGGGAGAATTCATTTGAGATGCACTCCCCTCTTCTATCAGGTTTAAGAATCTTAATCTTCTTTTTTGTTGATTTTCTACTTTACTCTTATAAATTTTAAATTTATTGAAGGTTTCATCCTTTGATTTAATTAGATAATAATAGCAGTATCTGGAGAAGTCATCTAAAAATGTCACTATATACTTATTGCATCATGGGTTGCAGTCTTGGCAGTTCTGGCAGAGTCACATACATTACTATATATCAATTCCAAGATTGAAAGGTTTTTTTTAACTATTTAAATGGTTTTCTTGACTGTTTAGATTCAGTATATATTTCACACATAGATATATCTAAATTTGATTTAGGAATTAGTTTTAACTCTATCACATGTTTAACTTTTTCTAAGTGTACTGACTCAACCTATTATGCCATAGATTTTATTTGGATTCATTTATAAAATAAACTTGATTCTCAACATTATTAATAAAAATGATTTGTTACATTTAATTTGAATTAGCCTTCACTAACATATCATTTTTCTATGAAGGTATTATTCTTAGTTATTACAATTTTATTACAATTAAAAATCTTCTCTGAACCAACGAGATCCACTAATAAGGTTCTTCCTAAGTTTTAATTATATAGCACATCCATTAGGGTGAAGACTTTTCTAATGTCATCTTTAAGTTGACTCGACCTTGTTCCATAATCCTAGCGGTTGTATTGTTCTCTAGGATTACACCTCCTCTACTTAGTCTTGAAAAGTAGTGAACTAGGAGTGGTCAAAATAAATATGAACAATAGTTCCTAAATCTAACCACCAATTAAGATTAGAGAAAGTAACATAAACTTCAAGATTTAAGCTTACTGGCCTAAAAGTGGAGTCTTTTGGATCTTCAACTATATGAGCTTGGGATCCAAAGGAACCAGAAAGTTTACAAAAAGGTTTCTTCTAGTGAAAGCAGTCTCTTACAAGATAGAACTTTTTACTTAGACTTTGGACAGGCTTGTTGGATCTAGTATTATTTATCTTGAAGTTTTTATCCTTAGACTTTAAGTTATTTGGGTTAGGACGGTTAGGTTAGTTTGACTGGTATTGTTGGTTTTGTTAAAATCTAGATTTTGATTTTTATTTGGTGTTGCTATTGGTCTGTTATTATTGGGTCAAGTTAGCTAGGCACCTGAGACTCTAATAGGTTTTGGACTTGTGTTAGTCTTGTATCCTGATTGAGTTCAAAAGTTGGGCTAAAATTAACTCTCCTTATTTTTGGAGCTAACCATTGACAAAGTTATTTCAAGAAGGAGGCATCTTATCAGAAGGCTAGAGATCTTGAATCATTTTGAGAATTTATCCACATTGGCTTGAAACTTTCTAGGGTACTCTTGGAATTGGTGAAGCTGGTCATTTATGAATTTGCCTTCTACCATGTTATATTTAAGGAATGATGCAGTATTGAATTGTTCAACCTCAGCATCATGAAGGTCATACTCAGATCCTAAGATATTTCATAATTCCTTCACACTCTTAACTTACAAGTAAATGCCACAGAATGGGTTAGAAAGGGTATTAAAGATTCTACTTTTATACATATAGTCTTTTTTGGGATTGTAAGGATGGTTAAACTAGAAGAATTAGTGGACTGATCAATCACTGGCTAATGATTTAAAGTGATTAGTTAAAATTTTATTTGGCTTTGCTACCTTCTAAAATGGTATCTATCATTTTTTTCTAGTTTTAGACTAATGTCTCATTCTTAAGGGTTGCTATTAGATCCAAGTCAAGTTCAAAAAAAATATAATCTAAAAAATAAAAATAATTTTATTAAAAAATTATTTAAATTATTTATTTATTATTTATTTATTTGGTACACTACAGTAAAAAGAGAAATTAGCAAGCCTTTTCTCCCGACGCTTTTCCTGAGCATCAAGAGATTTTGCAAACCCGCTGATGATTTTAGAAAGCGTCAGTGTCCTCCAGTGCTTTAAAGCATCACCAAGGATCGATGCTTATAAGCACCGCTAAGTTTATCGTGTCCCGACACTTTTAAGCATCGGCAGGTTTTTCATCTACTCGCCCCCTTAACCCCAATTTTTCCCCGTAATTCATTTCCCGGCTGCCATTTCTTTTCCCCTTCTCCTCTCTTCTCCTCTCCTCTCCTCTCTGGTGCGATCTTCATCTCCAACGTGATCTTCACCGGTGCGAACTTCATCTTCACCGGCTTTCATATCTCTGGTAAATCTTCATCTTTCCCTTTTTTTGGGCGACGGGGGGTGTCAGTGGCGGCGTGGACTTGTCGGTGGTGGCGGTTCGGGGGGAGGGTAGGGGGCTTGCAGAGAGAGGCGGGGCACGGGGGCGGGGGGGGCTGGGAAATTACCTTGCATGTCTATTCTGATATCCTTGCATGTCTTATTTGGTTGAAGGATTGAGAGGAGTTCAATGTGCTCTAGTGCTGACATAGATATTAAATCTAAATAGGTAAGGAAAGTAAACTCCAAATATGTGTAGCAGTAAGAATTTTCAGCTAAAGTAATTTGTTGAATTAAAGTCCTTTATTGTTTTCTCCCATTGTACTGGAGCATTTTTTTGTTCAAATGATGTTGCTTATGCTTTAATCTTCTTTCATATTTCTTTCATGGTTCATATTCATCTTTTTTTAGCAAGACATTAATTAAATGGTTTTCAACTCTATTCATGTCAAACAGATTTGCTAACATTTTATGGACACTCCACATACCTTCTTAGATCAAAGTTGCTGAATTATGCAGGATAGTAAGTTTCACATTATGATATAGTTATAAACTATTGACTACTTAGCAAATACTCATTCAGAACATTCCTCAAGTTCCTACAAATTTTAGTCACCGTCGATGAAGACCAACAACACATCATCAAATAGTAGATGGCTTACTGCGCCTTTGACCTAATTGTACAAACTTTACTATCTTCCCAGGCAAATACTTTGTCCATCAATGAGGTAGCATAGCAAGTCCTAGATTACAAAGGAGATGGTGGGTCACCTTGCCTCACAATTCAATTGGTTTTAAAGAATCCACAAGGTTCACCAAGTTGGAGATTCAAAAAGTTATTTCACATAATCCAAGTTGACCAAAGTCCATACAACTCAAATTATGAATAACAAATTCTACTTTTTGCATCATAGACATCCACCATCATGTGCTTTCTCCGTCCTTTGCCATTTTTTGGTAATAAGATATTCACAATATTTAGCCATTGTCTTTGTGAAAGAAGATGGTCATCAAAAGATAAGCTTCCCTATTATCCACTTGCAAGAGGGAGGTTTGTTAAGGTATTACCTTATAGAGTGGAATGTCCCATTATAGTAATGCATTTTGTTTTGGGAACTTGTGTCAAAATGATATGCTTAACCTCTTTTTGGGATCAAAATGTTAAATAAATAGTTCTACATAGTTCATAAACCTTAACCTTGATCAACATTCAATGTTTTCTGAATTAATAAGGCACTAAAACCATCTAGTCTAGGAGCTTTACTGGATTTCATTTCACAGTAAAGCTAGTCTAGTGCTTTACTAGATTTCATCCAGTCTAGGAGCTTTCCATCTCTTCCATTTTCAAAGGCATCCATGTTCTAACTTCATGAGATAGCTACCCTTTAAGTTAATACCTACAGGCTCTTCGTTCCATTCTAGAAAAAGATCGTGATAAAATCAAATATGTTCCTCGTAGTTGTCTTCTATCACTATCTTGTTCCTGGCTCTTTTGTTCTTTTTCTGAGCATACATTTATTTGGAGTTTCTGTTCTTATGGTCTCACCAGTGATCTCTATATGTCTTCTGGTAGAATTTCTCATATTCCAAGATCTTGTCATATTCATTCCTAATCTTAGACTACATCTCAAGTAGTGACTACTATATAGAGTATTTTGCATTTGTTGCTGAATTCTGTTTAGCTTATTTTAATGCTTGTTCTGCAGTTTATGTCCAAGCTTATTTAATGCTTATTTTAATTCTTTTGATTCCATTCTCTTTGATTTATTTCTAGAAGCAAGTGGGTTCTATTTATCCCCATCTTTTAATGCGTATTTTATAGCTTTTGGATTCTTTGATGCTGCAAACATATGATTCCATATAATATTTTGTTTCCAAGCTTCCTTCAATAATTAATCATGCCATATCAAAGAAATCTAATTTCTAAGTTGGAGAAGCTAAATAGTTTAATTGGATTATCTCAATTTTTCCAACATGGAAAACTAATCCCAAAAGTTGTATTCCCTTTAATTGGTCTTGGATGAGCAGATATACAATTTGATGCAAATTCCACATCCTTGTCTCTAATATCAAGCTCTTCTAGTGGTGCATTGATTTATTATTTCAATCATCCTCTAGAACCTTATATAAATATAACATCATCGGGGAAGCCTCATCTTATTGAAATGTGCACCCGTGACTTTTTTAAGTTATTTGAATTTACATTTGTTTATAAAGATGATGTTCTATACTAAGCATAAGCCATTGATGAGATTTTTCAAGTTGTGCTTTGCAATGAAGTTCTTTCTGATTTGATAGCGAAACATAAATCCTCATGTGTAAGTATTTAATTATATATTGTTGTCTAGACATGAGCAAAAAATTTAAACATAAACCCAACCAATTTGAAGTAATAACTAATAAAGCAGTACCTTCAGTTTAGAAATGGACATGAATGATTTATTTCGAGTCTTATGGATATTTGGACTACAAAATATGCATTTCATTGAACCATAGACCGGTCAATTGATTAATGTATATATTCTAAGGCATCCATATATTTATATATTTTTGCACGGGTGTGAGAAATATGTACATTTATCAATTAATTAACCATGTCAGACAATTCAAAATTGCATTAATTATATGTTATCAATTACAGTAATCAAATGATGTGCAATAGGGGTTGAAAGCAATTTCGGATAGTATTTTACTTTAGTTATCATCACATATAAATATTTATGTGGGGAGGACTAAGAGAAAATGTTGCCAAAGTTTTTTTCGACTCCTATTGTGGAATGTTTGATTACCGTATTGATAACATATAATTAATACAATTTTTGAATAGGATAGGACATATATTTACCTACTAGCTGATCATAGGATACATTTAATAATATTGTAATTGATCTATTGAATAAACTTATTTTTAATTTATTTTGTTCTTATAAATATTTGTTTATTTTAGTTAGTTTTATCTTACAATGGATAAGAGTTGGATAACTAAATCGAGGAATAGCAAAGAATATCTGGATGGAGTTTAGAATTTCATTAAATTTGGTATGGAGAGAAGTAGTATCAATGAAAAGACTCTATGTCCATACTAAAAATGTATAAATTCTAGTTCTCTATATCCAAATAATGTTGAAGAATATTTGATATAGAATAGTTTTTTAAGAGGTTATACAGAGTGATTTTTTCATGGAGAGTCAATGTTACCATCTACATGTAACCAAACCTTTAGCATGGAACATATACCTGATTTTGGATCCAGTAATCAACAGAAAAATCTTGCAAGAGATGATGATATGAGGAGTTTGCTCAGAGATGCTTTTGCATATGGTGCTCAAAATTCTAAAGATTTTAATGGAGGACAAGTAGCAACTGGGCTATCCGAGGGTCCTATATTTACTGAATCTATATGTAATGAGAAGCCGATATCCCTAACTAATATTAGAACATATCGTTATCAGAAGCTGATAAGAGATGCAGATCAAAAATTATATGATGGTTGCAAGAACTTTTCAAAAATTTCTTTTCTTGTATATTTATTTTATATAAAATATTTGAATGGATGGTCAAGCAAGAGTTTTACTATGTTGCTCAAGTTGTTAAAAGATACATTTCCTGAAGGTACTAGTTTACCAATATCTTGTTATGAAGCCAAAAAATTAATAAAGAAATTGGATCTTGGATATGAAAAGATTCATAGCTGTCCAAATGATTGTATATTATATTGGGGAGAACATGCCGATCAAGAGTTGTGCCATGTGTGTGGATCCTCATGATGGATGAAGCAAAAAGAAAATGAGAGTGAGGGATTAAATGAATTAGATGCAACACAAATTAAACAAAAACCAACCAAGGTATTATATTATTTCCCTCTTGTATCTAGATTAAAAAAGATCCATGCATCATCAAAGACAGCTTCATCAATGAGATGGCATGATGGACGTACAAAAGATGGAATGCTGAGACACCTAGCGGATAGTTTAGCATGGAAAGTATTTGATAACAGACATCCTGATTTTGTCTCTGATGCTCGTAATGTCAGGCTGGGTTTAGCCAATGATGGGTTTAATCTATTTCAGACTTTAAGTTCTATCTATAGCACTTGGCCAGTTATTCTGATTCCTTATAATTTATCACCATGGATATGCATGAAATAGTCTTCACTTATTTTATCAATGATCATTCCAGGTGATAAGGGTATAGGCAATGATATTAATATTTTCTTACAACCTTTAATAGATAAATTGAAATAATTATGGAAGGGTATCAATGCAATTGATGCTTTGAATGGCCAAACATTCAAACTGCGAGCAACTTTATTTTGAACTATTAATGATTTTCCTGCATATGCTAATTTATCTAGCTGGAGCACTAAGTGACAAGTTGCATGTCCTTCTTGTGGTGAATCAACCCATTCAATTTGGTTAAAACATGGAGGAAAGTTTTATTATATGGGACATCATCGATGGTTGGAAGCAAATCATCCATTTTGATTTCAGAAGGATTTATTTGATGGTACTATAGAGTTGGGATATACTCCAATTCTACCTTCTAGTTCTTATATTCATAAATAAATATTTGGTATCAGACACAATTACGGTAAGATGACAAAGTACTATAAAAAGTGAGGAAGATATGATGTTGAGATTTCAGCATAAGAAAAAGTATCAGAGGAAGTCAATACTTGTACTTTAGATACAGCAGTATTCAAGAATCTAGATAACTTCTTTGAAATTAAAAATAATGATGATATAATGACAGCATATACCCATCAGTATACTAAACAATTATGGAAGAAAAGAAACATATTCTTTGACTTACCTTATTGGGAGCATAATATACTCCGACATAATATTGATGTCATGCATATAGAAAAGAATGTTTGTGATAATTTGATTGAAACAATATTAAATCTTGATGAAAAGACTAAAGATAACATGAAGGCGCATCTTGATTTAAAAGAAATGGGTATCCGACATGAACTTCATCCACAAATACTTGCAAATGATAGAACTTATATCTCTAATGCATATTATACAATGTCTAGTCGAGAAAAAGATCTTTTTCTAACAATTTTAAAGAATATCAAGGTTCCTGATGGATATGCATCAAATATTTCATGATGTGTGAATCTGAAAGAGTAAGATAATTTCAAATCTTAAAAATTATGATGGTCATATACTAATACAAGATATTCTTCCATTGGTTTTAAGATCATCAATACCAAAACAAGTTGTTACGATTATTTTTTAGTTATCATCATTCTTCAAGGCATTATGTTCTAAGGTTCTTGATTCTCAAGAGCTTGATCAGTTGCAGTCTTAAGTTATACTGATATTATGTCAGATGGAAAAGATTTTTCCACTTGAGTTTTTTATGATTATGGTTCATCTACTCATTAACCTAGCTTCAGAAGCTAAACTTGGTGGACCAATATAGTACAGATGGATGTGCCCTATCGAGAAGTGATACTGTAAAACTAAAATTTCATAATTTAGATATCTTTATTATATTTAATGTGATATTAATATTAAAATTATAATAAATATCATACTTTTTGAAGGTATCTTGTATGTTTGAAGGATTATGTACAAATAAAGCCCACCCTGAGGGCTCAATAGCAGAGAAATATATTGTTGAAGAGTGTTTGACATTTTGTTCAAGATATCTCGAAGGCGTAAAGACTGTATTCAATCAACCTCAACGTCATGGCGATACCATAGAGAATACAAATCTATACAAGTTTGCATCTGCTGGACGATTTATAGGAAAAGCTGAAAGTATTATTCTTGATCATAAATCCTTATCACAAGCATACCGTTATGTATTTCTATATAGTGACATAATATCTAACTATCATAGGTTAGTCTATTTACACATGGATAATAGTAAATATAAGATATATTGTTTTCAAACTTATATTTGATTGTGATACAGTAAATTTTTAACTATACAATGACAAGCTAATCAATCCACTCATCCTAATCCAAGGATTGAACAAAGATGGTTGGTTGAGTTATTTCCTAATTGGCTTTCCAATCAAGTTAGTATATATAAGTCATATAATAATTTTACATACATTTAACATCGAATAAGTGATCGATAATTGATATTATATTTTCTAGGTACCGGTACTGATGGAGAAAAATTGTTCAGTAGAACTAATAGCACTTGCCAGAGGTCCTAATTATATGTGAACAAATATAATGATGCGGGATGGATGCAAAGACCAATCTAACAATTAAGAGTTTAATTTTGATGAGCAATGGCAGCAAACTCAGATAAGCTATCAAATTAATTTGATGAAGATAGACTAAGTCTCTACTAGCTACCCACAATATAATCAGTATGCAATCACAAAAAGAACCCTGGATCCGATGATTGAGAAACCATCGAAACTAGGACGTCCTGACTTCAAACAACCAGATCTAATGAAATTAGGATGGTTACTTACCAATAACACTTTTTCCTCCTCCATTTCAACAGATCTGGATTCAACTCTCAAGATCTCGCAGTAAGATTGCAAACTTCAGTTTCTTCAGAGCAGATCTTCCTGTTAATCGTTGGATGGCAAGGGAAACCTCCTCTTCTGATCGAGAAAACTAACGATCCTGCTAGAGAACTGTGATTAGAATGGTGAAAATGGAGCGAAAATCTAAAGAGAGAGAGGAAAAGAATGATGGTCGGCTTGGATCTGGATCTGGACTGGATGTTGAAGATGGTGGCGCTTGGCTTCTTGGATCTTGGACTTGGAAGATAACTAGGGCTTCAGCACCCCACACTCACGAATACACTGCTTACCCAACAGAGCACTCTCACACTACAATTACTTAACCAGCAATTGCACTCTCAATGCTTACCCAGCAATTGGAGAAAAAAATCGACGGAGTTTCATTAATGAATCATAAGATGGTTTACAAGAAGGGAATGGGGTGGTATTTATAAACACCTTACATAGTAGCTTGATAAAAACAAACTCATGGTAGCAAGATAAGAAAGAATTCTTTTGAATACAAAATAATTAAAGATGGCATTGGACTCTACTCTCCTTCTTGACTGGATGAAAACTTGTTGTAATTTAAATAGGTAGACTCCTTTGTACTTGGGCTTCTCCATGACTTGGGCGATGAAATGAGGCATTCCATGATTTTAAAAAAAGTTTGGCGACAAAAATGAGATGGCATC
The DNA here is from genome assembly GCA_021397845.1 of Areca catechu. Lineage (NCBI taxonomy): Eukaryota > Viridiplantae > Streptophyta > Magnoliopsida > Arecales > Arecaceae > Areca > Areca catechu. The sequence goes on from CM038050.1 coordinate 160,940,954, forward strand.
TCATCTCATTTCCTTCTTGCCGTTAACTCTCCTTGTTCTTCAAATTTGAAGGTAGGCAAGATAATCCTTCCTTGGACTTAGATAAAACATCTTTGAATGTTGAATGGACTCCATGGGAACTAGGACTCCTTTGAGCATAGGTGACTTCTTTCTTCTCATTTGGGTGACCAGAAAAAAAATAAAATGCTCCTTTGTTGACATAAAGTTTCTTGATAAGAGAGATCTCCTTTGAATTTTGGATGAACCTCCATTTAATCTTGGAATCTTCTTAGATGAACTACCATTTGAATTTGAATAAATACTTAAGTGGCTGACCATCCTTGGAGTGGGCGATAACTCATGAGAATCGGTGCTGAATGGGAGGAAAATCCTTCCATTTTACTTCTCTTAAATGGCATCATCCTTGGATTTAAAAAGGACGATGAGAAGGGAATTTGTTGGCACCTTTCTTGGATAACTTGATGGCACCTCCTTGGATAAACTTGAATCCCATAATTGTCTCGATGTCTCGATGTCTCGATGTCCCAATGTCTCGATATCCTGATGTCTTGTGACAATTCTTTATATGCTTCATTTGAACTCCCTTTTAATTTGTAAACCAATCATGTATGGCCAACCAAGGTGGCTAGATGAGGCATACTACTCCAAGTGGTAGGTGACAAGGCCCTATGACATGGTGACATGGCATGATGACATGACATGGTGACATGGCATGATGACATGACATGGTAACATGGCTTCAACAACTGGGCTTAACCTTGGCTAACAATTGGACTTGAACCCCCTGGACTATTACAAGACTCAACTTCAAGTAAACCTATCCTGACTAACTTGCAAATCAAAGCAAACTAATTTATTTACAGGACTCAAACTGAAATTAAAATATAATAACTACTCATTGGTGATCCATAACGAGATTGGAGGGTTCTGATATCTCTTCCTAGCTCTGGTATCCTCACCATATAATGGTTTTATTATAAATGGTTTTAAATTTCATACCAAGGAGCGCGAGAAATTTAAAAAAACTCAGAACTATGGAGTTATGGTAGAAGTAGATAAAAAATCTTATTATGGTATACTTAAAAATATTTTTGAGTTGGATTATTATAAAAATTTTAAAGTTGTATTATTTCGATGTGTTGGGTGGATATAAATACACAAAGAGGTTTGAAAAAGGACTCAAACAGATTTATAATTGTCAATTTTTCAAGATTGATACATATAGGTGTGTTATTGAAGGATGATCCATTTATCTTTTCATCTCAAGCTCGATAAGTTTTTTATGTACAAGACTCGAAAGATAAAGAATGGGCTATTGTTATTAAGACAAAATCCAGAGACTTGTATGACATAGAAAAAAGGGTGGAAGAAGATGATGATGATACTTATACTCAGTGTATGCCTTATAATATTATGCTGGATGATCATATAAATGATATAACCATTTTGGTTAGGTTGAATTTTGAAGAATGTACAACTGGTTGATTTTGACAAGTAGTTTATAAGATGGTTTACATTTTTGCATGAATAATTATCCTATATTTTAAATAGTAATTCATTTTTGTTATAATTTGATTATAATGTTGACTAACTTGGTTTTTAATAATGCATGTTAGGTACCCCATGCCTCGAAGGAAGTGATTATCAGATGTACAGTTTCAATTTTTCTAAATAGAGGTTGGTACTTTTTCAGCACAGCAGCCCGAGGGCAGTCGATCATCTTCACATCGATCTGATGCCAATCCCTCTATTTCTGCACATCCAGCTGAGGCCAGTACCTTTCCTACATATCAGGTCGAGGCTAGTCCCTCTAATTCAACACATCATAATCCTCCTACGGATCATTCAGATGATGAGCCTATCATCAATGATAAACATATACAGGGTAATTTAATAATTTCATCTCATTTCAATTCATACATATGCAATAGTTTTGATATATACTTTTCTATATTTTTTTGTAGATGGATCTAGGAGACTTAGGCGGAGGCGAGGACCCACACTAGTCCATGATGTGTGGCAGTTATGTGAGGATGAGAGGATAGTCATTGAGTGCAACAATCTAAGCCAGCCTATAAAGAAATCTGCCAGCTTGTTGACCAGTTTTTTGAAGATAATAACATATCGAGGTCAGCTATATCCCCTAATTTATGCAAAGTGGAATGACATGCTTCCTGCTTACAAAGTAGAGCTCCTACAACTTGTGCAAATAAAAAAATTGATATATTATTTTATATCTTAAATTTTTAATAATTTCATTGCTTATTTTATTTAATACTTATTTTATTGTTTATTTACGTTATAGAGCAAGTTCGTACTCCCTCCAGATTGTAATGATTTTGTACTTAAGTCTTTCAATCAGAAGTGAAAAGAGTATAGGGCAAAGTTGAAGGGAGACTATAAGATAGAGGATAAAACAGAGGAGCAGGTTGCAGCTACTTGTCCTCCTGATGCACACCCTCATCAATGGAGGGAGCTAGTTCACTATTGATTCTTCGAGAGAGCATAGGTTGTGTAGCATTATCAAACTTATAAACTTATTAGTTTTTAATATAAATTATATTTATACAAGATATAACATAGTTTTAATTTTATTTTGTAGACATATTCTGCTATTAATAAAGCTGCATGAGCATCTCAGTCTGTTCCTCACACAATGGGGTCCAAGAGTTATGCACGGCTCAGGCATGAGTTTGTATGTTTCTCATCCTATAATATTTTTAGTATACTTATTGTTGACTCCACTGATTGATTTTGATGATAAGCAAAATAGTTAAGTATAAGTTGAGGATTAATGATTTGCTTTAAGTATGTTTTTATTGAAAGGGTACTCATAAAATTTGAAGAAGCCAAGTTGTTTTGAAGAATCCAAGTTTGTGATGAAAAGATTGATCAAAAGAAGACTTGGACACTTATGAGATGGTTGAATGGATAGCTAATTTAAGTAGAAACTTGTTCCAGCTCAAAATTAGTAGTTTCTGTATATTTTTCAGTGATGTGTCGACTCAAAGTGTCGACACATGACATGAAGTGTCGATACATGGAGATGAAGTGTCGACTCAGGCCGGTACATAGCAAAGTTTCAATTGGCATAGATGAAGTGTCAACACATGGACATGATGTGTCGACTCAAGGTGTCGGCACATCGATCAACACATCGCCTGAGACTTTCAAGCCACAAAACTTGCAGAAGTTGAAGGAACAGTTGAAGTATCGACACATGGAAGAAAGTGTCAACTCAAAGTGTTGACTCAACTGAGAAGGTGTCGACACATCTAAGATTTCCAGAGAATCTGAATGGAGCATTTTGAACTATGTGTCAACTCAAGAAAAATATGTGTTGACCTTATGTATCGACTCAACTGAGGAAGTGTCGACACATGGAGTTTTGACAACAGTAACGGCTAGTTTTTTCAAGCGCAGAACTCATCCAAATGCCCCCCAACGGCTAGTTTTTCAAGTGTAACGGCTAGATTTCAGTTTTGAGACCTTGGGAAGGTATTTATATGCTCCAAATCAAATCAAAATGCAACATATTGAATATCCTTAAAGAGTTTAGAGAGAAAATAAGAGAGAAGAGCCTTAACTCCTATTCACTCAAGGTTCAACCACTCTCAAGCAAAAGGAAGCCTCCAAGCATTCAAAGCCATCAAGAGCATTAAAGATCATTCAATCTTGGGCATTCAAAAGGCTTCAACAAGAGCAAAGCAACACTACATCGAGCTACATCAACTTATTTGCTTTATTATTGAAAGCTTACATTGGTTCTTTATTTCTCTACTTATATCTTATAAAGGTTATTGGTTAGCCTATTAGAAAACTAAGTGAGGTTATTGGTAAGCCTTGGAAAACCAATTAGGTTGGTGGTTAGCCCGCAAAACCACTAAGGTTCTTGGTTAGCCTGGAAAATCAAGGAAGATTTTTAGTTAGCCTTGTGAAAACCAATTAGGTTCTTGGTTAGCCCGTAAAACCAAGTGAGGTTGTGACTTGTGAACCTTGTAAAACAAGTCAGGTTTTGATTAGTGAGCTCGGAAAACTAATCGACTGTAATCGATGTGATTATAGTGAATTCCAAGGAGATCTTGGGGAGTGGATGTAGGTGCATGTTTGGCCCCGAACCACTATAGCTTGTTGTGTTTGTGATTTCTTGATCTCTCCCTCATTTCTCTTTATATTTTGCTTATTGTTTTTAATTTTGCTGCACTATTATTCTAGAGCATTGCAATTAAATCATAGTACCTTGCTGAATTGGATTGCATATCTTGTTTTATAAAGTTTATAGCTTGTGATATTAAGCTTAGCCTTAAATTTTTAGAGACCCAATTCACCTCCCCTCTTGGATTGCTTTCTGGGCAACAAGTGGTATCAGAGCCTTGTTCTCAGTATATAGGCTTTACCGCCTTGAGTAAAGATATATGGAAGCCCTAATTGGTACTAGTGTAGTTGAGGGACAAGCCTCAAATAGACCTCCATTTTTTAATGGAACAAATTATACTTATTAAAAAACTAGGATGAGAATTTATATGCATTCTATTGATTACAATTTATGGAAAGTTGTTGATAAGGGTCCTCATATTCCTTCGGTGGTGGTTAATGATGTTTCCATCCCAAAACTTGAAGAGGATTGGGATGAAAATGACATTAAATAATCCGAGATCAATGCTAAAGTAATAAATCTCCTTTATTATGCATTAGATCCTAGTGAATTTAATAGGATATCTACATCATGTCTGTCAAAGAAATATGGGACACACTTGAAGTTATCCATGAGGGTACCGATCAAGTAAAGAACACTAAGATTAATATGTTAGTGCACACATATGAGATGTTCCGGATGGAACCAAATGAATCTATCACTAATATGTATACATGTTTTACAAATATTGTTAATGGTATGAGAAGTCTTGGTAAAGTCATGTCTAATGATGATCTTGTGAATAAAATTCTTAGGTCACTTCCAACATCGTGGGATTCGAAGGTGACCATAATTCAAGAGGCAAAGGATGTGGACAAGCTACCTCTTGAGCAGCTAGTGGGATTGCTCATGACTTATGAGCTCAATCTAAAACAGAAATCTATGGACATGGACAAGAAGAAGAAGGGGATTGCTTTCAAGTCAAATATTCAAGAAGAATCCTCGATTGATGAGTTCGAAGATGAAGAAGATGAAGAAGGTGAAGAAGCCCTCCTTGCACATAAGTTTAGAAGATTCATGAAGAGGAAAAAGTTTTCCTACAAAAAGAAATATCAATCCAAGGAAAAGGGAAAGGAAAAAGAAAAAGAGAAAGAAAAGGAAAAAGAGAAGGAAGTACCTATATGCTTCGAGTACAAAAAGCCAGGACATTACAAGTTTGACTGTCCTCTCCTCAAGAAATCAAAAAGAAAATTAAGGAAGAAAGTAATGATGGCTACTTGGAGTAACAACGAAGACTCCAGTTCAGAAGAAGAGCAGAATAAAGTTACAAATCTCTACTTCATGGTGCATCAAGACAATGATGAGGTATGTTCCGACTCCGAGGTCGATTTTACTTTTGATGAACTTAGGAATGCTTTTGAAGAATTGATGCATGATTATAAATTAGTTTTATCTGAAAATAAGAAATTGAAAAAGCATGCAAATAGTTTTTCTTTAGAAAACAACTCTTTACTAAATGATGTTAGTTCTTTGAAATCTAAGATAGATGTTTTAGAAAAGAAAAATAATGCTTTAAGTATGGAAAATGAAGTCTTAAAAAGACCTAAAAATGTTATGAATAACAATGACCTTTTAAAGAAAAACAAGGATTTAGAACTTGAAAATGCTAAACACAAAAATGAACTTGAAAAGTTAAAGCCTTTTGACAAATTTATAGTTCAGAAAAGTTAAACTTACTTTTAAACAATCAAAGAGCAATTTATAATAAGGCAGGTTTAGGATATAAACCATAAAAGCAATAAAAGTATTTCAAAAACTTTTTTATACCTGCATCATCTAGCATTACCTGTTTTACTTGTAAAAAATTAGGTCATAAATCATATCAATATAATTTTAGAAAAATCATGTCTTTTGGTAAAGTATGATTCCAAAAGGAACCATTTTAAATGCTAACCCTAAAGGATCCAAGTTGGCTTGGGTACCTAAAAACAAAGCCTGATCTTATTGCAGGTGTGTCTTGCAACCAAGGAGAACAAACGAGTTTGGTATCTTGATAGTGGTTGCTCAAGATACATGACTGGAAATGTGAAGCAATTCACTTCTCTTGAAGCTTTGAATGGAAGGAGTGTGACCTTCAGTGATAATGGTAAAGGAAAAATCATTGGAATTGGTAAGGTTCACATAACTCCTTTTAATAGCATTAGTAATGTACTTTTAGTAGATGGTTTAAAGCATAATCTTTTAAGTATTAGCCAGTTTTGTGATAGAGGTTTTCAAGTAGTTTTTAAATCATTATATTGCATGATTACTAGTCCGGATATAAATGGAGTACAATTCATTGAAAAAAGGCAAGGAAATATTTATTTGGTAGACCTTGATGATCTATCTTTACCTAATAGAGAATGCCTTGTTGCAATGAATTCTACTAAAGAAGAGACCAGTTGGTTATGGTATAGAAGATTAGGGCATGCTAGCATGTATCTCATTTCAAAACTTAGTAAAGAGAATTTAGTTAGAGATTTACCTGAAATTCATTTTGAAAAAGATAGAATTTGCCAAGCATGTCAATTTGGTAAACAAGTCAAAACTTCTTTTAAACCAAAAGGATTTGTAACTACTAGTAGACTACTCGAACTACTTCATATGGATCTCTTTGGACCAACTAGAACATCAAGTCTAAGAGGCAAGAGATATGGATTAGTCATTATGGATGATTTTTCAAGATTTACTTGGGTTTTCTTCTTAGCACAAAAAGGTGAATCATTTTCTGTATTTATAAAATTTTATAGAAAAGTTTCAAACGAAAAAGGTGTTTCTGTCGTTTGTATTCGTAGTGATCATGGAACCGAATTTAAAAATCAGGATTTTGAAAACTTTTGTAATGAAAAGGCATAGAACACAATTTTTCTGCACCTAGGACACCTCAGCAGAATGGGGTAGTAGAGAGGAAAAATCATACTTTAGAAGAAATGGCATGTACTATGCTTTGTGAAAATGATTTGCCAAGGTATTTTTGGGCTGAAGCTATAAATATAGCCTGTTATATTTTAAATCGAGTTTTAATATGCCCTATTTTAAAGAAAACTCTATATGAGCTTTGAAACCTAAGAAAAGCAACCTTGAAATATTTTCGAGTTTTTGGTTGTAAATGTTATATTTTGAACAATGAAAAAGATCATCTAGGAAAGTTCGATGCCAAGTCTGATAAAGGTATCTTCTTAGGATACTCTGCATCAAGCAAGGCATACAGAGTATTTAACAAATGAACTTTGGTTGTAGAAGAGTCAGTACATGTTGTATTTGAAGAATGTTATAACAAGTCCTCGAGAAAAAAGGATACATCTGATGAATGTACAGGTGCTGACAAGCTTCAGAAGCTAACATTGGATGATCAAGCTCAACCAAATGAAGAAGATCAAGACAAGATTGAAAAAGAAGTTGACACTCCAGAACATCAAGATCTACCTAAGGAGTGGAGGTATGCTCATGGACATCCTAAGGAATTAATCTTAGGTGATCCATCTAAAGGGATAAGAACTCGTGCTTCTATTAGAAATGAATGTGATTATATTGCTTTTGTATCTCAAGTAGAACCTCGATGTTTTGAATAAGCTGAAAAAGACTCTAATTGGATCAATGCTATGCAAAAAGAACTAATACAATTTGACAGAAGTAATGTTTGGACACTTATAAAGAGATCATCTAATGTTTCAATTATTGGCACTAAATAGGTGTTTAGGAATAAATTATATGAAAATAGTATCATTATTAGAAATAAAGCTAGGCTAGTTGCTAAAAGCTACAATCAGGAGGAAGGGATTGACTTTGATGAAACTTTTATTCCTGTTGCTAGACTTGAAGCAATTAGACTATTATTAGTATTTGCTTATTTTATGAATTTCAAACTATTTCAAATGAATGTTAAGAGTGCTTTCTTGAATGGTTTTATAAATAAAAAGATTTTTGTTGAACAATCACCTGGATTTGAAAATCATGCATATCCTGATCATGTTTTCAAATTACACAAAGCACTTTATGGATTAAAGCAAGCACCTAGAGCATGGTATGAAAGACTAAGCAAATTTCTTATTGAAAATAAATTTTCTAGAGGAAATGTTGACAAAACTCTAGTTATGAAAAGAAAAGCTAATGATTTATTAGTAGTACAAATATATGTTGATGATATCATTTTCGGTGCTACTAATGAAATTCTTTGTCAAGAGTTTCTATGCTAATGTAAGGTAAGTTCAAGATGAGCATGATAGGAGAACTCAATTTCTTTCTCGAACTCCAAATCAAGTAAATTTCAGATGGTATCTTCATCAACCAAGCTAAGTACACAAGAGAAATTATTAAAAAGTTTGGAATGGAGACTACTAAACTAATAGATACGCCTATGAGCCCTTCTTGTAAACTTGATAAAGATGAACATGATAAATCTGTAGATCAACAGTTATACAGAGGCATGATAGACTCCTTATTGTATTTAACTGCTAGTAGACCAGATATAATGTTTAGTGTTTGCATGTGTGCTAGATATCAGTCTGAACCTAAAGAATCATATCTTATGGCTGTTAAGTGCATTATTAGATATCTGTCTGGTACTATTAGTATTAGTTTATGGTATGATAGAAATTCATCTGCTGAATTGATTAGATATTCTGATGTGGATTTTGCTGGTTGTAGACTAGATAGAAAGAGTACTAGTGGAACTTGTCAATTTCTTGGGGTTAACTTAATCTCATTGTTTAGCAAGAACAAACTTCAGTTGCACTATCCACGGCTAAGGCTGAATATATTGTAGCAAGAAGTTGTTGTGCTCAAATCTTATGGATTAAACAACAACTTGAAGACTTTGGAATCAAGTTGACTAGTACTCCTATTAAATATGATAATACCAGTGCTATTTGCTTATCTAAAAATCCTGTTCAACATTCTAGGAGTAAGTACATTGAAATTGGATATCATTTCATTAGGGATCATGTAGAAAACAATAACATTTTGCTTGAATTTATATGTACTAAATTTCAATTAGCAGATATTTTGACTAAACCTCTTCTTGAAGATCGATTCTGTATGATTAGAAGAGAGCTCGGGATCATCAATCCATTTGATTAAAATTTTTCTTTAATTTGACTCAAATTAGATCTTTTTGACCTTAATCATGATAAATCATGATTAATCATTATTGATTTGACTCCAAAAAATATGTTATTTCAATTGATTTTGATCATTCTGCGAAATTTTCAAATTTTCAGTTTTCAAGTTGATGTGTCAACACATCATGAGTCGACACCAAAATGTGTCGACACATGCGTGAGCCGACACATGACCGACAGCAAACTGAGATTTAAGGGTTTCCGAACCATTTTTCCCTAAATTTCTTTCTCCTCCAAGTCGACACATTGAATCAAGGTATCCATACTATTCATCCTCTCATTTCCTTGCTTCTGTACGCTGTTTTCTTGGATTTGAAAGTTCGGTAGCCATTTTTGTTGGATTTCTTCCTAGGATTTAGCTCCTAAATCCTAGAAACCCCCACTTTCCACCAAAAACCTTGCCCAAACTTTGATTCTTGACAATGGGTCCTCGCAAACAAGTCGCTCACCGACCTCGTCGGTCACAGCAAGAAGAAAAGCGGAGAACAAAGGCCCAACACGAGTCTAGAGCTCCGGATCTGCCTACACGACTGTTGTTTGTTCCTTCTATCTGGATGAGCTCCAAGACAGTAGTTGGAGGATGCCGAGTGGACTTTTCTTTCATAGACCAACAGCATATCCGGATTGGAGATTGGATTAGACATGCTGGGTTGGCCACTTTTTGTTCACTTAGTGAGAGATAGTACCCAGGGCTGATGAGAGAGTTCTATGGATCACTTGCCCGAGGGACTGATGGCTAGATTGCTCAGGTCAGAGGACGGGATATCCCCATTTCTTCAGAGGTTCTGAGCAGAGTATGGGATATACCCATGACTGGGTCTATAGTTGACAATCTGATGGACCGAGTTAGTGGTCTCCAGTGTATTTTCGAGTCTGACATTTTATCGGAGGGAGCCACTGTACCAGCTTCTAGACTATTCACAGAGATGAGACTATTGCACCATATTGTTGCCCGGATTCTTCTATCGAAGATCGATCGTTTCGACAACATCACCGAGCGGGAGTTGCTCATGATGGTCTCACTAATTCAGCGCATGTCGATATGTCTTCCTGTTTTGATGGTACATCAGATTACTGAGGCATCGTCTAGTCAGCAGCTCTACTTGCCTTACGGCATGGGATTGACTTACTGTTCAGGGAGTATGGAGTCAGCTTCCAGGATGAGCCTTATCATTACTTGATCCATACTAATGTGTATGACATCAAGTAATTGCATCGCATGGGTTATCATTTGGTCCGAGGCCAGTGGACACGGAGGATATCAGGTCAGGCCGAGGACAGAGCTGATGGTGATGAGGACATAGCAGAGGAGGAGCGGATTCTTTTCGATGAGGCTAGACCTAGTGAGACTCAGCCTGAGATTGTAGCACAGCCAGCTCAATCTGATCCTTCTATATCTGCACAGCCTCAGCCAGTGTAGATGGAGACTCATGGCATGTCAGACAGCTTAGAGGACAGAGTCAGACGCATCGAGATCGATGTATTCATCATGAGGCAGCATCTAGATGTTTGCATTGTTCAGACGAGAGAGAGCTATATTGGTCTTAGTGATGTCATTTTGGCTATTCTCTCAGCACTGTCCAGATCTTCGACGAGTGCTCCTGCTGCAGACACCGTTCCTGCTTCTGTTCATGTACCTGCTCTAGCACCAGCTGATGACCTTGCTGATTTTGTTACTAGTATTGAGACTACTATTGGAGACAGAGATAGAGACATAGTTATTGAAGATATTGATGGAGACGAGGAGACTGACTCAGACCGTTTTGACATTGGTGATCTTACATCAAAGCCAGTTACGGAGGTGATGGATGACGTGCCTGCGAGCCCTGTTGACCCATCCTTCTCACCTGTCCCGATTCCTGATCCATCCTCTCCTTCCAGATCAGATGATCACACTCCAGTTCCTATTCCTATTCCTATTCCTATTCCTATTCTCACTCCTATCATTGATATACCTACTGTTGATCTACCTGACTTTGATACTTCATTCATTGATTCTCCTGATATTCATACACCTATCATCCAGACTCCCACTATTGACACACACATTGTAGATACACCGACACTTTCTTCAACTGATACTGTTATTCTTGATACGTCTGTATCATCAGCTGTTACACCTACTCTTGATACTCATATCACTGATACTCCTATTCTTCATACATCCTCATTGATTCGAGAGCTTGGGTTTTATACACCCAGCTTTCAGTATCTTGATTCCAGTCCTACTTTTGATCATACACCTCTCCCAACTATTGCTGAGATGATTCACCCGATCTGTTTAGTTCCTACGGAGGACGTAGTTCCTACCTCTACTGCTTCAGCCAGAGATCGGACTTATATTCGTCCCAGAGGACGTGGACGCCATACCCCTCCTCAGTCGACCAGGACCAGACTTCGAGATCTTCGATCGAGATGGCTGCGAGCTCGATCCTTCACTGATACAGGACCAATTGAGATCGGTTCATCTTCTGATGACTCGATGGATGAGGATTAGGATTTTGATGTACTCTTAGATAGTTTACTTTCATGCTTCTATGTACTTTTGTCTTTGAAATGTATCATTTTGCTGTACAAATTCCAAGTTTATATGAAAACACTTATCATTTCTCATCTTTATATATTTGATGGAATGATTGTTAAATCTTGAATTGCTTTTATACTTCATGATCTTCACTTATATTGCTTGTATGAGTACTTGTCTATTCAATTTATTTATTTCCCTACCTTTTTAATAATAACAAAAAGGGGGAGTAATTTAGTAAAATTTAAGTATACGTGGAGAGCAATTTTTTTGAAATGTGATATGTATACTTGTGATTTTTTTTGAAATGTGATATGGTACTTGTGATATGCAAGAAATAGATTTTTTTTGAAAAACCTGAATTGAAGAACATTTACAAAATTCCTTAAGAAATGGGGAGCTTTACTCTATGTTCAATTGAAAATCCTTTCAAAGTGAATTTAATTCTTAAAACCCCTCTTTCAATGTTTTGAAAAGATTTTTACAAATTTCGTTATGAATCATGGATTCAGGGGGAGCTTTGTTATTTGCTGAATTTTTCTTGTAAGAGTATCATGATACATGTTCTCAAATTTATTTGAATGAATATCAAAGTTCTGATACTCTCTATACTTGTAACAAGCTCTAATACTATTACTTGTGTTTTGAATGATCCCATCTTTAATGCAAGTAATGTTGATATACTTAATGCTTTCAATATTGTGCACCTTGATCAATTCTCTTAAAGCCTTATTTTAAAAGCAATTTATACTTAAGGATTTTGTCATCATCAAAAAGGGAGAGATTGTTGACTCCACTAATTGATTTTGATGATAAGCAAAACAGTTAAGTATAAGTTGAGGACTAATGATTTGCTTTAAGTGTGTTTTTATTGAAAGGGTGCTCACAAAATTTGAAGAAGCCAAGTGGTTTTGAAGAATCCAAGTTTATGATGAAAAGATTGATCAAAAGAAGACTTGGACACTTATGAGATGGTTGAATGGATAGCTAAGTTAAGTAGAAACTTGTTCCAGCTCAAAATCAGTAGTTTCTATGTATTTTTCAGTGATGTGTCGATATATAACATGAAGTGTCAACACATGGAGATGAAGTATCGACTCAGGCCGGTACGTAGCAAAGTTTCAATTGGCACAGATGAAGTGTCAACACATGGACCTGATATATCAACTCAAGGTGTCGACACATGGATCAACACATCGCCTGAGACTTTCAAATCACAAAACTTGCAGAAGTTGAAGGAACAGTTAAAGTGTCGATACATGGAAGCAAGATGTCGACTCAAAGTGTCGACTCAACTGAGAAGGTGTCGACACATCTGAGATTTCCAGAGAATCTGAATGGAGCATTTTGAACTATGTGTCAACTCAAGAAGAACATGTGTCGACCTTATGTGTCGACTCAACTGAGAAAGTGTCGATACATGGAGTTCTGACAACAGTAACGACTAGTTTTTTCAAGCACAGAACTCATCCAAATACCCCCCAATGGCTAGTTTTTCAAGTGTAATGGCTAGATTTCGGTTTTGAGGCCTTGAGAAGGTATTTATATACTCCAAATCAAATCAAAATACAACATATTGAATATCCTTAAAGAGTTTAGAGAGAAAAGAAGAGAGAAGATCCTTAACTCCTATTCACTCAAGGTTCAACCACTCTCAAGCAAAAGGAAGCCTCCAAGCATTCAAAGCCATCAAGAGCATTGAAGATCATTCAATCTTGGGCATTCAAAAGGTTTCAACAAGAGCAAAGCAACACTATATCGACTTATTTGATTTATTATTGAAAGCTTATATTGGTTCTTTATTTCTCTACTTATATCTTGTAAAGGTTATTGGTTAGCCTATTGGAAAACCAAGTGAGGTTATTGGTAAGCCTTGGAAAACCAATTAGGTTGGTGGTTAGCCCGCAAAACCACTAAGGTTCTTGGTTAGCTCAGAAAACCAAGGAAGGTTTTTGGTTAGCTTTGTGAAAACCAATTAGGTTCTTGGTTAGCCCATAAAACCAAGTGGGGTTGTGACTTATGAACCTTGTAAAACAAGTTGGGTTTTGATTAGTGAGCCCGGAAAACTAATCGACTGTAATCAGTGTGATTATAGTGAATTCCCAAGAAGATCTTGGGGAGTGGATGTAGGTGCATTGTTGGCACTGAACCATTATAGTTTGTTGTGTTTGTGATTGCTTGATCTCTCCCTCCTTGCTCTTTATATTTTGCTTATTGCTTTTAATTTTCGCTGCACTATTATTCTAGAGCATTGCAATTAAATTATAGTACCTTGCTGAATTGGATTACATATCTTGTTTTATAAAGTTTGTAGCTTATGATATTAAGCTTAGCCTTAAATTTTTAGAGACCCAATTCACCCCTCCTCTTGAGTTGCTTTCTAGGCAACACTTATAGTTTTAACATCATGTAACATCATTTATTATGCATGTGCCATGTATCATGGTACGGGGGTATAAGATGTGTCCTTTTGATTTTTCTTTGTAACATTTATTCTTTCTATAGGCTGATCAGCATGGGAGGGAGACTAGTGAGGTGGAGTTTTATCGGATGACTCACGTTCACCAGGATGGCAGTTTTGTTCGGGAGGAGTCCAGAGATTTATTTATTTTTCTTATTTATATTATATCATGATTTATAATTTTATTTTTATTAAATATTAATATATGATTATTTATAAAACATAGGAGAGGGCTACCTCTCTGATCGCCGAGCGTGGTGGCAAGTCTACATCATCTATGCAGAGCAGTCATGTCGAGACCGAGGTATTCTCGGAGTTGATGGGACCAGAGCATTATGGAGAGTAAGGGATTATGGGATTAGAGTTATCCCTACTCAGTTATCTCAGGTGAGTAGATTTACTCGGAATGCTAGAGATAATTCTGATGATTCATGTGTTTGTAGACTTGAGGATGAGATAGCAGTGCTCAGACAGACACGTGATACAGACAGAGCAGAGATGCAGATTATGAAAGCTCAGCTTGAGCATCTTACATCTGTGCTGCATATGTTCATACCATCTCAGGTAAGTAATTGTATATAACTACATATATATATATATATATATTTTGTATGTATGTAATAATTTAGAATATATTGTAATGTAGGTATCGTAACTATATATATGTATATCTTATAGGTTTCTGATGTATCTGCTAGTCATAGACAGGACGACGACCAGCCTCCTGCGGACCATTGATGCTAGTCGATTCCTTATTATTATTATTATTATTGTATGTCTTTTAATATATTTGAACTTGGATCGAGTTTGAACATTTGTTGATACTTTTTATATATATAAAACACTCTTTATATTGACATCATGTATATTTGGTGTTTGGAGTAATATTATGAATGTTGTGTTTGTGTGATACAGGTTTCAATGAAATGATGTTTGATTCCATTTTGTATGTCTTTGACTTTGTGTGATACAGGTTTCAATGAAATGATATTTGATTTTGGTGATAATGTATACATTGTTGTACAAATTTATAGATATTTGGTTTCGTATACATTGTTGTACATATTTGTATATGTGATATAGGTTTCATTGTTGTATAGATTTATCTTTGGCTTTGTATCATATAGGTATTATTAAAAAAAAAAATAAAGCTTGCCGACTCTTTAAAGCATCACTATCTTGCCGATTGTCGGTGCTTTAAAGCATCGGTAGGTTTAAAGGTTGCCGACGCTCTAAAGCATCGCTAGGTTTTAAACCTGCCGACGCTTTAAAGCATCATTAGGTTTAAATCCTACCAACGCTTTAAAGATCAGCAGGTTTAAAACCTAGGGACGCTTTAAAACATTGCTATGTTTAATGTCTGCCGATGCTTTTAAAAAGTGTCGCTATATTTAAAGCCTACCGATGCTTTAAAGCGTCGCTAGGTTTTAAACTTGACGATGCTTTAAAGCATCGCTAAACCTACTGATACTTTTTGAAAGCGTCGACAGGTTACGTCCCCATTCTTGCATACTCGACACCTTTGCAATGCTTTTAAAAGCGTCGGGAGCTTTCTTGCCAATGCTTAAAAATATCGGCAAACGTTTTTAATAGCATCAACAATGACCTCATTTCCTGTAGTGGTATATGTTTCTAAAATGTTACCTAATTTATTTTTTAAAAAAATTATAATTTTATTAAAATGATCACCAAAGTGATTTGACATGTGGTTTGTTAAGATTGTTTTTAAATTTATTTATCTCTAAATCCTAAAAGCTTTGATTAATATGTTTGTATTATTTTTTTATCTAATTTGATATGCTGCAATACAGGTTTAAGAAAATCTTCAATTAATTTTTCACACAAATAATTTATAACTAAACAAACTAGAATAGTTATAAACAAATAAAATAAATAATACTTTAATTTTTAAAAAAATTCAATAATACTTATAAATATAACTAAATATACCGCCAGTGTCTATAAACAATCAATATATAAATATATAAAATTTGATATAAACAAACAATATATATCTATATGCTTGCGGTACAAAACAATCAAATCTCTTTTAGATTGTTAAGATATATTATATAAAATCAATATTTTTATATGTTTTAAAAGAAATTTGAAAATATTTTTTATCAGTATGAAATAGTTTGATGTGTCAAATAATTTATGTAACATAATATTTTTTATGTGATAAATATTTAAAAAAAAATAGAAAATAAAACAAAGTTTTGAATTCTTGTCTAAAAGATAGATAAAATCACTGTCGTAAAGAAGATTTGGCATCCTTCTCGTTCGAAGAGCAACTGGACCTCACACTCTCCTCTAAGGTGTAACCTAGAAGCTAACACTTTAAAGTTCGTCGATGGCACGATCTCGAATGAACAAACATTGATCAAGCCCATCATCCATCCCAAATTTTCAAATAAAAAAATAATAATAATAATATAAAATGAGAGAGAAATTGAGAGATTTGAGAGAGGCACTTAAAAATTTTGGATTGATTATATGACTGGGATAGAGACCTATTTATAGGCTCGAAATCTCAAAAAAAATTCTAAAAATTGTTAAAATAATTGAAATCAAAATTAAATTAAAAAATATAAAAAATGGCCAAACGGGCCGGCGCATGGTGCACCTCGTGGGTAATGGCCGTCGGCCTGACTTGTGCGCGGTGCCCACAGGCTGGGCCAGTAGAGCGCTCGCCCGCATGCAATGTGCGCGTGGATTGCGCTCGTGTTTGCATGCAGGTGGGGAGAAAAATTAATTAATTTTTTAAATAGATAAAGTTAACAATATTTTGGATAGAGCTCTTGAATTTAATCAGAGTCGGAGATTATCTTATGATAACGCACAGCACATCTCTAAAAAACTAGTTTTCACTACTTTTCTTCGAGTTTTAAGTATCAATTTAATAAATAATTCCTATTGTTAGTTCAATTAAACCGTAATCAGCTAGTGTGAAAACCGGATTTACATTACATATTCCTAACACATTATAAGGGAAAAAAGATATAAAAGGACGAATGCATACAATTGGCTGTTGCAATCCTTAAAAAAAAAAAAAAAAAATTGGTTAATGCAAGCTGTAATTAAAATTGGATGGATTTTGGATCTATTTGGGCAAGGTAAAAAAATATAAGGTTGACATTACAATAATTCAAAATATAAAATAAATTTCACAACTTGTACAAAATGCAGGATTATTTATTTTTAGTCCTAATTTAAAACAAAAGAATTTTTTTGAGTAAGGAAAACAAAAGGAAATGGAAATATTTTTGCCGATTTCTTTGTTTACATTTTTCGTGTGGAAGTAGGAAAAATAGGCAAATGTTGGTAGGGTCAAACGAGGGATAAATTAGAGCTGGGATTTTTTTACAAGATATAAGTTCAAAAATAATAAAAATATTATGATGAAGTTTAAATCTATAGCTTCCATTATAATTGTAATGAATTATGCATGTGATTGTAAAAATGAAAAGGCATTGTTGAATTGTAACAAATAAACCAAGGAGTTCCTTTTTTCTTTTTTTTTTCCCCAAAACATTGAACAAACCAAAAGTTCTAGAGTTTTTTATATTTTATATTTTTTCATAAATTTTAATTAGGTATAATTAGATTATCAAATTTTTAAAATTTTATGGTTGATGTCATGACTCTAACTTCCGTTTGATGGCTATGACAGAGATCATCACCTGCTGATGTAACATCGAGTCAAGATAAAAATGAAAAATTAATACAAATTCAATTTTTTTTTATGATTAATTAGAAACAAAATATAGAGCAATAGAAGCCAACATCGAATGATTGATCAAAAACAAAATATAACTTTCTTTGGCCAAGTCGTTCACACGCCAATGGAAGCAAGCCAACATCAAATGATTACGTACGTGCCCAGGAGTACATAATCTTTGGCTCAATAAAAGGTAGGTGAGGGACCATGGGCGCTTGGTGAGAGAAAGAAGAATGTGGATTTGGATGATGGAGCTCCATGTCCCCATGCACATAGGATGGGGAACGTAGAAGGCTCTATGTCATTGTCCAATTCATGCTGGCATGGACCCATTGTGGGGTCTTTTTGTATTTGGACTGCATGCAAGGGGTTCGCAGATAGGCTTAGATGAGGTAAGATGATTTGTATATGTACATGGGATGTTTTAACCTTAGGATGGCCACCCAATGAGTGATATATGTACAAGGGGTTTGGGATATTTTTCAGGTAAAAGAATGATTGATTTTCTTTAGTGATACAAATCATTGGATTGCACCTTGTATGGATTTCAAAGCATACCAATTATTTTTTCTTCCATTTGCTTGTACAAATCTTTAAACGAATGTTATGCAATCTAATTATTGATACCATGAAAGAAAGAAAGAAAATCATTCTTTTACGTGAAAGGTAAAACCGGAACTCCAATTGTGAACCACCTTGGAAGCCAAGACTTGCATGCAATGAGATGTTCAAGATATTCATGAGAGCTAGTTGATCATGTAAAAGTAAATCTGCTGTCTTTGAGGACGGAAGGGCTCCAACTTTGTGTAATTGGAATTAGAACTAGGAGTGAATTCTGCACTCCAATGATCAAGCGTTTCCAACTTATACCTATCTAAACACATATCCAAGATTTGGACCCACAGCTGAGTATATAGGCTTTAAATTAGGTTGATTAATGACCTTACAAAAGTAAATCCAACCTATAGACTCTACCAGACATGTCAAGTAGTTAGTTCAGGTCTGTGTAAAATTGACCCAAAGGTTGTGATCACATCTAAGTCACTCCATTTAGTTAACTTGCAGCCCTACATATGAACATGCATGAAGGTTGACATGATGGTTGGGTTGCTCACTTGATCTTAAACATAAACCACAAAGAATGAAATATAGGAAGCATGCTTCAGCATTGTTTCAGAAATAGTTTATATTTTGTGTTCCAAGATATATGCAGTAGAGGAGAACCATTGTGTGAGGCAGGCTGGCAAAATGCAGGTGTCTCACAAATTTTATATTGTGACATGGATCTTGATGAGGCCTGCAGGCAATCTTGGACTAGAGTTAGCCCTCCCTGGACCCCTAAAAGAGTCTCCAGGCTTCAAGAAGGGCATCCAAGTTTACAAGATATTAGTATGGAAAATGTGCAATAAACATAAGATTTGAGAAGAATATATACGGGCTAACTTAGGGCCCTTTGGTATTTGTTTTTTCTGTTTTTGTTTTCAAAAACCCAAGAAGAAGAACCAACCAGTCTGAAGAACATCCTTGATAAAACCCCCTTTTTTTTGCTGAATTTTTTTTTGTGGGATCATTAAAAGCATTTTGATAGCAAGGATTTATCGTCTTAAGAAAGGGATAATGAAAGCAAGGAAGAGTAGGAGTTTCGTTCAGATGATATCTTCAACATCAATCTCCATCATTAATTTCCATGTGGTATTTCACTAATTTGTAAAGAAATAAAAACTAAAAAACAACAACAATACTGAACAGGCCTTCAACCATGGTCATGGAATATGGATGTTGATAATGTGCTTGCATGGTTTTGAGGATATTAATAAGATTATTATGAGTCCATAAGAGGCTAAAAGTTAATGATAATATAAGATCATGCTACTGTTTATGTACATAAAACCTATCAATTAGTAAGCTGAAAATTGTAAGCTTGATAGTTTAATCAGAATTTGCTAGAAAAACCTGGTGGGTTCACCAGGGGCATCACAGCAGCCAAAAGGCGCATCATCTAATGTTGACCGTATCAAACACTATAGGACTGATCCTCGTTATATCAACACACTTACAATGAACCACAATCAACTTTGAAGTTAAAATAAATGGTAAAGATTATTGTCAGAGTGGAGAAATGTAATCAAACGAACAATGTAGTCTGTTCTACACAAAAAGGACCACAAAGTGGTTAAAATTTCATGTAGCAGCTTCCTGTGACCTTGTAGTTAATCATGGATTTACATTGTCCTTGCTTGAGATGGTTACACATTCAATGAGCAAATCCATCTGACATTTAGCC
Organism: Areca catechu; assembly: GCA_021397845.1. NCBI lineage: Eukaryota > Viridiplantae > Streptophyta > Magnoliopsida > Arecales > Arecaceae > Areca > Areca catechu. The sequence continues at coordinate 160,961,238 of CM038050.1, forward strand.
AAGGCATTTGGTGGAAAAAATAACTCGAAACTGGCATAACATATTCTTCGATGCTTTCTATACATGCAATGACAAAACCAAACAAGAACCTGTCCCCTTTCCTGCAATTCACTCGGTCATCCCTCCCTGAACGTAGAAATTCCTTTCGCATCGATTTTCTGATGCATGATGCTAGGACGAAATATTCAACCCTCCTGATATGGCAGCTGGATGCCCAAGTATGCAAAAAAAAATTAATCTTCCTAACCACCGAGCTATGCACCATCACTGGGAAAGATCATCCTACAATCTCACAAACTCTGAGCACTTACAGCATACATTGGAATGCAAAGCTGAAGTCCAGCCATTATTTTTTCCTCACATCAGGCAATCAGCACAACTGCTCAAAGCCTTGAAGTGGCAGTTCATAAAAAGCACCATGGTATGAATGCTCATCAGTTTTTCGATTGCAAATCAACTCAATTCTACAAGTTGGGTCACTGGATTGGAATCTTCATACTGAGATCTTGGTACTCTAGGATGTTAGCATAGAATGATTCTTTGTTTTGAGTTGCTAATAGAGCTCCTGTCTTCTCAAGCATATATCTTCTGAAGATCCCGTCTCCTCATCAACATGCTTCAGCAACTCCCCATTTCCACTACAAAGCCTAGCAGTCAAATTTGGGGATAACGATGCATGCATACCTGCATCATGTTCAAAACAGACCGCATACAATGAGCAATAGTTAGAAAGCAAGCAAAGTAGAAAATCAAACTTGTTTGAGGGACATGGCAAAGCAGCTCACGCACTTCTTGACGAGTTCCTGTCATAGTCCTTCGTTACATGTAATAAAATGGTTCCAGAAAGAACAACAATGAAGCCACAAATTTCAGAAATGATGCTTCCTATGCTTTGTCCATCCCAATCCTACAATCATGTTTGAACTTGACTCTTAGTGACTCTTCAACCAATGATCAGAACACCCACAAAAAGGCCCCCAAAGAAATCCTTCTCATAAAAAAAAGGGAAAAGAGCTCTGACTGGATGGTGGTGTCAGAGAAACCAGATGTGCATCACAATAAGGTGGAAGTGTACGGGGTCTTTCCATTGATCTGATTTATGGAGACAATCTTATGCATTACAAAGAAATGCATGCCACGTAGCCCCATATTAAATATCAATTACTTGTGTCACCAAGGTGCTCTTGCTTTCTTATGCACTAAAATGGAGACATCAAATGATAACTCGCCTCTTAAATATGTTCCCAAACAAACTATAAATTGTTTGGAATAACAGACAACTGACCATTACTTTTAGGAAGTTGAATGTCAAGGCACAATTTCACAAAATTCCCAGTCATACAAGTCATGCAAACATCCAAAAAAAGTCTGTCACTGCTGCAAAAACAGGAACAGATCAATCCTATCAGCAGCAGGCCTACAGTCTTCCTTTATCACCATAAGTGAGCAGGATATAAGTTGATTATTAAGGGGTGGGAGAACTGCAACTTTCCTACTAAGGTCAGATCATATGTTAGATGTGACTTTTGGGCAACACTTATCCTGCAAGTGGTGCTTAGCTTATATATTCCAAAATGAAGGGAAGACAATTCTGATGACTGCCAGACCATGAACAATTGTCAAACAAAAGATCGATGGTAAACTATGAAATTTCTGAGCTTCGTCCATGTGGACCAAGCAGTTACATTGTTAAAATTAACACTGATGCCAGACATCAGTAAGTCGGCTATAATTTCCAATGTGGATGCCAAGCATACGTGATTGCAAGATCGGTCCTTAACGGAATGATTACAACTCTATGCAAGGACATTTTTATCAGAACCTGCAATTAGTGCAATTATCAAACAGTACCTTGAACATTATGACACTCGCAAGTATTGTAAGTGTGGTGAACATCACATAGTATATCGGAGACACAATGGCAGTATTAAAAGTGTCCAGAGCCTGAAAAACAAAAAAAAAGACTCAATTAAAAAAATATCTAGCAGATGCATAAAAAAATTAAAATAAACATTTTGATTTTCTGCATTTAGATAAAAACTCTATCACATACAAGATTAGATAGCTTTGTAGCATAACAAGATAAGATATATGATGGACAACCAAAGCGTGGTCAAGCACATTAAAGCCACTATCCAGGTGATTATTCCAATATGGTTGCACGATACCTAGAAAAAAGGTTGACAGAGACTATATGTAAAATTTGGTTTCTTATGATATCAATGGAGAACAGTTGCTAATACTTTCTTCCACTTAATGGCATTCCACCTATTAACAATTATACGGTTAAACTGCTTTGGCTACTAAATTAGTTTCAGTTTTTTACAAAATTTAAAATGTGATTCATGCACACAGATTTCCTAATTAATTGCTGCCATTTTACAATGTGATATATTTATCAGAAGCTTCTTCAGTCTTACAACTTATAGAACTTCTTATGACTTAACAGTACGTGTATCCCTAGCCACTGCATACTTTGAAGTTAATGCAGCTATCTACAACTTTTCTCTTTACTTGAACCATGATTTAGTAATCACATCCTTAAATTGTTTGAGCGATTATTACTCATTCGGTTGATGTTATTAATTTAAACATTGTGAGTGATGTAGAATTTTCATCATACAACTAACTCGTAAAGATAATCATAATATCAAGATATCCATTCGTGAAAGCAAATCTACAATTGGGCCCTTACTAAGCACACACAAAAAAGCTGTCCAAAAAGAAAATATTCAGTACCTAGCCTTAATCATATTAAAACACAGTGATTCCCTAGACTTATTTAGACATGGAGGAACTATCACTTAATCTAACAAACAAGAAGGGAATTTTCATACTACTGGAATGATAAATCTCCAATAGATATAAATATTACTTGACAAATATGGGAAGTGATGACAACATTCCACATGGCAAACAATATAATAACCACTCACAAGGCAGATGTTTAAATAGCACCTATTCTCCTTCTATCCTCTATTTTCTCGTTAACTGTCAGTAAATCTTAATCGTTGATTCCTAGAAATCTAGTTCAGAATTTCAAGTTCTTGATATCGATAGTAACCTTATAGTTGCATCTTGCTTTCTTAACTTCCCCCCCAACACAGCTTCTCTCTTACTAAATCGATCCATCCCAAATCAGCCAACATATCAGACGTGTTCAGTCTCATATGTCCATCTATATAAAAGATAATGAATGCATATAATGGACATAAACACAGGTAAGTTAAATTTAGTTTTCTTCCTTTTTGATGTTTCCTCTTCTCCTCTTTTGTGGGGTGCAGGGGGCAGTGGGGGGTGGAGATGGCTTCAATAAAATGATGCAAGGATTGATGGATGATTCTGATGGGCATGGCTGGCTGAGATCAAAATCAAAAATAGGATTCTTATTTAAAAGCAATCTGTACTTAAGAAAAACAAGAGGAACAAACACTAGAGAGAAGCTGCATTTGGGAAGAGATGAGTGGTGGATTGAAAAATGTTGACTGTTGCAGAGAGAATGTTTCACAAAGGTAAAGTTGGTATTATATACATGCATATCCTGCTACTTTTGTATTTATTTCTCCAAAGCAAAGCCCATATCATGCACTGAAAAATTTTCTATTCCTCAAAAATCAAGATTGTAATTTACGAATATCCCTTTTCAACTTCGACCCTTTTCAGAATTTTTGGACAGCAAGTCTCTTAGAGTCCCATTTGATCTACGAAAACCTCCATAGTATGGTAAACCAGAACCCTAAGCTCCAAGGATCACATCAGTTTGGGGCAGCTCAAAATGAGTCTGCACAGATGTGTCAATCATCATGGATTACCAAGTGGAATTTGTAGCCAACCCAATAAGCTGATTTTGCACTAGTATTAGGCTCAAGTGTTTGGAGCCAACCTCTATGAAGTTTATCCCGAATAAGTGATGGGTATGGAAAAATGTTAAACTCTCAATTTATTCATTCGAACCTCAAATCACTAAAGAAGACTCGACCGATAAAAAATTAGAAACTCTTTTTTAATTTCACCCTGCTTTAATCAAAGATTTCTTGAGTCATCATTTGATGAGATTGCATGGGATAAGTACTCCTCTTACCAGGAGTAACCGATTGCTTATTGACCTACTCATAACCTTCATACATAATTCACCATATCCATGAACATCCCGTACATGGTTAAGTCATGAATGAGTATGAACCAAAACATGGATTCATGAGTATAAGATACCATGATGATCTCAGATTTAAGATACAATGATGATCTCAGGTCTAAGATACCATGATGATCTCAGGTCTAAGAATCATTTGCATAACTTCTACTAAGAGAATCAGCTTTTGACAAATAAGACTTCCATAAGATGTTCTCATAACATATCAATTCAGTTAACTCATACCCTGATGAGCACCCACATCCTCGTATTGATATCCCTATACAAGTAGTCGTGAGACCAACCACTCTCTTCATCAAGCATATATAGGATGTGCTAGTCTCTCTAGAAACATCGATCCCCGACTCGATTATCCTATGACAAGAATTATTTTAAATTAGGATTTATAAGATCTTAGATCTCACTATATGAACTCCATCATAATCCTAAAATCATTGCCTTAATTTATGGGGTTCATCGTAATCTTAAAACAACAAAGTATAAGACACAACATATGATGAAACAAAATGCCTTTTATTAATATCATACTTGAGTCAGAAGAATTTTATAGATAAGCCCCTATTTTATAAGAAATATGATTGGCTTTTAGGGCACTATTCTTTCAGATTTTTCTATGGGCATTAAGATATGATATTAAGGGATATAACTTGGATCAAGGTTCACCATCCACTATCAAACCCCATATTGGTAAAATCTTGATATAGTGTCGCTATGCCTGGTCTAGGGGTCAGTTTGGCATATCAACACTCAGTATGCCCCCTATACTGTGTCCGGTGTGCATCGCTATAGATTGGTAAGGTGTATCGTGTGATTTGAACCCTTGACATTGATTTCTAGCCAATTAATCCTAAGCAAAGTTTTGTGCCCCAAGGAAAAATGAAGAGAAAAAGAGTGCACGAGGGGAAGAGAGAGAAGAGTGGCTTCTGTGCAAAGGGAGTTGTCTTTCTATTTTCCTTCACTTTTGCCTCCCTTCCCATCCTTCCCATTCCAATACCAACATACTCAAGTTCATTAATGCTTGGCTTGTCCTTGGTCAGAACATAGGGCGATGGGTTTACCCAATCTACAACTTACCATTATTCCACCGTAAAAGTATGGTCTCTCTCTCTCTCTCATCAACTATGAACAATAGGGTCAGATCAAATTCTAGTGCATGGGTTCAAATCTAAATATTGGTATCCATCCTATTTTGGTCCCAGTTTAGTATGGTACCAAGATGGTAGAGCAGACTAGGTTAGACAGGAACAACTATTAATAACAAGAATAAAGAGAAAAAATAAAAAATTTTAAATTGATATCCTAGGATGCTAGGCCACTCGAGTATTGATATGCAACCATCTCACACTATCCTAGCCTCGAGAAGTCTGGGACAAACTAGAAAAATCTAGAAGAACATAGTTTAAAGAGACCTAGAGTCTAGATGTGTCCTGAGATTCAGTCTCTCCTGTCTAGCATGGTACAACCATGATGTACCATGTCCTTGATCCTTGTTCCACTATATAATAAAAGGGATAAACCCATCATAGAACAAGATCAAAATCCTTTAAATAAAAAATATGACTCCAGTAGCATTAATTTACTATCAACCTTCAAACTAGTCAAATTGTACATTTGAAACTAAAATAGTGACTACATCTTAATACCTTCCCTCTTGAAAAAAAGATTTCTCATTCTTGATAAATGAATATTTTATAACATATTATTTAGTGTTATGATAGTTGATTTTTTAGTCAATAACAACAATACATCATTTTTCAACTATTTTTTTGAAAGTTCGATTTTTTGCATCAATTTTGCCCTAAAAGAAATTGTATAATTTGAGGAATAATTTCTTTATCAAGTGAAAGGTGATTAAAAAAGTACTATAATTACATTTTTATTATTATCTATTACTACTATAATAGCCATCATAATAATGATTTTAAATATCAAATTAATAAATTTTGTAGCAAATAACAATTGTTATTTGCTCTTATAGCTGATACAAGAGGAAGATAGATCTATAATGATCACTTATTAATAGATATATTAAGTGAGTATTATATTATCTATTCTTTTAATGATAAGTGAGTATAAGTGATAGATAATGAAGGATCTTACTATTATTAATATTAAGTATCAATTACAAAGTACCAATGGTACTTGTATAATTGATATCAATATAATTAATAATTGAGAATTTTATCTAACTATAATAGATAAATATTATACTTACCTCTACTATATAATTATATCGGTTTAGATATTTAATGGGAGTTTTAGCTTGGCCATCATTAAAGCTCATTGTTTAATCTATAATAGAAATTTGGTTATTGAAGCCTTCTATTTATTATAATTTGTTACATTAATATATTGCATTTCAAGAATAGTTGGAAAAAGGAGAGAAAACCATATTTTGCAAATTGTGTAGGGCAAGTGTGATTTTTTGCATTGTATTATGTCTTTTGGTTCTTAAGTCTTCAAAGTTCTAACACTAGACACAAGCTAAACAACCAACTTTCAGGACATCCACTTTGCTAGCACTTGAATCAAACAACCCATATCAAGGATCGCTAACTCAAAACCAAATCCCATGCTGGCTGGCCAGCGATATGAGTCAATACGGGTCCATACCAAACTGGGGCGAACCAACACAGAAATGAAGAAACGAGAAAAATGGGGAGGAAAAGAGAGAAAGGAGAGGGGGAGGAAGAATGGGAGAGGAAGGGAGAGGGAGGCCAGCAGAGATGTCAACAATGGCCATCGAAGGGCCGTGGGGTCCCTTGGAGGGCTGCTAAGGCCTTCGCTTTCCTCATAAGATCGCGGCCGAGAGAGAGAGATAAAGAAAGGGGGGAAGGGAAATAAAAAGAGAAAGGAAAAGGCGGTAGAGAGGCCGCCTTCGCAAATCTATTACCGGCTTCACTGTGCATGAGATTTTTATTAAAAAAAATCTATGAAACATGAGCAAGATCACCCTTGTTTCGAGCCCACGGCTTCGTGGGCTGCCATTTTGCTGTTCAACAACCACGATGGCTAGTTGATGGCCCTTCGGCAACATCTTCGCCATCTTTCCCTCCTTCCTTTTCATTCCCTCTCCCCCTCTCTCTATTTGTCTCTCTCAGGTAGCCTTCGCGAACAAAATGAATGCCCAAGGCCTTGGTGGCCCTTCAAGGGCCCCCGCAACCCTTGGTGGCCACCGCCGGCGTCTTTGCCACATCCACCTCCTTCCCTCCCCTCCTCTCTCTCTCTTCCTTATCCTTCTTCCTCGACTATTGGTCACCAGTGTTCTGATTTGAGAGGTGGAACAGTCTTGGTTTGCTACTAGTACAGCTCGGAATGTCCTAAACCAAGCAGTTCAGTCCAGTTGCACAAACCTTGACCCATATCCATATGGATATCAACAAATTTTAGTGACCTACTAAAGATGTTCTATGGATTGAAAGATTTATAAATTAGAAAATAAATGATCATAGTCATGTCTATGCGAGGGAAATTACAAAGAAAAAAGAAAAAAATGGTGGATGAGATTTACAAATATTTAGTAAGAAACAAATATTTACTAAGCTAAGCTCTCCACTTACCACATGGACTCCCCTATTAATAACATCACTTATACAATTTTTATTTAAAATAATAAATAGGGCTCTTATAACAAATATAGGAGGAAGACAAGCCCTCAATGATCACTTATTAACAAATATATATTATAAGCGAGTATAATATTATTTGTTTTTTTAATGATAAATGTGTATAAGTGACCGATGAAGGGTATTTTACTATCATCAATATAAAGTATCAATGATACTTATATAACTGGTATAAGTATAATTTATGAATGAGGATATTAAGTACTATATATATCTCACTATATCAGTTTAGACATTTGACAGAAGTTTCTGCCCAGCCATTATTAAAGTTCATTGGCTAATGTGCAACAAAAATTTTGCTATTGAAGCCTTCTATTTATTATATTTCAATATTATATTTCAAGAACAGTTGTAAAAAAAGAAACAAAATATCCATGTATCGCCCAGGTTTTATGATAGTATACTTGAAGATGAACTCAATCCCTTATAGCATCTTGAGTTAACAAAACAAACTACAATAAAAGATATTTATTCAGATACAACATACATTCCCTTTTCGTTAATAGCCAGATGTTTATTAGAAGTAAAGGACAAAAGAGGGAAAGGTCCCTTTGAGTTTCTAACCTAGAGAACAAACCAAAATGAGGAAGAGAAGGAAAGAAACAAAACAACAAAACAAGCATAGGAAAAGGAGGATAGTAAAATTTTGTCCCACCAACCCGAGCAAACATATCCAACCCAAAAAAAGAGGGGGACTTGGACAATGGTTCCTTGTCTTGAAAGTCGAAACTGTCTGAATATAAAATCTTTTCTAGTTTAAAAAATACATCAGGTTCGAATCTTTAAATTCAGACCAGCAACATGAATATTTATATAAGTTGGGTCTAGATTTAGGGTGAGCTTAAGCTACTAGCTTGTTGGTTGAAAGCCCATAAATCCAACAATAAAATGAGCTGCCCATAAATCTAACAATAAAATGAGCCACTCAAAAACCTTTTCCACCTTAAAAGCCTTCCATTCTCCCAATCTCTCAACTCTTTTCATTTGTATTTTTCCCTTTTTCCTTATCATAAATACCCCAGGCTGATACTCCCCCATTACACTACCAACAAGCTTAGTCCAACATTTCCCACAATAGCAGACCACCAAACAGCTTTGATAACTTGCCTCACCATCTCAATGAATTACCCCTCCCTTAATGACCAAGCACCAAAAGGTATGCTACACCATTTCCCCTACCATGTTCACTACAATTCACTCCCCCCCCAAACCGGCAAATCACAAGACACCACTCACCATCCATTGTGGAACCCCTTCTCTCATCTCTACAAATTTGTCACCCTACAGCCCAACCCTCTTCTTCAAACCCTTCACTTCAAGGCTTCCACTGATAGCCTACCCACACTATCAAGAAACTACAAGCTTGGACAACCACCATCCCTTTGATTGATCATTGCTTAGTTCTAGTTTTGCTTAAATGAAGGTGGGTCCAATTTGGCCAATGGAAATGAGGTTACGGTTTTAGACAAGAAATTTTGTCTGGAATCTAATTTGAGATCAGGTTTTGGTTAGATGATCAATTATTAATTATAATATCAAGTTGTTTTCCAACTTGGGCTCGGACTAGAACCCCTTTCTTGGAACCCCTGGAAATTGGCTTGAAGGTTATGCTTTGACAATAAATAGACTCCTTGAGCCAAGTATAAATGAAAGATCATATGCTACAAAATGACACTGATATCTCCACTTATCTGCTACAAAAGCCTCCCTTTGTTTCTTTCCTTCCAAAATTCACCAAATTAAATGAGTACAAGTGAAAGGTCATATTACTACAAAATGATATTGTTATCTCTATTTATCAAGGCTCCCTGACCTGTGCTGACCCATGCCGAACCAGCCGGTTCCTGGCGTATTGAACCAGACCGGCTAGTTAATGGCATGGTTCGGCTGTGCAGAATGGCATGGCCCCCCATCCCATCAAAAATACTCCTGAACCGGACCGATACGGCATGGTTCGGAGGCCGAACCGTGCATTCCGGTCAGTTCATCTCGGTTCGGGTCCGAACTGGCTCATTATTTCAGCGAGGTGGGTGGGTGGGTTGGTTTTAATATAATTGAAAGCTTGAGAGGCTCATAGTTTGATATAGAGCTCTCAGGAAAAGAAAAAAAAGGTCTCTTTCACGATTCCAGTCAATCCAAACTCCAGAAATCAAGAAAAAAACATTGCTTTGAGGTACGTAGATCAATCATTTTCTCCCTTTCTCCCTCTCCCATCTTTTTTTTAAAATTTGTGAAAAATAAAAAATAAGAACTCTGTCAATTTTTTTATTTTGGCATGATTTTAGAGTATATTATAAATCTATAAAAGATTTATACAATGATACTAAGATCATTATTTTTTATTAAATATATGATTTTTAAAATTAAAAATATTTTTGAATTAAAAAATTATTAAAAAATAAATTATTAAAAGAATTGTAAAAATAGATTATTATTCGATGACTTATAAGCTATTTTTATCATAAATTTTGTGTTGATTTATCCAATTTTTGATGCATCGTGTGAGTAGTAGCCTAGGCCTAATTCTGAAAAAAATGTGACATTTCAAGTATGTCCACTATCTTAAAAAAATATATGTAGCATCCATGATAAGATCCTATATGAATCTAAGATCAAATTAATTTTTTATAATATTATATTTTTTATTTCAAATATTTAGAATATATATATATAATTAATTAAAAAATAAAAAATAGCTAAACAAAATACTAATTAATTGTATGTAATTATTGAATTTATGTACTTTTTTAATTTTCAAGAATAGATACATCGAGGAAGAAGGCTAAACAAAATACTAATTAATTGTATGTAATTATTGAATTTATGTACTTTTTCAACTTTCAAGAATAGATACATCGAGGAAGAAGGATTTGGAGCGTGATATTGGTTAGGCGCATTGAGAAATACTTTTGGGTCGGCATCATTGAATGTATAAATGGTACAATATAGAATTCAAGGATAGTAGGATAACAAGGTTGAAGCGGTACTTAACTAGCGACTATTCTGATATATATGCATACCGATAGTATCAACAAAAAAATCTGTCAGTTGATGAAGAAGCACTTTGTTGATTTCAAAGTAGAAAAGAAAAAAACATTGAAGGAAGAGGTGGATCATCGAGCCATAGAACGATTTTATCACTCCAGGAAGTTAGAGAGAGCATCTACTCATTTTGATGAGGAGGTCCAAATCGTGGCAATCATTTAGGCGAGTTTGTATAAGCAAAGGCAGCTAGAAAAAGTGGCCAGACATAGGAAGCGATTTGGGATATCAACTTTTGAGTTAGGATCGAAATCGGATTTTGGGAGTTAGAGAGCCCATTAGGAAAGGCATCAACCATATTACATCCATATTGAAAGCATTTGATAATAGAAAGAAGTCTTCCATGAACATTTCAGTATTAGCCACTATCCATGATGTCAATCCACATGCTTTTCCTAGCAAAAATTTCAAGCAACAAATGATTGATACTTTGCTAAAAAAGAATAAAAAGGATATGTGGCAGGCTATCGGATCCTAATTTCATTTCAGTCATGTCTTTAACACACGCAACCAACAACTCGTCTTGCTATTGCATCTATATAGACTGCTGGTACTGATGTAGATCCTCCAGGATTAAGGATTATTTATGGTTATCTTCTTGACGATAATGAAGAGCTAGAAAAATGGATTGCCTCCCATCTGAGTAAGTGGTCCATGTATGGAATGACAAAGATGTGTGATGGTTAGACTGGTCCTATTAAATGATGCATCATCTTCTTGACTTATTATGATGAAAAAATATTTTTTCATTAATTTATTGATGCTTCAAATCAGGTGCACGATACCAACTACATCCTTAGATTGATGGAAGTGATTGATCAAGTAAAAAAACAGAATGCCGTGCAGGTCATCACATATCGGAAATATTCGTAGGGTACAAAAGATAGTTGAATTAGCACAAAGTATCACCAGATTCATCTACAACTATACATGAATCTTATCATTGATGCAGAGTTTTACAAGAAAAAATATTGATACCAAGTGTCACATGGGTTTGCTATGAATTATATAATACTTGATAGTTTTCTTGCCAAGAAAGTAGAGCTACATTAGATGTTTATCAGTTCGGAATGGCAGCAAAGTAGATATGCCAAGACAAATACTGAAGGGAGTACTGTGAAGAACTTAGTGACATTTTGGCAGCGGACCGAGAGGATAGTAGAAGTTATCAAACCTCTATATAAGGTACTTTGGATCGTGGACTTTAAGCGATATTCTTAGATGGGCTTCCTTTATTATATGATGGAAAGGACAAAGAAAAAAATCAAGAGACAGATCTAACATATGTCAATGAATATATCTAGATCATTGATGGATGGTGGAGTTATCAAAAAATTCAAATTTACATCTAGCAGGTAGGCAGTAAATCATGAATGCTCTAAAAATTTAATTCAATTATATTTATACAAGTACACTTGACTAATTATGAAAATATATGTACAGCTTACTATCTAAATCAAAGATTTCAGTACTCCATACCAGACATTATCATGGATGAACAGCTTATGTTTGCCATACGTAATGTTATATATAAAATAAGGTATGATCCAGATGTCACGGCTATGTGCTTAAAATAATTAAAAATTATTGAGTGATTTTTATTAACAGTAACTTCAATAAATCACACATGATAACAACAATTTTTTTCCATACAACTTTTTAGGAAGAACATAGATTCTTTTGGATCCAATGTAGCTATCAAAAGAAAATTAAAGATAAATCCTGATAGGTACTAATAAATCTAATATTAGATTCAAAATAATTTTTGATTTTGTTGAATTTAAAATTTTAAATAATTTAATCTCTTTTGTAGCTGAATGATGGGTGCATTTTGGTGGATCAGCAAAATATTTAAAAAATTTTGCTATCAAAATCCTCTCCTAGAAGTGTCATCGAGTGAATATGAGCATAACTAATTGACCTTCAGCCTTATCCATTACAAGCAAAAAAGCCATCTAAAATAAAAATACCTCAACGACCTTGTATATGTACACTATAATTTAAGATTGAGACTAAAGTGACTTAGGAGAAAGTTGATCTAAATATTCCAATTCAACTACGAGTAATTTTATTAATGAGGATAAAAATTCAATGATTGGATGGATCGTGAGTCAGCAGCATGAGCCAAAGTTTGATACGCCAGGATCAGATGTATAAGCAATAATATTCCTTATAGAGTTCTAGCAGATACATCACATAATCCCTTCTCGCCATCTATTCGATCTAGAGATAGAAAAAAAGGCAGTTGCATCTCCACTCGAGCACTCAGTTGGTTCAGATTCAGACACTAAGAAGAGCAATGCTAGTGATTCTTCTAATAATTAAAGATCTAGTGATTAAAAAAGAACCGGAGGATAGGAGATGCAACCGGTTATTGATCTTTGATTTACTGATGAGTCACAGTTTGCTCATGCAACACAGAATATGGACCATGGTACTCCAACCGGTACAGCCCACGACGATACCATTTCAAATAGGTGTGAGCTCCATGAGATCATTTAGGATACCATACAAAAACAGATCTCATACATGAAGTAAGATCCATGAATGTATCAAGCTAATCCTTGTATTCTAGATCCTTACCTGCAGGAACCGATAGCTTATATTTTATATGGATATAGATATGGCACAACTGAGACATCTCTTCCAGTAATTATTTCATGCAGTCCAGAATATCTTACAGATCTGATTTTGCTACCAGTATGTTCGAATGGATTTTTCCATAGCCATATCATCAATATCTAAAATATCTCTTAGAGTCAAGATTTTAATGAGGGATCTCCGATGAGTTACAATCGATCACGCATATCTTAAAATGAGCGTACAGGATTACCATACTACTTGGCTATAGAAATTTACCAATCTTCCTACAAGTATATTAATATCCCTACATTTATGGATATCGATACTCAATCTGATTCTAAATATTGGTATATAACTATGTTTATATTTTTCTTTCTCATTAATTAATTGATGATAATCTTGCTTTTCTTTATTAAAATATATTGTAGTAATTGGAGGCTGGACAGCACTTAAAATCTTGCTTATCTATTTGGACCTCAAAACAATAAAAAAAATCATAAAAAACTAATTTCAAATCCAAGAAAACCAAAAAATCAAAAAAAAATTGAACCAGCATGCCACACCATACCGTATATTGGTACAGTACGGTATCGACATCGGTACCGTACCATGTATTGATAAGGTATGGTACCAGTACCATACCGGCTAGCCACCGGTACGGATCTCGATACTGATACCGGGAACCTTGTTATTTATTATCCATAGAGCCCTCTCTATTTCTTTCCTTTGAAAATTCACCAAATTATATGGGTATTAACTCCAATAAACATAAACATATGCATGCATTCATTTTTTTTCTCCTTGCAAATCCATGAATCCTAACCTAGAGACACTAACACAACTCAAACTAGAGAGTTCAACCACATGAGCAATTAAATCATATGATAATACCATGAAATTCTAGGATGCTTATGAAGCTAACTAATGAAGATCAAATATTAAAAAGGCAAGTTCACCCATAGCAGACATCTCAGATGATTTTATAACTAGAGCAATGACTCCCAAGTCTTAACTTATTTATAGAAGCCAGCTGTATGGATTGGCAACTATGACTTTCATTGGGAACACTTTTGCTCAAAGCATTCCTGCTCAAGCTTCTTATTACAAGCATTTTATCTCCCTACTTCTCTTATCTTTCATCACCGTCAAAGTCCATAATCTAAAAGAGGTTGCTTCTACTATTTATTGCTCAGAAGTACATGTTAATAGGTTCTTCATCATATTTTTCACAACTCGTGAGCTTCCTCTAAGAATTCATTTGGTTATATCATTCCTTCTCTTATTATAGACCAGCCTCATGACTTTACCATGCTCATCTTTAACTTGTCTACTAAAGAACATTTTGAAGCATAGAGCATTGTCATCACATGAAGGCGGACCTTGGTGCAATGATAAGGTTTACCCCATTGTGGCTTGGGTTCATGGATTTAAAACATAGAAATAACCTCTCCAAACACCGGGGTAAGGCTACACATATCTAACCACCCACACCACACTCTATAGTGGCAAGAGCCTCGTGCACTAGGAAACACTTTTATAACATTGTCATATACTGGTTAAATTATGCCCAAACATTTCTATCCAGCCTTTCTATTTGAGTGCTTAGAGCAATCACTGTCAATTTAAAAATTGAAATTAAATCATTATAACAGACATAGACATGGTGAAGCTAGGGGCCTCTTTGCCATCAACATATGTTGGTGAGCATTAACACTGTTCTAAGTACAAAATAGCTGACAAATACCCAATTTTAGACATAACCCAAGAAACAAGGCAAACCACATTGTCTTCAGCATTGCAAAGAACAAATGCCATAAGACATTAACATATATAGCATATTGTTTAGTTTGAAAGAATTTATTTGATTTTTTTTAAAGGAAGATTGTCTTTCCTCAATCTTACTGTTCACACTCAAATCATATGTGAAAGGTAGTGGAACTAATATGCACCGAAAGATCAGTTCCCAAATAAATTCATTTGGCTTGGTAGCAGGACTAGTAAGAAAAGAAATGAAAGAAAGACAAAAGCTGTTGAGTTACAACCTAATTGAGCCAAAACATCAACAAGAAAAAATCCCAGCAAAATTATAAGCACATTATATACAATGGGAATAATTATGCCATCACTAACCTTGTTAAGATAATTCATTTGTGTTATCACACATGTAAGCACTACAAGCATAAAAAACCATGTCTGGGGATAAATTATTTGATTCATGCCCTCAAAGGTCAGTTTTAGGGAAGTACCCAGAGCTTTGACGCTCATTACCTGCATATGTAAAAACGTTTTATAGGTCAACATACATCCAGTCTTAGCTCTATTTTGTGTGGGACTAAATTGAAATAAGGTATGTAAACAAGAAAGTGACAATATATTAAAAATAGAACCATTACCGAGAGAGAGCCCATCAACGAACAAATGCCCGTGAAGATTAACACGTTTGTATGCCCATAGCGTGGAGCAAAATGGAAGACTAGCACGAAGACCAATACAATAACCGAAGCCACATACAGCAGGAAAGCTGAAAAACAACCAACCCAATCAATCTGTGGTCATCATAAAACAAGACCATCAATAGACAACGCAAACATATAATAAACCTAATTGATATAAACAAACAAACAGAGTGAAGAAATCTGCTTACCTGTTTGCATAGCCAATTTCCATATTTCCTGAACCGAGCTGATCGCTTTCTCCTGTGGTGCGTGAATGACAATCACCACAGACCCTGCAATGCACATCACACAGCCCAAAATCCCAAGACTATGCAACTTCTCTTTCAAGATAAAGTGGGCCAACACAGCACTACATAATCCATTGAGATGTCATCAGCAAGTCAACACTTACAGGGGATCAACACAGCATCACATTCTAATACACGGCAGAAGACTTACCTCACAATTATGCTCAATGCGCCTAGAGGAGTAACAAGAACTGCCGGGGCAAATGCATATGCTATAAAATTCGCAACTTCTCCAGCAATCACTGAACAAGATAACATCTCATGATTAATCGTTACAGAAACCAAATCTTCGTGAAATCACCAGTCGACAAACGATCATAAGATGAGTTACACTAAACAATTGAACAAAAGTCTTGCCCAAGAACCTATAGTAATATAATATTTAGCCCTTTTTTAAAAAAATTTCAAATAATGACTTTAAATGGATCGATTACTCTTTTTTTAAAAAAAAAAAAAAAAGAATCGATTATTCATGACACTACGATATAAATTGAAATCCATTAAAGTTAAAATTTATATGCAAGAAGGGAAAGGAGATTGGCTTACTTGTGATCATGCCAACCCACCAGAGAGGCTCCAAGAGATAAGAATATCCACCAACACCTACACCACAGAAGATATCCACATCGCATGATGAGAATCAAAGAGAGACCAGATTTTTTTTTTTTTTTTTTTTTTTTTGAATGACCGACCTGCTCGGATCCCAGAGGCGGCGGCAGCCCTTCTAAGGCCTTTCTTCTTGATGATGAAGCTGGCGCCGATGAACCCGCTCGACAGCAGCGCCAGCACGAATCCCTTCAGATTGTCCGTCGAGAATCCCATCCCCGAACCCCACACAAATTTAACCCCTTTCTTCCTCTTTTCCTCTCTCTCCCTCCTTCCGATTCCCAATTCTATTCATCAAACTAATCTAGCAAGGATTGGCTGCCGGCTCTTGGAGTCACGAGGAGATTGGATGGAGAAATTTTTATCAAAACAAAAAAAGAATGGAAGGTAGCAAGGTGACATCCCTTGTATTCCTCTTTCTTTTACCTGCCTACAGCTCTACATATGGTTGGATTTTGTTCTTATTCTAGAGATAAGAGAACGAAGAACCGAGAGGAAGTTTGGAATTTTGGGGCTCGAGCGGGGGCTGAGGTTGGTCGGACCCGAAAAGATTAGGGCTAAAGTCGTCATTTCATGTACATAGGAAGGAATTATTGGAGATGGATCCGATCACATGTTCTCTTGGAACAGGAGCTATCGGTCTCTGCAAATCAACCCACGTAACGACGAGGAGCCAACTGTTAATTTCCACGTTGCAATCAATTACGCGATGGAATGATGAGATGGGACCGACGACATCGCACGATAGCTGCCGTCCGAAGTAGTAACGCAGCGAACACGTTCCGGATTAGCGCCCCAAATATTAGCTTGTAGATGTGGGGTCCCTGGCCAACGCCAGTGAAAACAGGGGTTAAATCTGATGTGAGGTTACCCGTCTACATATGATTGTGCGACGATTTTGCCGCTGAGGTGTATGTACCGAACGATGCGGTGTCCTTCAAAGTTGGGTTATTCACAGGAATGCCACCACCGATGTGGCTGCCGGGTACCAGCTAACAATAAGCGCGTTAGATTGGACAAGTTTGGAGTTTTGTTAAAACGTCGAAATTTGATGCTTGCATCACGACCGTGCAAGTACAAGTTATATCAATGGAGCGGTCTGGATTAATTACGATGTACTGACGAGATTTCGTGAACAAATCCAATCCAATCAACAGTAATAGACAAAAATAATTAATTAATCGTGTGGGTTTTGGTTTCCATCCTTCGCTTGCAAGTATTGGCTTGCGTGAATATTATAAAGTTTAAGATGGCACTAAATGCTCATGTAAGAAATCTATGATAAATCTATGATTTACGGTGGCCTTTTGATTTTGTTTTGACGGTCGCGGTATGCTGAATACGGCGACTTGGTCAAACTGGAGAGGCTGGTCCAGGTCAACTCAATTCGACGCGGTCCAATTCCTTGGGATTTTTTTTTAATAATATTTTAAAAAAATAAAATAATCAAAGCACCGAAATAATTTTACCAGACTACGTACTTTGGTCAAGTGTATTTTTTTTTTTTTAGTTATTGTTGGAAAAGACGCAGGCCTGCATCTTTAGATCGAGGGGAAAAAAAAAAACAAAGTCGAAGAATTATCAAAAAATAATTTAAAAAAATTTAAAAACACAGGCTATGCCTGTATCTTTAGATCGGAAAAATAATCATCAAAAAAAATAAAAAATATCTTGAATCAAATCCAAAAAAAAATATTTTTGAAGATGCAGTATCTATATCTTCAAAAAAAAAAAAAAAAAAATCCAGTTTAAAGATACAAGTAGAATCTGTATTTTCTAAATCAACCAAATAAATAAAAATAAATAATTTGAATCTTCTAAACGAATCGAATAAAATATAAAATATAAAGTTTTTTAAAATATTTTACAAAATAATTAAAAATGGAGTGGATATTGTATCTAGATATTTTTTTAATAATATTTTTTAAAAAAATTATCGAAGTAATACGTGTCAAAATAAATTTACTGAACTACCGCAACTCGATAAACATGGCAACGACACTCGTGTCTTTAAATTTTAAGATAATAAAATTTAAAAATATAATAAAATTTAAAATAATATAATGAAATATTTAAAATATTTAAAATAACATAATAAAATTAAAAAAATTAAAATAACATAATAAAATTATAATATTTATAATATTTAAAATAATATAATAAACTTTAAAATTTTAAAAAAATTAAAAGAAGCTGCAGGTAAAGTGAAGTCGTAGGCCTGTTGATCCCTAAAGTGATTTTGATGATAACAAAATATTGGAGCATACATTTGGTTATCTAACAACTCTTCAAATGATTGACAAGTTTTTGTAGGACAACTACATTGACACATCTTTTAATTCCTATAATCTTTAATGTTTTGTGTTGAGTTATAAAGTATTTAGAATCTTATAAAGAATAACCCTACAAAAAGTTTCCTATTAAAATCAGTTTAAGGGTTACTTCTAGTAGTCCTTGCTTCAAGTCTTCTTTAATTTATTGTAAGTAGTCCTTGAAAAGGCCTTTAAAGTATGGGACAAGTGTTCTGGAAGTTTGAAGTTGATATGGCTGAAGAACAACCTTCGAGCCAACTGGAAGGACAACCCAGCCGACTCTGGCACTGGCACTGAAGAGAAGTTCTCTGGCACACAGATCCAGCCGACTGGCACCAAGGCCTAGTCGACTCGTCCAGAACAAGGTTGAGAACGTTCTGAGATTCTCAGGAATCCGAACTGACTGGAATCAAATCCAGCCGACTCATCCAGAACTCAGTTGAAAATGGTCTGAGAACCCTCTAAGACTCCAGCCGACTGGAATTCAGCCCAGCCGACTCGTCCAGAGTGAGATATTTTCTCAACTATGAAAGCTAGCTGACTGGTACTCAGCCCAGTCGACCCGAACTTCATCCGAGCCAACTCGAAATTTGTCCAAGCCGACTGGAATGATGGGGTCACCTCCAACGGCTAGTTCCAGTTCTCAGTTTTTGAATTCCAAAAGTGCTCCAACGGTAACCTGTCACCTCCCAACGGTCTACAACGTTCAAAATCAAGGGAAGGCAGTTAAAGTCTCTATAAATAAGGTATGAGAACATCCTTGAAGAGACTAATGAATTATTGAGCATTTATTGAATACCTATTGAAGTGAAGTGAGAGAGCACTAGAGCTTTAAAGTCTGCCTTCAAGCCTCCAACCACTCTTACCAGAATCTTGAAGCACCTTTTGAGGAAAGTAAGGAAGCCATTAAAGTGCATTGAAGAGCATTCAGTGGATCTTCACTTGAGCTGCATTGGCAACCACCCAGACAACAAAGTTTGTCTTTATTGTTGCTTTTTTATTCTATCATTTATAATATCTAGGTTATTGGTGAGCCCTGTTGTAAAAATCAAATAGATTTCTTTGGTGAGCCTTTAAAACCAGAGTGTAGAGGTTTCTTTGGTGAGCCTATCTAAAAACCAAAGTGTAGAGGTTTTAGGTGAACCTGTAAAAATCTAGCTTGGGTTTCTTTAGTGAGCCCGGTTTCAAAAACCAAACTATAGAGATTGGGATTATGAGCCTGTAAAACAATCCGACTATATTCCGATTTTGGGGATATAGTGGAAATCTCGAGTGGTGAACTTGGATAGTGGACGTAGGAGCTGGGTTGCTCCGAACCACTATAAATCTGCTTTGTTTATGTTGTGTTTGTTTTATCTTTTAGCTTCTGCATTCATTCTCTGATTTACACAGCACCTAACCACTAATTGGAATTACTTGTGCACATACTTGCGAAAATTTTGTAATTCCCAATTCACCCCCCTCTTGGGACTAAGCCACCTGGGCAATAGCTGGTATCAGATCCGTATCTCTAATTACTTGAGTTAAGATCAATGGCTCATCCCATGAGTACATCATTGGTCGAGGGCCAATCAACAAATAGACCTCCACTATTCATAGGAACTAATTATTCATATTGGAAAGCACGAATGAAAATTTACATACAAGCTGTAGATTTTCAATTATGGAAGGCCATCTTGAAAGGGCCATACATTCCCACAATTAAAGTTGATGGCATGGACATCCCTAAGCCTGAAGAGGATTGGGATGATCATGACATGAAGATGGGGGAATTGAATGCCAAAGCAATGAATCTATTATATTGTGCTTTGGATGCTAACGAGTTCAACCGAATTTCCACTTGCTCATCAGCAAAGGAAATCTGGGATAAACTCGAAGTGACCCATGAGGGAACTTCCCAAGTGAAAATCTCCAAGATAAATCTTTTAGTTCATAATTATGAATTATTCAAAATGGAACCTTCTGAAATAATATATGCCATGTTCTCTAAATTTACAGATATTATTAATGGTTTAAAGAGTCTTGGCAGGGTATACTTTAATGCAGATTTGGTTCAGAAAATCCTTCGCTCTTTGCCCGACAAATGGGATCCCAAGGTGACTACGATCCAGGAAGCCAAAGATCTTAATACTTTGATGATGGATGAACTGCTGGGATCACTCATCACCCATGAGCTAACAATGCAACACAGAACGGAAGATGAACAGAAGAAAAAGAAGATAATAGCCTTCAAAGCTGCTTCCGATTCAAAGAGAGATGATGAAGAATCTGAAGAAGAAAGCACCTTCTCCAATGATGACCTAGAAGACGAAGACATCGCTATGGCTGTGAGGATATTTAGAAAATTTATGGGAAGAAAGAAAGGAAGGTACAACCGAAACTTCCACCGGAAGGATTATGGAAAGGAAAAGGAAAAGGACAGAGAGAAAGACAAAGAGGTAGTCCCCACATGCTACGAATACAAGAAGCCGGGGCACATACGTCCGGACTGTCCAATGTTGAAGAAATCCTTTAGACAAAAAAAGAAAAAGAAAGCCATGGTTGCCACATGGTCCGACAATGAAGACTCAACATCATCGGAAGAAGAAGAGACCACCAAGACTGCCAATCTTTGCTTAATGGGTCTCGAAGATGAGATAACATCCCCTAACAATTGCACTAAATTTACTTTTGAAGAATTAAATTCTGCTTTTCATGTTTTACTTTCTGAATTTAAGAAAGCTGGAGTGAAGATAAAATCATTGAAAAATATGAATGATTCTTTACTCAAACAAAAGGATGAAATTTCAGAAAAGAACATTTTATTACAAAAGGAATTGCATAACTTTTCTGAAAAATTTGAAAAACTAAAAAATAAAAATCTTTCATATGAAAAAAAAAACAATGATTTACTTGCTGAAAATAATGAATTAAAAAAGGATGTTACAAAACTCAAGCCTTTGGTTGAAAAACTCACTTTATCTTCAAATAAGCTTGAGCTAATTTTAAAAGAACAATGAATTTCTGGAAATAAAGCTGGAAT
Source organism: Areca catechu (assembly GCA_021397845.1). NCBI lineage: Eukaryota > Viridiplantae > Streptophyta > Magnoliopsida > Arecales > Arecaceae > Areca > Areca catechu. The sequence continues at coordinate 160,983,325 of CM038050.1, forward strand.
TGGTTTCAACACTTCTTTTATAAATGGAATTTCAGCAACAACTTTTGTGAAATCCAAAACACCTGCTCAAAATACTTTATCTCAAAAGGTTTCAGCCATACCAAAAACTGTTTCTACTTCAAAGTCTTTATCATATATTCCTAAGAATTTGAGCAAAAATGCATACATTCCAAAAGGTTCAAAATCTGCATCAAGTATATCAACTTTTAGAACTTCAAATTTTGTTTCCAACAAAAGTTCTAAAGTTGTTTGCTATGCTTGTAAAAGAATAAGACATAAAGCTTTTGAATGCAATAATCTTAGAAATGTCCATAAAAAGGTAAAAAAGATTTGGATTTCCAAAGGAACCACCTCTGCTGACCTGCTAGGACCCAATATAGCTTGGGTACCTAAAAGAATTCATTGATTGTTTTGCAGGAATGTCTTGCAGCCCAAAAATTGAAGAAAAGATAGTACTTGGACAGTGACTGCTCAAGACATATGACGGATGATAAGGACCAATTCATCACCCTTGAAATGAAAGAAGGAGGTATGGTCACTTTTGGAGACAATGGCAAAGGGAGAATAATCGGTATTGGTAAGATCAAAATAACTCCCTTTACTTTTATTAAAAATGTTTTGCTAGTAGACAAATTGAAGCATAATATTTTAAGTATAAGTCAATTGTGCGATAAAGGCTTCAAAGTTGTCTTTGAGTCTTCTATGTGCATAGTAACTAACTCTTTAGATTCTAGCAATAAATTTATTGGACATAGACTCGGGAATATCTATGTAGTGGATCTTAATGATCTTGCCATATATAGTAGCCCTAGTCTAGTTGCAATGAATGCTAAGACCAAAGAGTCAGGCTTACTATGGCATTGACGATTAGGTCATGCTAGCATGCATACAATTGCCAAATTAATTTCTAAAGATCTTGTTAGAGGCATGCCTAAGTTTAAAGTTGATTTAAATCATGTTTGTGATGCATGCCAAATGGGTAAACAAACTATGGGAAGTTTTAAATCAAAGAATATAGTTTCTACAACAAGACCTCTTGAATTACTTCACATGGATCTTTTCGGACCTACTAGGACCACAAGCCTAGGAGGGATGAAATATGCTCTTGTGATAGTAGATGATTTTTCGAGATTTACATGGGTTTTGTTTATTGTCTCAAAAGATGAAACATTTCATGTTTTTAGAAAATTTCATAAAAAGGTTTCAAACCAAAAGAACTTATCTTTGATTTCAATTAGAAGTGATCATGAAACTGAGTTTGAAAATCAATTTTTCGAAGATTATTGTACTGAATTTGGCATTGATCACAACTTCTCCGCTCCTAGAACATCTCAACAAAATGGTGTTGTAGAGAGAAAAAACAGGACATTGAAAGAAATAGCTCGCACAATATTGTATGAAGGCAATCTTCCAAAGTATTTTTGGACAGAAGTGGTGAACACTGCATGTTATATTTTGAACCATGTTTTGATCCGTCCTATCTTAAAGAAAACCCCCTATGAGCTTTGGAATGGCAAAAAACCCAATATTAGTTATTTTCATATGTTTGGTTGTAAATGCTTTGTGCATAACAATGAAAAAGATAATTTAGGAAAATTTGATTCTAAAGCTAATGATGTAATTTTTCTAGGTTATTCATTATATAGCAAAGCATATAGGGTTTTTAATAAAAAGACTCTTACTGTTGAAGAGTCAATTCATGTTGTATTTATTGAAACTAACCCTATACCTTCTAGACAAGAAGAGTGCATAGATCATGATGCAGGTACATTGCAAAAAGGGATGGATGACTTGAGCATTCAAGACAAAGACACTCAAGGTGGAGAAGAAACGGTAAGTAAGGATCACACTGATCTACCGAGGGACTGGAAGTATGTTACATCTCATCCTAAAGAATTAATAATTGGAGATCCTTCACATGGTGTTAGGACTAGGGCTACACATAAGGATGCACATGATTACCTAGCCTTTGTATCACAAATAGAACCCCATAGCTTAGAAGAGGCTGAGACTGACCCAAACTGGATGATGGCAATGCATGAAGAATCAAACCAGTTTGAAAGAAATAAGGTATGGACACTTGTAGATAGACCTACAGACCATCCAATTATAGAAACTAAATGGGTCTATAGGAATAAATTAGATGAGCAAGGAAATATTATAAGGAACAAAGCTAGATTAGTAGCTAAGGGATATAACCAAAAAGAAGGTATTAATTTTGATGAAACTTATGCACCTGTAGCAAGACTAGAAGCTATTAGATTACTACTTGCATTTGCTTACTACATGAACTTTAAACTCTTTCAAATGGATGTAAAAAGTGCATTTCTTAATGGTTTTATCTTTGAACAAGTTTTTGTGGAACAACCACCAGGTTTTGAAAATCACACTTTTCCAAACCATGTATTCAAATTAAACAAAGCATTGTATGGTTTGAAACAAGCACCTAGAGCCTGGTATGATAGACTTAGTACTTTCTTAATTGAAAATAATTTTTCAAGAGGAAATGTAGACAAAACCTTATTTATCAAAAAGAAAAATAATGATATCTTAGTTGTACAAATATATATTGATGACATCATTTTTGGTGCAACTAACGAATCTCTATGTAAAGAATTTGCTAAGCTTATGCAGGGAGAATTTGAAATGAGCTTAATGGACGAGCTGAACTACTTTCTTGGACTTTAAGTAAAACAAACAATGGAAGGCATCTTCATCAACCAAGCCAAATACATCAAGGAAATCATCAAAAAGTTTGGTATAGAGAGTAGCAAAACAATAAGCACACCCATGAGCCCAGCTTGCAGACTGGACAAAGATGAGAATGGATCCAATGTTGACCAAAAGCTATATAGAGGTATGATCGGATCCTTATTATATTTGACTACAAGTAGACCTGACATATTATACAGTGTATGTGTATGTGCTAGATTTCAGTCATCACCAAAAGAAACACATATGCTTGCTGTAAAAAGAATAATAAAATATTTGAAAAGAACAAGTAATTTAGGAATTTGGCATTCTAAACATTCTACTTTGAATTTGATTGGATTCTCTGATGCTGATTATGCTGGTTGTAAAATAGATAGAAAAAGCACTAGTGGTACATGTCAATTTCTAGGATTGAATTTAATTTAATGGCACTGTAAGAAGCAAAACTCCGTAGTCTTGTCCACAGCTGAGGCTGAGTACGTGGCAGCTGAGGCTGAGTACATGGCTGCCGGTAATTGTGCTCAAGTATTATAGATTAAACAACAACTAGAAGACTTTGGTGTATCACAATCTAAAATTTCAATTAAATGTGATAACACAAGTGCTATCAATTTGACAAAGAATCCAATTCAACACTCTAGAACCAAGCACATTGAAATTAGACATCATTTTATTAGAGATCATGTTTCTAATGGTAATATTGTGCTTGACTTTATGCCCATTGAAGATCAATTAGCTGACATATTTACCAAGCCACTCAATCAAGATAGATTTGAGCTAATTAGAAGTGAATTAGGACTTTGTGATCCCTTCTAGATTCTTTAACCTAATTCCTTCAATTCTAAAAAAATTTCATCTAGAAAACCTCCTCAATTTATTCTATTTTATTGAGCCTTAATTTCCTTCAAAATTCTATTCAAAGTCCTTCTAAATTGTGTTCAAATTTTTCAAAACTCTATTTTCTCTGTTCGAGTCGATTGGATCTTGATCCGAGTCGACTGAATTTCTCTAAGAGTTTTGAACTTGTTTTGGCCTAGTTGACTCGAACAGTTTCAAGTCGACTGGACTTTCTGATTGTTTTAGGAGAGCTCTGGCCGAGCCAGCTCAAGCAATCTCGAGTCGATTGGAACTTCACGTCGATGTGTTTTGCCTTGGGCTATAAACCTTTTTCCGAACTGTTTAAACCCTATTTTGTTTTCTTTAACAGTTCGTACCTGTCCAAGACCTTCTCTAAAGTCTTCCTTCTCCCTTCCAAGCACTCTATTTTCTTGTTCTTCCATATTTCCTAGCTATGGCACCCAAACGTGCGACAGGGAAATGCTTAGTTAGGGTTGCTCCTTCGATTGAAAAAGAAAGAAGGTCCAAGAGAAGGCAAGAAGAGCCAAGCAGTGAAGAAATTGTAGAGGAAGCCACAAAAGAAGCTGCAACCGCTCCTAGCCAAGTCCCCTCAATGTCTACGCGTCCGGTAACCTCTGGCCACCGAATTAGTTTTGAGTTTATTAAGGGCATTGGGTTAAAGATAGGAGATTTAATTGAAGACCAAGGGTAGAGAAAATTTTGTTCATTGAATGAGAAGACCTATCCCTCTTTGGTTAGAAGTTTTTATGAGAACTTAAGGTTAGGAACTAACCATGTGGAATCCACTGTCAAAGGGAAGAGTGTTATTGTCAATGAGGAGTCCTTGCATGAATTACTGGATATACCTTCTAAGGGACTGAGATTTTTAGTAATTGACAATAGAGAGAAGACTCTAAAATCAATTTTGAACAAAGAAGATGTGGGAGGAATTGGCACTATTTTTGCTAACACCCTATCACTGGAAATGAGATGACTTCACAATTTCATTTGTAGAATTTTCTTACAAAGAACTGGTAGGTTCGATTGGGTGAGCGGAAAGGATCTATGTCTCATGGAGCACATTCTGGAAAGAACTCCTGTCAATTTGTCATACATTATAATCATGCAGATGAAATAAACGGTAAGAAAAGCTAAATCCTGTCTGCCATATGAAATGATGCTTACATTGTTGTTTAAATCCCAGAGTCAATTTGGATGGTGAAGACGGATTAGAATTGCAGCACACTGATATCTACACTTCTAAACCCTTGAGAGAATGGGACATTTCCAAGTGGAAGGAGTGTGGAGAAAGAAAGGCACAAATGTAAGGGCCATTGGCAGCTCCAGTAGTAGTGAAGAAGAGGAAGAAAATGTAGAAGCAGCTGGAACTTCTACACTTGTACCGAAGCCTGAGTCATGTGTACCTGAGCCTGCTGCTGTTACTGAGGAGACTAGAGCTCCGTCACCTATGTTTGATATGCCTGCAGCAGAGTTTGATTTGCCGACACCAGAGTTTGACCTGCCTTCAGCTGATGATCCTTTACATGACTACCCTACTGCAGCTACACAGCCTCCAATTGTCCAAGTTCAGATTGAAGAACAATTGAAAAACTTGACAGAGTCACTGACAGGTACAATAACTTCATTATTTACTGATTTGAAATAGTCAGTGAATAGCATATTGGACAAATTAGAAGAGCATGTATCAAGTCTACAAGGAAAGGTTAAAGCTATAGAAGCTTCAAGGTTAGCACCTCAGATAGACCTTCAGCCTATTCTAAATTATATCTCTTCAAGTTCTGAAACAATTTTGAAGTCTGTGGATGCCACTTTGAATGAATATCAGACTGAATTGAAAGAGCTTAGAGGCAAAGCAGGAACTATTGTAGATACAAGAGGTATGGCATAGGATTATACTAGAGGCATTGGGATCATAAAATCGGAGCTTGGCAAACTTTGAGGATCAGCTGAAGCCTTCTCCAATGTCCAAGCAGCTGAGCTTGTATCTATACAGAAAGAAATAGGTGAAATAAAAGAGGCAGTAAATAAAGTGCCAGTTAGCCTCAAGGACTTGGAGCAATAGATGGGAGCAATTTGGATGGAAATGGTGTCTCTCAATAGCACTGTCAGTTCATTGGAAGTCACAGCTAGGACAAGACCATTGTATGATCCGCCACCCATTTCCACTAGGGCACCTAGTACCTCTGTTCACCCTAGGGCTCCTCTTCCACATGCTTCATCTAGTCAAGCACCTAGACCCACTTCTTGGCATGGTGCCAATGTTCCTAGAGATGATTTTGATTAGATACTTTGTAGTTTCAGTACCTTTTTGGATACATTTTGAAACTTTTGTGATGATTGATGTACTGAACACTTTTTAATAGAAATAAAATGAACATCTTTTGATTACTGTATAATGTATGCATTTGTATTTTCTTGTCTACACTTCTATTTGTTTAAATAGAATTCTCTCTCTAAGCTGAAAAAGTGAAATTATCTCAAACAAATCTTGAAATTTTCTCAATCTATTCAAAATTCTGAGCTTACTTGTTTAACCTTTTTGATTTGTTGACAAAAAGGGAAAAAATCATAGAGTGCATAAAAGAATACATGAAAGAAAAAGCTTAATGAAGCTTAATGAATTGCAATTAAAAGTATTGAAATTCTAAAGTAAAGTAGACAGGGGGAGTTTGTAAAGCATTTCTGAATAAACTAATTTCTTGCATATTATTCTGATAAAATATTCAAATGAATGTTAAAGGGAGAGAAACTTAGAGAAAATTCATATTGTCTAGAAATCTTATAAACAGGGGGAGATATACGTGTTTAATTTACATGCTTTAATGATTACTATGATGCTCTCAACTTATTATATCTATCAGTCGATACTTAATGCTGCTTGATACATACAAGCAATCAATGTCTGATATTTACAGTTTATGAACTTGATTTTGTGCATAACTGTAAAGCACATACTGATATACATTTAAGATTGCAGTTGACTTTTAAATAAATGTAAATGCTTACATATTTGTGAAAAAAATAGATTCTTTTCATGCCCAGTGTTTTGTCATCATCAAAAAGGGGAAGATTGTTGACCCCTAAAGTGATTTTGATGATAACAAAACATTGGAGCATACATTTGGTTATCTAACAACTCTTCAAATGATTGACAAGTTTTTGTAGGACAACTACATTGACACATCTTTTAATTCCTACAATCTTTAATGTTTTGTGTTGAGTTATAAAGTATTTTGAATCTTGTAAAGAAGAACCCTAAAAAAAGTTTCCTATTAAAATCAGTTTAAGGGTAACTTCTAGTAGTCCTTCTTGCTTCAAGTCTTCTTTAATTTATTGTAAGTAGTCCTTGAAGAGGTCTTTAAAGCATGGGATAAGTGTTCTGGAAGTTTGAAGTTGATCTGGCTGAAGAACCACCTTCGAGCCGACTGGAAGGACAACCCAGCCGACTCTGGCACTGGCACTAAAGAGAAGTTCTCTGGCACACAGATCCAGCTGACTGGCACCAAGGCCCAGCCGAGTCGTCCAAAACAAGGTTGAGAACGTTCTGAGATTCTCAGGAATCCGAGCCGACTGGAATCAGATCCAGTCGACTCATCCAGAACTCAGTAGAAAATGGTCTGAGAACCCTCTGAGACTCCAGCCAACTGGAATTCAGCCCAGTCGACTCATCCAGAGTGAGGTATTTTCTCAACTGTGAAAGCTAGCCGACTGGCACTCAGCCCAGTCGACCCAAACTTCATCTAAGCCAACTCGAAGTTTGTCCGAGCCGACTGGAATTACCGGGTCACCTCCAACGGCTAGTTCTAATTCTTAGTTTTTGAATTCCAAAAGTGCTCCAACGGTAACCTGTCACCTCCCAACGGTCTACAACGTTCAAAATCAAGGGAAGGTAGTTAAAGTCTCTATAAATAAGGTATGAGAACATCCTTGAAAAGGCTAATGAATTATTGAGCATTTATTGAACACTTATTGAAGTGAAGTGAGAAAGCACTAGAGCTTTAAAGTCTGCCTTCAAGCCTGCAACCACTCTTACCAGAAGCTTGAAGCACCTTTTGAGGAAAGCAAAGAAGCCATTGAAGTGCATTGAAGAGCATTCAGTGGATCTTCACTTGAGCTGCATTGGCAACCACCCAGACAACAGAGTTTGTCTTTATTGTTGCTTTTTTATTCTATCATTTAGAATATCTGGGTTATTGGTGAGCCCTGTTGTAAAAACCAAATAGGTTTCTTTGGTGAGCCTTTAAAACCAAAATGTAGAGGTTTCTTTGGTGAGCCTATCTAAAAACCAAAGTGTAGAGGTTTTAGATGAACCTGTAAAAACCCAGCTTGGGTTTCTTTAGTGAGCCCGGTTTCAAAAACCAAAGTGTAAAGGTTGGGATTGTGAGCCTGTAAAACAATCCAACTGTATTCCGATTTGGGAGATATAGTGAAAATCCCGAGCGGTGAACTTGGGTAGTGGACGTAGGAGCTGGGTTGCTCCGAACCACTATAAATCTACTTTGTTTGTGTTGTATTTGTTTTATCTTTTAGCTTCTGCATTCATTCTCTGATTTACACAGCACCTGACCACTAATTGGAATTACTTGTGCACATACTTGCAAAAATTTTGTAATTTCCAATTCACCCCCCTCTTGGGACTAAGCCACCTGGGCAACAAGGCCACACCTCCGGCTTCATCTTATTCCTACGCCTTAATTTTTAAAATTAATAAGTTAAAAAATTAAAAAATTAAAAAATTGAAACATTTCGGTAATTGGATCAATAATCGGACTAGTGGTCGAATCGGTGATCGGACTAGTGGTCGGATAAGAGCCCAGACCGGAGTTGAATCGATGGCTGACCGGCGACTGGATTGGATTGGCAAACAGATCCGGTCACCATTCAAGCCATCGGTCCGGTCACCCGTCCGGCCACCGGTTCGGTGACCGGTCTTGCCACCAGTCCGGTGGACCGATCGATCCTGCCACAGGTCCAGCCATTAGTCCGATTATGGGTCTCGCCACCGGTCCGACCAGGAGTCCGGTAGCCGGTCCGACCAGGAGTTCGGGAGCCGGTCCGACCAGGAGTCCGGTAGCCGGTCCGGCCACCAATTTAGCCACCGGTCCTGCCACCGATCTAGTCGTCGATCTTGCCATCGATCCTACCATAGGTCTGATCACCGGTCTTGCCACCGTCCTATCACATGTCCGGCCAGATTGGTGGTTGGACCGGTGGTAGGATCGGCGGTCGGACCCCTGATCGGAGTGGCGGCCGGACAAATGGCAAGATCGGCGGTCAAACCCCTAGTCGGATCGGTGACCGATTGGTGGCCGAACCGGCTACCGGACCGGTCGCTGGACCCCTGGTTGGACCGGTGACTGGACCGTGTGCAAGACAAGCGGCCGGACCTGCGGCAGGACCGACATCCAGACTGGTGGCCGGATCCGACTAGGGGTCCGACTGTCGTTCCGATAAGGGGTCCGGCAGTCGATTTGGTGCCGGTCCGACCGCTGGTCCCACCACCTATCCAGATACCAATCCTGCCATCAGTCCGGTCGCCTGTCCTGCCACCGATTCGGTAGCCGGTTCGCCCACCAGTCCGATAGCCAGTTTAGCCACCGATCATCCATCGGTCCGACTAGGGGTCCGACCAAGGGTCCGTCCGTTGATCCGACTAGGGATCCGACCGCCGATCCAGCCACTGATCCAGTCGCCACTTCGATGAGGGGTTCGACCATCAGTCCTACCATCGGTCCAGCCACCAATCTGGCTAGTCCCATGGCAGGACCGGTGGCAAGATTGGCAACCAGACCGATGGTAGGACCGGTGGCCAGATTGATGGCCGGACCCCTGGTCGAACAGGCAGCCGGACTCATGACAGGACCGAAGGCCAAACTTGTGACAGGACCAATGCCCAAATCGCTGGCAGGACTTGCCAATCCACCAAACCGGTGGCAGCACCGGTGACTAGACTGGTGGCAGGACCGTAGTTTGGAACGGCAACCAGAATGTTTCAATTTCTTAATTTTTTAATTTTTATTTTAAAAATTAAGGTGCCGAAATAAGATGAAATCAAAGTTATGGCCTGCGACTTCACTTTACTTGCAACTTCTTTTAATTTTTTAAAATTTTTAATTATTATTATATTATATAATATATTATATATATCATTATTTTATTATATTATTTTGATTATATTTTATTATATTATTTTAATATTTTATTATATTATTTTAAATTTTATTATATATTTTTTAATTTATTATGTTAAAATTTAAACACACGAATGTGGCTGCCATGTTTATCGAGCTGCGGTAGTTCAGTAAATTTATTTTGACCTGCATTACTTCAATATTTTTTTAAAAAAATATTATTAAAAAATATCTAGATGCAGGATCTACTCCATCTTTAAGTATTTTTTTTAAAATATATATATATTATTTTTTATTCGATCCATTTAGAAGATTCAAATTATTTATTTTTATTTTTTTGGTTAATTTAGAAGATGCAGGTTTTATCTGTATCTTTAAAATGGGTTTTTTTTTTGGGGGGAAGATGCAAATATTTCTTTTTGGAATTGATTCAAGATATTTTTTATTTTTTGATGATTATTTGAGTTTTTTTTTCCGATCTGTTATGATATCCCAGTTTTATTTCAATTAATTATTGGGCTGCTCTCTGAATCAATTACAATTTTTCTTTTTTGGTTTATTGGTCAAATCAACTTACAAAAGAAAGAATCTTCGGCTTCGTATAGTTATCTTGGTCCGAAGACTATGCCTAATATCTCTAGCTTCATATTCTTATCTTGTTCCAGGAGATAGGTTTATTAACTCTGGGTCTTCGGCTTCGTATGGTTATCTTAGCCCGAAGACCATGCCTGATATTTATGGCTTCGTATATTTGTCTTAGTCCGAAGACCATGCCTAATATCTTTATATCTATGGTTGCAAGCCAAGCTTATTAACTATGTCTTCGGCTTCGTACTATCACCTTGATCCGAAGACTTAGCCTAACACCCTTGTCTATACTTTTAAGCCAAGTTTATTAACTCTATGTCTTCGTCTTCGTACTACCACCTTAATCCGAAGACTTGGCCTCTCAAGCAAATGTCTTCAGCTTTATTCCTTCAACATAATCCGAAGAGCATATGATCCCATTTTTTGGACTATAAGTGTTTACTTTCGTTATTTCCAAAATAGACCTCTCTGAAGTGTATAGCTAACATTCCCTTTAGGAGTGCTACTAAAGAGAATGTTGAGCTCACTTCGGATTTACTCTTGAAGAATGAGGATTCTTGAACATGTGGGTTTCTTGAACACCAAAACAATTGAAATCTGTTTTAGTTGTTGCAACCATCCACATGGCCCAAAACCTCAGATTGGATAAACTCTAAGTATAACTGATTTTCTGACAGCCACTACTTACAGTTATGTGGAGGTTGCATTTGCCAACTCCCATAACCGTAAGTAGTTATGTTGGAGCCTATAAATACTGGTAAGAGGGGACACTCAAGGGAGGATTCGGGCTCATTTTTGCAATTCGCTTTTCCCTCTTCCCTCTCTCCTTTCAAAACTCTCCATTCTGCTGTTGCCTGAGTTTTCTTCTGACTTTGGCATCGGAGTGTCCCCCACCGGAAAATCTCCGGTCAGGGATCTGTTTTGCAGGTTCCGGTCGATGGAAATCCAGCGAAAGAAGGAAGAACCACTCCATCCGGTCGGCAGAGATTCAGCATCAACAGATTGGCATGCCAAGAAAGGGAAGAAATCCATTTTCTCTATTCTGAAGGAGAGCTTAGATAAGCAAAAATGGTGAAAGGGAAAGCAAAAAATGCATCTACAAGTCAGGAGCAGCAGGCTCCTCCGTCAAACGGACCTCCGGTCAGTAATCTTCTGGCGATTCAAGGATCACAACCCCCTATGATTATGGTGGAGCAGCAGCAATTCGAAAATCAAGTTGACGGCACTGGTACAGCACCTGCATGAAGCTGCAGCTCAAAAGCAATGCCCTCCACCTGTTCCACAATCAAGCTATCAACCTGAGAAGGAGAAAGATCAACACCGAGATATCACCCCCAGTTTCTCACAGATCCGGTCATCTCGTGATTGCTATGCCTCTCCGCCAGATCGATAAGTAGGGAATCATGGTGGAAAGAAAAGAGTACGGCACTCTCCCTCTGTTTCTTCTAGAAGTTGTGTACCAGAAGGGGCTAGGCAAAGGGAGATCAACTATGAGTTTCAGGAAAAATTCAAGTCCATGCAGGCATAGATAGCAAGAATTTTGGAACTGAGAAGGAACGATGAGGTCGTCACCTTCAACTCTCAGCCCTCTTTTTCTGATGATATTATGGATGAAGTTATTCCTAAGCACTTCAAGATCCCACAGTTAGAAGCCTATGATGGGACTTCAGATCCTCTCGACCATTTGGGAAGCTACAAGGCTCATATGATGGTGCAAGGAGCAATCGATGCTCTCTACTATATTGCTTTTCCTGCCACTTTGAAGAAATCTGCTCGAATGTGGTATTCGAGCTTACCCCCGAAGTCAATTCACTCCTTTGCTGAGTTAGGGCGGCAATTTGTCTCGCACTTTAGGACGTGCCAGAGGATGCCGCGCAACACCGACAATTTGTTTCTTCTCCAGCAATAAGAAGGAGAAAGTTTGAAGGAATTTATTCACCACTTCAATTCGGCCACTTTGGAGATCCCAAACCTGAATGAGCATGTGGCCATGTCTGCCCTGAAAAAAGGATTGAAGTCGTCCAAGTTCACTTTTTTCCTGGACAAAAGATTTCTAGTGAGCTATGCCAAACTGCTGGCAAGGGCTCAAAAGTATGTAGCCGCTGAGGAGCAAGTGGCAAGTCGAAGACTAGCGGAAGGGAGGTTCCCTTCTAAGAAGAAGAATGCCGGAGGATCGAACGTGCCAACATCTTCTAACAACGCTTCGGTCCCAGGCACAGCCCTAGGTCCAGACAGCAGAACAACCGGTTCGATGCCTACACACCCCTCAACTTACCTAGGGAGAAGATTCTGCTGGAGATTGAAAAAGAAAAATACTTTCAAAGGCCACATCCCCTGAAGACATCTGCAAAGGCAAGGAACAAGAGCAAATACTGTCGATTCCATCAAGATCACAGCCACAACACCGAAGAGTGTTTTTAGCTTCGGGATTGCATTAAGGACCTGATAAAAAGAGGATATCTGGGAAAGTATGTCAATCGCCTAGAATCTCAAGCCGAAGCAGCCGCCATTCCAAGAATATCCGATGAAGCCGATCTGCCTCACCAAAAACCAACTGACAGAAATGTTGGAATGCTTCATCGGTCATCGGCATGGGACATTGAAGCTGAAGAGAATGTCCCGAAGAGGTTCAAAGGAAAAAATTCTATTACTTTTTTCGATGAGGATGTTCAAGGAATGCAACTTCTGCATGATGACCCTGTAGTAGACTCGGCAGTTATTACCAAATTTGATGTAAAAAGAATATTGATTGATAATAAAAATTCAGTTGATGTGTTGCTGTATGATGCTTTCCTTCGAATGGGATTATCTGGACGTGAATTGCAGAGATCTCTCATTCCTATAACTGGTTTTGGTGGAAATTAGGTCGAGGTTGAAGGTGAAACGATCTTACCCGTAACTTTTGGATCTGAATCATTCCAAAGGACTCTTCCAATCAATTTTATTGTGGCTAGAACATCTTCAGCATATAATGCAATCTTGGGGCGTCCAGCATTGAACAAATTCAGAGCCATAGTCTCAATGTACCACTTGTTGGTTCGGTTTCCAACCAGAACAGGCATTGGAGAAGTAAGGGGAGATCAAAGGATCGCTCACCAGTGTTTAATGATTCAAAATAAACAAGCATCCAAGCCTTTGGCACTTGACCAGCTGGATCCAAGAGATGAGTTCGAAGACTCTGGAGAACTAGTGGAAAAAATACTTTTTGTACCATTATCCGAAGACGACCCAACCAAGCTTCTGCAAATTGGCAGCTTGCTTGACGAAGAGTCAAAGATAAAGTTAATTTCCTTTCTTCGAGATAATGCTGATATTTTTGCTTCGACAGCTTTAGAAATGCCTGGAATTTCGCCTGAAGTGATTACACATCACTTAGAAGTATCTCCCAACTATAAGCATGTATGGCAGAAGAAGAGGAATTTTGCTCCAGAAAGGCAGAAGGCAATTGATGAAGAAGTTAATAAACTCCTTGAAGCAAACTTCATAAGAGAGGTCCATTATCCGAATTGGCTCGCAAATGTGGTCATGGTGAAGAAATCAAACGGTAAGTGGAGGATTTGTATAGATTATATGGATCTCAACAAGAATGTCCAAAGGACAGTTTTTCTTTGCCGAAAATCGATCAATTGATTAACGCTACGGCTGGTCATCAAATGCTGAGTTTTATGGATGCCTTCTCAGGCTATAATCAGATTCGAATGGATCCTGAGGATGAAGAGAAGATTGCTTTTGTTACAGAGAAAGGGCTTTACTGTTATAAGGTGATGCCATTTTGTTTGAAGAATGCTGGGGCAACTTTTCAAAGGCTCATCAACAAAGTCTTCAAAAATCAGATTGGAAGAAATATAGAAGCTTATGTTGACGATATGATAGTGAAAAGTCTTTATAAGTCTGATCACCTCACAGATCTAAAAGAGTCTTTTGATGCTCTCAGACATCATCGGATGAGGTTAAATTCCACCAAATGTATCTTCGGTGTAACTTCTGGGAAATTCTTGGGGCACTTGGTCACCAAGCGAGGTATTGAAGTCAATCCAAAAAAGATCCAAGCACTTCGGACAATGAGGCATCCTACTTGCAAGAAGGAAGTTCAGAGGTTGACAGGGAGAGTTGCTTCCCTAAGCCAGTTTATCTCTCGTTTGGTAGAAAGGTGTTTACCCTTCTTTAAGGTTCTTCGCCAGACTCAAAATTTTGAATGGACGAGAATTGCAGAATTGCCTTTGATAAGCTGAAAGAATATTTGGAAAATCCTCCGCTGCTCTCAAAGTCCTGTGAAGGAGAAACACTTTATTTGTATCTATCAACTACAGATGAAGCAGTCAATTCGGTCCTGATACGAAGAGATGCCAATCATTCATAGAAATCGATCTACTATACTAGCAAAGTGTTGCATGAAGCTAAAGTCCGATACCCCAGAGTTCAAAAGATTATCTTTTCTCTAGTGGTAGCAGCAAAATATCTTCGGCCTTATTTCCAAGCTCATTCTATTGTGGTTCTGACAGATCAACCCTTGAAAACATACTTCGTAGTCCTGACACCTCAGGAAGGATAGCTAAGTGGACTGTTAAATTAGGGGAGTTTGATATTGATTATCAGCCTAGGTCAGCAATGAAAGCTCAAATTTTGGCTAATTTTATAGCTGAGTGCACATGAGGGTCCGAAGAGGACCAGCTAAGAGCCGAAGAAGAAGGTACCGAGGACAATCTGGAGTTTGTTTGGATGCTACATGTTGATGGTGCTTTGAACGCCAATGGTTGTGGCACAGGTTTAATTCTGGCTGGTCCGAATGGGCAAGTTATTGAATATGCTCTTCGGTTTTCTTTTCAAGCTTCAAACAATCAGGCAGAGTATGAAGCACTCATTACTGGACTTAGAATCTCCCAAAAATTGGAGATCAAAAGGATCAAAGTTTTTTCTGATTCACAACTGGTGGTGAATCAAGTGAAAGGTGATTTCGAAGCTCGAAATCCAAACATGATCTAATACTTAGAAAAAGTCCGAAGCCTGACATCTGGGTTGGAGCATTTTGAGATTGTTCATATCCCAATGACAGAAAATTCTCGGACAGATGCTCTTTCAATACTTGCAACTACTGCACCGGATTCTCTTGGAAAGATATATGTGGAATATCTTGAAGACCCCAGCATATCAGAATCCCTAGTTGAAATATATCAAGTTGAACATGAACCTTCATGGATGGATCCAATTCTTAAGTTTTTAAGAGAAGGCACCTTACCCGAAGACAAGCTGGAAGCCAAGCGGCTTCGGTGGACAGCCACTCAATATGTAATCTTGGATAAAACATTGTATAAAAGGTCCTTCACACAACCTTTGCTGAAATGTTTGGATCCTTCCTATGCATATTATGCACTTAGGGAAGTACATGAAGAAATATGTGGAGACTATTTGGAGAGCAAATCTTTGGCATACAAAATAATCCATCAAGGTTATTATTGGCCAACCATCCAGAAGGATTATGCAGAATTTATCCGAAGATGTGATCATTGTCAAAGATACGCTAATGTACAAAGATAACCTGCAAATCAATTAACTTCGTTGACAGCTCCCTGGCCTTTTGTACAATGGGGAATGGACATTCTTGGTCCGTTTCCTCCAGCTTCTGGGCAGCGAAAACTTCTTATCGTAGATATTGATTACTTCACAAAGTGGGTCGAAGCTGAAGCATTGGCACAAATTACTGAGACAAAAGTTGAAACTTTAGTGAGGAATTTCATTATCTTTTATTTCGGGATTCCCTATTCTATAATAACTGACAACGGAAGACAGTTTGACAACCCAAAATCAGGAGCTTCTGCACTCGGTATCATATTCTTCACAAGTTTACTTCAGTGGCACATCCTCAATGTAATGGAGAAGCTGAAGTGACAAACAAGACTATTCTTCATGGCCTTAAAACTAGATTGAATGATGCTAAAGGCTCATGGACCGATGAGTTAAACTCAGTTCTTTGGGCATATCGGACTACTCCCAAAACAGCTACTAGTGAATCTCCATTCCATCCATCTTATAATACTGAAGCAGTCCTTCCTATTGAGGTCTCTTTGCAATCTCTACGAATTGATCACTATGAAGAGCCCGAAAATTCTGAATACCGAAGAGTTGACCTAGATTTACTACAAGGTACACGACTTCAAGCACAATTAAAAATGGTTGTGTATCAGTAGAAAATGGCAAGATACTACAACTCTCGTGTGAAAGAACGGACCTTTCGTCCTGAAGATCTAGTTCTGCGAAAGTCTGAAGTATCCAAACCAACTGAGCAGGGTAAACTCTCTCCTACATGGGAAGGACTATACCGAATCAAAGAGGTTATTCGACCCGGAACTTATCGATTGAAAACCTTGGAGGGTATTCTATTACCTCGACCTTGGAATGTATAAAACCTCCGCAAATTTTATCAATAAAGGTTTTATTCAAAGGTCATCAAGATAGATTTTATCTTTCTATCTTAATTCTATTTCTTAAAAGCATAACGATGATCTCCATGATCTACCATACGAAATATCGAGGTAAGCATAACTAGCCTATCTTGTTTTCCTCTCTCTTAAAAGCATAAGGATGATCTTTGTGATTTACCCTATGAAGTGCCGAGTTGGACTTAAACCAGTCCATCTTAATCAAAAAGGCATAAGGATGATCTTCATGATCTACCCTACAAAGTGCCGAGTTGGGCTTAAATCAGTTCATCTTAATCAAAAAGGCATGAGGATGATCCCAGTGATCTACCTCACAAAGTACCGTGGTGGGCATGATCAGCCTGTCTTAATTCCAACACAAAAAGGCATGAGAATGATCTTCATGATCTACTCTACTAAATGCCGAGGTGGGCCTGATCAGCCTATCTTAGTCCTTGATCAAAAAGCACAAAGGTGATTCAAGCAATCTATCCCGCAAAAGTGCCAGAGGTTAATCAACCTATCATTCAAATCAAAGATGCAGGTGACCCACACGATTTATTTTATTCCTAAGTCCGAAGACTTAGCGTATTCTCAAGACCAAAGACTTGATCTTTATCTAGAAATTTGGCATTCTTTTATTTCTAAGTCCGAAGACTTAGCATATTCTCAAGTCCGAAGACTTGATCTTTATCTAGAAATTTGGCATTCTTTTATTTCTAAGTCCGAAGACTTAGCATATTCTCAAGACCGAAGACTTTATCTTTATTTGAAAATTTAATTTTCTTCACAATTATCTAAAATTATTCCTAAGTCCGAAGACTTAGTATATTTTTAAGTCTGAAGACTTAGCTTTTGGATGAAGATTTAGTTATATAAAATTATTCCTAAGTCCGAAGACTTAGTATCGTTTTGTATACTTCGGAGTCCTTAATTATCCGAAGACCCTATACTTGGAAAAATTCTCATCCATTCGCATATGCATTCAAAAATTCTAGAAAGGATTTTCATTGATAAGATTTCTTACATCTTTCCATAAAGAGGAGAGAAGGGAAAAAGTTACAAATTATTCACTATCGGGGCATCATCAGTAAGATCAATCGGACCCGCCACCTCTTCGGCCGTTGTTGGTGCTTCGGGATCCTTTTGGGGTTCAAGCTCATTTGGACTTTCAGGATCGAACAGTTGAATCCTCGAAATGTCTAAGTCTGGGTAAAGCTTTCGCACCTCCTTTACTCCATCATTGAAGCCTCCTTTATAACTATGAGTCCCGGCTTCAACCATTTTGGTATCGAAAGTTGGAGATGCTTTGTAATCTTCTATCGCCCTCCCCAATTGATCCTTCAAGGATCGGATCTCTTCAATAGCTTCTTCGTTCCTTTTAGAAGCCTCTTCGAAAATTTGATTAGCTTCCTTGAGTAAAGCTTGCAGGGACCGAATCTTATTCTTCCTCCTCTTGAACTTTGCCTCTTGTTCGGAGTATTTCAATTGGATTTTCTCCACATCAGCTTACAGACTCCGAACCAAAGCTTCACTTTGAGCAAGCTTCTCCTCCACAGCTTATTTTTCTTCTTCGGCTTTTAATTTTCCGGCCTCAGCCACCTTTATCTTCTCCTTCATACTTTTATAATTATCCCTAAAATTAAAAATGCTTTCCTCCATTAGGGCAATATCGTGCATCATTTGCATTGGCAAATTGAAGAATTAGCAACAACAAATTTATATCCTGAAAGTGCAAAATCTAAAGCTTACCTTCAGTGCCGATGAGAACACTGAATTAGAAACGTCCTCGATGCATCGGGACTTAGTATTTTTCCAGTCCTTGGGGAGAAGCGTACGCTTCATAAGTTCTCTGGCTAGTTCGGGGCTCTCCAGGCCTTCCCTATCCAAAAAGATGGTGAAGTCTACGTTGCACCCTCTCTCTGAGGAAGCATTCCACCTGGAGTCATCTTCGGATCCGTACTTGGCCTTTTCTTTTTACTTTCCCTTCGGAGGTGCAAGTAATGTTTCTTTATCAAAAGATACATCGCGCTGATCCGAAGGAAGCATCGAAGGAGGAGGGCTGGGTTTCCTCGGAGATGGACTCCTGGCAGTTTCAGGAGCACTTGGTATGGTGGGGGGTGCTTCTTCGTCCGATGTAGGTTTTCTCGAAGTACTTGACCCCTCTTCGGCTCTCCTTTTCTTTCAGACTTCAAAAGTTGCTAGAACAGGCACCACCCTCTTTCTGGAAGCCTGTCGGACTCTTTCAAGCTGAGGCTTCATTGGTTCACCTACAATCAAAGGAAGGAATTGTTATATCTATGTGCATAAGAGAAAGATGAAGAGAAAAAGAAAAGTCCGAAGACTATTATTTCTATACCTAATGATGGGACCTCGTTGATATGGGCTCGGTGAAGGTTTC
The DNA here is from genome assembly GCA_021397845.1 of Areca catechu. NCBI lineage: Eukaryota > Viridiplantae > Streptophyta > Magnoliopsida > Arecales > Arecaceae > Areca > Areca catechu. The sequence goes on from CM038050.1 coordinate 161,002,431, forward strand.
TTTCCTTCAGCAATTCTTTAAATAAGGGGTCTCTGACTTTGATAAGGTGTTAAAGTCTTTTGCATCGGCCTTCAGGATTTTCATCCCGGTGTTTGCATCCAAACATGGAGTTTTCCATTCGGTATTGAATCTCCAATGGGTATAATATCCAAAAAGAAACTAGGTTTCCACCCGTGTATGGCACTAGGGGTTCCTTTCATTAGTCTTCGGCCAGGCCGAAGACCTATAACCCACCACCTTTTGCCGTGGAAATCTCTTTTTAACATGAAAAGAGAGGTAAATAGGGTGGTCTCTGGCTCTACATTCCTCAGTTTACAAAGAACTAAAAACCCACATATATTCCTAAAGCTATTGGGAGTTAGTTAAGCCGGGACCACTTGATAAAGATTGAAGACCTTTGTGAAGAAGGGATGAAGTGGAAGCCGAAGACCAGCCTTGAGGTTGTCTTCGCATATGGCGATTGAATGCATGGGAACTTTATCTACCCTCTCTTCGGGTTTTGGAAGGATGAGTTTGAAGGTTCGAGGGATATGGAAGTGCCGCTTGACCTCCTCCATCTTGGCAAGTGTAAAAGAACTTGGAACGGAGTCAGGTGATCTTTCCGGACTCCTCTTCCTACCCAAACCTCTCTCTCTACTAGTTTCGCCCCCCGGCGAATCCCTACCGGACCCACCTCCCAATGAACTCCTCTCGGTTTCCCTTCCTGGAATTTCCCTATTAGCTTCACCCCCTGGTGGACCTTTGCTAGAAAAAGGATTCCTACCCGATTCTAACATTGCAAAGGAGAAAGAAGAAGGGAGAAAGGAAGAAAGGGCTTCTAACCTTTGGAAGAAAGGAGAATGGCGGGCTATGGTGCGGAGCAGGAAGAAGAAGCACGGAAGCAAGAAAAAATTCTTCTTGAGAGGTCCTTCCCCATTTTATAAGTAAAAGTTGAGGGATTTCAAGGCAGTTCGGAGATATTTTTCGATCGTGCGCCATATCGACGGCTATGATCGTGGGTACGGCTCTCCAAAAAATTCATTAGTGAGACAAGCAACCACGATCCGTGTGAAATACCACCATTGGCTATGATAATGTATCAACTGCGATCAATCTCCAGATGGTTGCCACATGTCCTATCTCAGTTGAATAAAGACTCTTTTTTCAAAAGGTTTCTCAAGATTTTTCCAGAATCAAGGCATTCCTTTTGAGATAGCCAATGACAGGATGACGCGTGTCTTCACCATGTTTTTTCGCACCACCAGGCAGTTATGGTGAAAAACTTGTTAAGATTCGGCGCCATCATTATCTGCCAGTTATCACTAGAAAATAAAATTTAAATACTCCCATTCTTCGAAATTAAATCATTTCGGACTTGGGAGTGGGGGACAGCTGTTATGATATCCCGGTTTTATTTCAATTAATTATTGGGCCGCTCTCTGAATCAATTACAATTTTTCTTTTTTGGTTTATTGGTCAAATCAACTTACAAAGGAAAGCGTCTTCGGCTTCGTATAGTTATCTTGGTCCGAAGACTATGCCTAATATCTCTGGCTTCATATTCTTATCTTGTTCCAGGAGATAGGTTTATTAACTCTGGATTTTAGACTTCATATGGTTATCTTAGCCCGAAGACCATGCCTGATATTTATGGCTTCGTATATTTGTCTTAGTCCGAAGACCATGCCTAACATCTTTATATCTATGGTTGCAAGCCAAGCTTATTAACTGTCTTTGGCATCGTACTATCACCTTGATCCGAAGACTTAGCCTAACACCCTTGTCTATACTTTCAAGCCAAGCTTATTAACTCTATGTCTTCGGCTTCGTACTGCCACCTTAATCCGAAGACTTGGCCTCTCAAGCGAATGTCTTCGGCTTTATTCCTTCAACATCATCCGAAGAGCGTATGATCCCATTTTTTGGACTGTAAGTATTTACTTTCATTATTTCCGAAATAGACCTCTCTGAAGTATATAGCTAACATTCCCTTTAGGAGCGCTACTAAAGAGAATGTTGAGCTCACTTCGGATTTACTTATGAAGAAGAGGATTCTTGAATATGTGGGTTTCTTGAACACCAAAACAATTGAAATCTGTTTTAGTTGTTGCAACCACCCACATGGCCCAAAATCTCAGATTGGATAAACTACAAGTGTAACTAATTTTCCGACAGCCACTACTTACAGTTATGTGGAGATTGCGTTCGCCAACTCCCATAACCGTAAGTAGTTATGTTGGAGCCTATAAATACTGGTAAGAGGGGACACTCAAGAGAGGATTCGAGCTCATTCTTGCAATTCGCTTTTCTCTCTTCCCTCTCTGCTTTCAAAACTCTCCATTCTGCTGCTGCCTGAGTTTTCTTCTGACTTTGGCATCGAAGTATCCCCCACCGGAAAATCTCCGGTCAGGGATCTGTTTTGTAGGTTTCGGTTGACGGCAATCCAATGGAAGAAGGAAGAACCATTCCATCCGGTCGGCAGAGATTCTGCATCAACACGATCTAAAAAGCATTTTCAATTTTTTTTTAATTTTTTTCGATAGTTCTACGAGGGTAAATTTCTCGATCTAAAGAGGCAGGCATAGCCTGCATCTTCTCCATATCGGAACAACAACAAAATATATATATATATATACACCGGGCTAAGATACCGTTGATAAAATTATTTCAAACTACGATACTCTGATAATTTTATTTTTAAAAAATTATTAAAAAAATTCCCAATTCCCTGCTTACGGCGGCTCTCCCTTTTTAACACCAACATATTGATCACCATCAACCATCAAATTCTTTTTAAAATAATATTTTTTTATAAATATTTATGCAACTAACGCCATCCTAAATATATTTAGGAATTTGGGATTGCTTTGAAACATGACCAAGAAAGCATGGATGGTAAAAATTACGGGCTAGGCAAACGGTTTCAACTTAAAAATTTAATAAAAAATTAAAAATTATATAAAATATACTAACATGATATTATAATATATATTATAAAATTTTTGTATTATAATAAATATTTTGTATATATTATATATAATAAATATATTATAATATATTATACTATATATTATATATATAATATATTATACTATATATTATATATTATAATATAGTATATTTGTTGATGCACATCAGTCATGGTGGTGGTGGCGACGTGCCAAGTGCCATTGGCATGGCATGACCAAAAGGAACGTTCATTAAGTGATGGGGCTGGAGGCAATGGGGCACGAGCACGATGTGCCGATGCAAGCTAGGGACACGATGAGTGCTCGCCAGTTGCCCCCAAGATCTGATCATGTCGCATGATAGGTCTGGCCACCAGGACGGTATGCGGTATCTGTCAGTATGGCAAGGTTGACATAAGCCACTAGGATGGCAATCGTCACCCAGTGCTTCAATGGTATCCGGCCTTGCACACGTGCAACTGTCCAGTCATGCCGTGGGCACATTCTCTCGGTCGAGTGTACGAGACTGGTCATCAAGGCGACATGCAGTGTCTGTCGATGCGACGAGACTAAAAGAGGCTACCGGGATAGCAGTTGTTGTCCGATGCATCGATGATATCCGACCTTGCATACATGCAACCATTCATTGATGCAATACGATCAACGAAAACACCCCATATTAAAATAATATACTATAATTAGGGCTGGAATTGGGCCGGCCCAAAGTCCAATCCAAAATTGGATCAGATTTTGGACCATATTTTAAGAATTTTCGAACCGAATCCGGGCATCCCGTTGGCCCAAAAATTAAATGGACTGTATTTTACAGCCCGAAGTCTAGCTCGATATGCTTAAAATTTGGTCCGAAGCTCGAACCGATTTCGGGCCGGTCCAAAGTTTATTGAGCTGGCCGAGCCTAGTTCCAGGCAATGGGCTTTGGGCCGGTCCAGTTCCAACCCTAACTATAATATATGTAATAATAATATATATTATTATTTAATATATTATATTATATTATATACTATATTATTATTTTAACAAAAATATATTATATATTTTATATTATAGTATATAATATATAGTATGTTATATTGTAATATCGGGCAGCTACACGTGCACAAGGTCGGATACCACTGACATGCCGGGCAGCGCCTGCCATCTTGGTGGCCTCTGCCAACCTCATCGCACCAATGGACGTCTCATGTAATGGAGTTGCACGTTGTCTAGGTAGCCAGTCGAACCTATCGCACAGCGTGACCGGGCGGCTACACGTGTGCAAGGCTGAATACCATTGATGTGATGGGCGGCGACTGCCATCCTGGTAGCCTCTATCAGCATTGCTGCACCAATAAATGTTATGTGCAATTGAGCCACATGTTGCCCTAACTGCCAGACCTGTCGCATAGCGCAATCGATGGGAACGCCCCCACGGCACGACTGGGTGGCTATACAAGTAAGATCGGGTACCACTGATGCATCAGGTGACGACTACCATCCTGATGACCTCCGTCAGCCTGGCTACACTAACAGATGCCACGTATGGTGGAGTAGTGCGCCACCCTAGTGACTGAACCCGTTATGCAATGTGATCGGGTCTCAAGAGACAGGCGGGTGGGTGCCCATCAAGTCCCGGGCTCGCACCGACATTGCCATGCCTGCACCCTATTGCCTTTGATCTTGTCGCCCGACGGATGTCCATCCATTCATGCTACATTGATGGCACTCGTCACAACACTACCACCACCATGACAAATACGTACGCATCAACAAATATATTATATTATAATATATAATTTAACTTATTATAATATATTTATTATATTTTAAAATATAAAATATTTATTATAATATCATATTATTATATTCATTATTTTTAAAAAATAAAGTTTATTTATTTTTATTTTTTATTTTTTTAAAATTTTTGGTTTTTATTTTTATAAAGCTTTTAAGTTGAAGTTGCATGAAATCACCCACCTACTCCTCCTCCCACGTGTCCAAAATAATCACAAATTCTTAAATATATTTAGGATGATGCTAGTATCATAAATATTTAATAAAAAATATTATTTATAAAAATCATCAACCATCACCTCCTCACCTGTGTGGGCTGGATCTGCATGTAGGACTAAAAACAGAGACCATAGATAAGATATTAACATCTTCATATTCATCTTTATTTAATTTAATAAAAAAATATAAATAAATATTAGTTAAAAAAATTATTTTATATTTATTTTAAATAAATCGGATATTGGAAGTGACATAAATGTAGATATATATTGAATAATTAAATTTTATAATCACATATTCAAATAATTTACTAAATAGATAATAAATCCAGTTAATAACATATTAATATAATTGTTTATTTATTTTAAAAATTTATGAATGATATAAAAAATTAAATAAAATTATAAATAAAAATATATATTCAAACAGGATTAAATATTTATCTATTCATATCCATATCAATTTTTTTTATATATAAACATAAAAATAGTTCTAAATAATATTATATTATTTACTTTCATCCTATATATATATATATATATATATATATATATATATATATATATATATATATATATATATATATATATATAAAGGAGGGTGGAAAGACAAAAAACATAAATTCCTTGTAATTTCATGAATTTTATGTAAGATTTGGCTGCATGATTATATGCATCTCTATCACTATATTTATTAATGGAACAAGAGAGAAAGCTTTACCCCTAAAAAAAGTCAATAAAAATTTATAAAATCGAAGATGCCATGCCATGAAAGGCCATGAATAAAATCCCACTCTGATAAAAAAACTTTAATCATATAATTTTATTTGAATTAAAAGTACTATCTTGTTACACCCGACCGGCTCACCACCGAACCGGACCGGCCTCTTCTTGGCGGTCCGACCGGACCTTTTTTCTAAACTCCGACAACGGCTCCGAACGACCCACTTTTGCTGAGGTCCGGCCCAATATTCTCCTTCGGAGGTCCGACCCACTGAAGTAAAGGTCCGAACGACCCACTTCTGCAGAGGTCCGGCCTGATAGTCTCCTTTGGAAGTCCGACCCGCTGGAGTAAAAGCCCTAATGACCCACTTCAGCTGAGGTCCACTCCACCAGCTCTAGCTGAGGTTCCGATGGACTCTCTCCTTTGGAGGCCTGATTGGCTCTCCTGTTTGGCATCCGACCGACTCCCTTCGGAGGCCTAGAGGACTCTAGAAACCTCTTTCTATTGTAACAGAATCCTGCCACATCAGCACCACTACTCCACTACTTCCACGAAGTTGCCCTATCCGGGTGCCACGTGGCCACTCTCCATATTCTCCTAGGGGCAGATCGATCTTTCTCGGCCCCTTCCCTAACGGATTTTGGACTGTTTCGTGCCTATATAAGGTAACCGGGGGACCTCGTTTGAGCTAAATACATTTTCCCTCTCCATACGCCGCCTGTTTGATTCCTCCATTCTATTGCCCTCAAGCTCTTGCTAACTTAAGCATCGGAGTGTCCCCCACCGGAACACCACTGGCCTTTGGGGACTTTGTTGCAGGTTGACCGGAAGAAGAGCGCTCCAACACAGTTGTCCGAGCCAGGTCGAGGAGAAGTTGTAGCAACAAATTGGCGCTAGAGGAAGGGGGCTTTGCTTTTTTACTCTAGAAGGAGGAATCCACCCATTTAGTCACGCAATGGCTAAGGGAAGAGCTCAGAATTCCTCTGCCAGAAAAGGTCACTCCTTGTCCAGGTCCGAGGGACCTCCCAAGAAGAACGACGTCGCCGCCGTCGCCGAACCCACTATCACTCTGGAACTGCAACAGTTCCAGATACTTCTGAACTGCATCGAAATGCTCACTACTGCGGTTCAACACCTCCAGGAGGCGGCTGAAAACGGGCAGCAGCCTCCTGCCGTATCTTCCACCCACCACCAACATGCTGCCGAGGGAAGTTGACGACAAGAAATCCCTCGGCCTTCCTCTCAAGTTGCTCCGGAGCCCCAAAGGTCCTTCAGAGCTCATGCTGACGGCAAGAGGGTGAGGTCCGCATCACCCTCCTTTGCCAAATCTGTCCCTACTGGTGATCGGCACCCTGCTGAACTCCCGAGAGATTACACCAGTAAGATTTTGCACATGGAGGAGCGCATTGCAAAGATAGTTGATCATCAGAAAGCTAAAGGGGGACAGGTGTACGACTCCCACCCACCTTTTTTCGATGAGATCTTGGAGGAGATGTTCTCCCATCACTTCAAAATCCCACAGGTAGACCCCTACGATGGCACCACCGACTCGTTGGACTATCTGGGTACCTACAAGGCCCATATGATGGTACAGGGTGCCTCCGACGCCCTCCACTACATCGCCTTCCCTGCCACCCTCAAGAAGGCTGCTCGGATGTGGTTCTCTGCTATCCGGCCAGGTATGATCCACTCTTTCCCTCAACTTGAAAACATTTTTCTCTCCCATTTCAGGATCTGCAGTCGGACTCCGAGGAACACTGACTGTCTCTTCCTTATACTATAAAAGAAGGGAGAGACTCTCCGGGATTACATGGCCCGTTTCAACTCGGCGGCCATGGAGGTCCCGGATTTGAATAAAAACGTAGCTATGTCGGCCTTCAAGAGAGGCCTCCACTTGTCCAGGCTCACATTCTTCTTGAACAAGAAGTTCCCGACGAGCTACTCGGAGCTACTGGCCAGGGCGCAGAAATATGCCCTGGTAGAAGAACAAGCGGCAAGCCGATGCCAGGCCGAAGGGAGGTCGGCTTCCAAGAAGCAGAGCGACAAGGCTCCCGAAGTCCAACCCCATAACAACGACAACCGATCGGCCCAACGTCGAAGTCTAAAGCCAAAGGACTTCCCCAGGAGGTTCGAGAGTTACGCGCCTCTCTCCCTTCCGAGGAAGAAGATCCTCCTAGAGATTGAGAATTTCCTATAAAGGCCTCGTCCGATGAGGGGCCCCTTTGCATCCAGAAACAGGGATAAATACTGCCAGTTCCATAGGGACCACGGGCATAATATCGAAGAGTGCCTCCAGCTGAAGGACACCATTGAAGATCTCATCCGAAGGGGGTACCTGCACAAGTACGTTCGACCCCCGCCTGGATCGGGCCGAAGCGTCAACTGCCAGGAACCCTCCAGAGGAGGCGGAGCTTCCCAACTAGCTTTCGACCGGTGGGAATGTTGGTATGCTTCATCGGCGGTCTGACTGGAGATATGAAGATGACCCTGACATTGTCAAGAGGTTGAAGGGTTCCAATGCAATCACCTTCTCTGACGAAGACCTCCTGGAATCCCATGTTTTTGAAAATGATCTTGTAGTCGTATCGGCAGTAATTGCCAACTATGATATAAAAAGGATTCTTATAGATAGTGGAAGTTCCACGGAGGTATTATTGTATGATGCTTTTGTAAGAATGAACCTGTCTAGGTCAATGCTGCGAGAATCCCCCAGACTGCTGATGGGCTTCGGGAGAAACTCCATCGGAGTGGAGGGGGAGATGACCCTACCTGTGACGATTGGGACGGAGCCCTTTCAGAAGACTCTCCCCATTAACTTCGTGGTCGTATGTACGACCTCCGCTTACAATACCATTCTGGGCCGACCGGCCCTCAACAAGTTTCGAACCGTTGTATCCACTTACCATCTGTTGGTGAAGTTTCTGATCAGGAGCGGGGTCGGAGTTATGAGAGGAGATCGTAGGATGGCCAGATAGTGCCTAACTATTCTTGATCGACAGTCGCATGGCCATCCTACTCTGGAGTATCTTGATCCAAGGGCTGAGGCGGATGGCCATGGTCAGCCGGACGAAAGAATTCTGTTTATTCCCCTTCAAGAGGACGACCCCACCAAAGTCCTCCAAATTAGAAGCACCCTCAGCAAAAGCGCTAAGTTGGAGCTGATCGACTTCCTGAGTAATGCCGATGTTTTTGCTTGGTCGGCATCGGACATGCCGGGTATTCTGTCGGAGGTCATCACTCACCAACTTAAGGTGGATCCTATCTATAGGCCCGTCCGGCAGAAAAAGAGGAGTTTCGCTGTCGAGAGGCAGAGGACTATTGATGAAGAAGTGAAGAAGCTCTCCAATGCTGGCTTCATCAGGGAAACCCCACTATCCTAAATGGCTAGCAAATGTTGTCATGGTGAAAAAAGTTAATGAAAAGTGGAGGATCTGTTTGGACTACACCGATCTCAACAAGGCCTGTTCGAATGACAGCTTTTCCCTGTCGAAGATTGATCAGCTGGTGGACGCCATGGCCGGCCATCAACTTCTGAGTTTCATGGATGCCTTCTCCAGCTACAACCAAATCAGGATGCACCCGGAGGATGAGGAGAAGATCGCCTTTGTCACCGACAAAGGCCTATACTGTTACAAGATGATGCCCTTCGGACTGAAGAACACCGGTGCTACCTTTCAAAGGCTGATCTACTGGATCTTCGAAGGGTATATCGGAAGAAACATGGAGACGTATGTGGATGATATGATAGTCAAGAGCCTCCACAAGGCCGACCATATCAAAGACTTACAGGAGTCCTTTGACACATTAAGACATCATCGAATAGAGCTGAACCCTGCCAAATGCATCTTTAGGGTGACTTCAGGAAAGTTCCTTAGTTTCCTGGTCACCCAGAGAGGGATTGAAGCTAACCCTGACAAGATCAGAGTTGTTATCGAGATGGGACATCCGACCAATAAGAAGCAAGTGCAAGAGTTAATCGGCCAGATAGCTTCTCTCCGTCGTTTCATCTCCCGGTCAGCTGAAAATTTCCTTCCATTTTTCAAGACATTGCACCGGTCGGATCATTTCAATTCGATCGACGAGTGTCGTTCGGCTTTCGAAGCCTTGAAAGATTATTTGAAGAACCCTCCATTGCTGGCCAAGCCAACGGATAGGGAGCCTTTGTATCTCTATCTATCGGCATCAGACGAGGCAGTCAGCTCCATCCTCATGCGAGTGGGAGAAGATGGTCAGCAAAAACCTATCTACTACATCAGTAAGGTTCTCCATGATGCCGAGACAAGGTACCCTAAAATGCAGAAGCTAGTCTATTCTTTGGTCATAGCAGCCAAAAGGCTCCGACCCTACTTCCAAGCATATCTAATCATCGTGCTGACTGATCAACCCCTCAAGGCGATCCTTCGGAGTCCAGACACATCTGGTCGGCTCGCCAAGCAGGCCATCAAACTTGGTGAGTTCGACATCTCTTTCCAATCCCGATCGACTTTGAAGGTACAAGTTATCGCTGATTTCATTGTCGAGTGCACCTGGAGCCAGTGATCATCCTCTCAGGTGGCCAAGGTACCTGAAGCCGATGCCATCTACGAAGCTGAGCCTGCTTGGACACTTCATGTGGACGGAGCGTCCAACCTTGCTGGCTGTGAGGCCGGCCTGATCTTAGCCGACCCCGATGGAGAAAGCTTAAAGTATGCTCTCCACTTTTCATTTCAGGTGTCAAACAATCAAGAGGAGTACAAAGCCCTTCTCGCAGGATTGCAGATTGCCAATGAGCTGGGCATCATCCGGATCAGGGCCTTCTCCGACTCCCAACTAATGGTCAATCAGGTGAAAGGTAAATTCGAAGCAAGGGATCCAACCCTGGCCAAGTACTTAAACAAGGTACAAAGCTTCGTCTCTCTACTTAAATTCTTTGAAATTTTTCATATACCTCGACTACAGAACTCTCGTACGGATGCTCTATCACGATTGGCTATGGCTGTCACCAACACCTCCGACTGAACCTTTATGGAGCACCTGCAGCACCCAAGTATTAATGAAGAGCCAATTAAGGTCCACCAAGTTGAATAGGAAGCCTCTTGGATGGATCCAATCCTTACTTTCCTTGTCGGAGGCACTCTGCCAGAAGATCCGATTGAAGCCAAGTGGATACGCTGGACGTCTTCAAAGTATGTCATCCTTGATGGCGTCCTCTACAAGCAATCATTTTCACAGCCACTATTAAAATGCTTGGGACCGACTTATGCGGACAATACACTCAGAGAGGTTCATGAAGGCATCTGCGATGACCACCTAAGAGAGAGATTTCTAGCCTACAAGATAATCCGATAATGATACTATTAGCCTACAATTCAGAAGGATGCGTCGGACTTCATCTGAAGATGCGACGCATGTCAAAGGTACTCCAATATTCAAAGAAGGCCAGCCAGCCAACTGACTTCGCTCACTATGCCTTGGCCATTTGCATAGTGAGGAATGGACATATGGGACCCTTCCCTCTGGCATCCAGCCAGTGCAAATTTCTTATTGTGATCATTGATTACTTCACAAAATGGGTGGAGGCTGAACCACTGGCACAAATAACAGAGGCCAAGGTGGAGAATTTTGTCCGGAACTGTATCATCTTCCAACTTGGCATCCCATAGATAATCATCACCGACAACGGAAGGCAGTTCAACAATCTCAAATTTCAAGACTTTTGCGAGCAATATCACATCTCTCATCGGCTCATGTCGGTCGGTCATCCCCAGTCCAACTGAGAGGTCAAGGTTACTAATCGGACGATCCTGCATGGACTGAAGACTCGACTGAATGAAGCCAGAGGACTTTGGGCAGAGGAACTCCATTCAGTGCTCTGGGCTTATCGGACAACTGCCAGGATGGCAATCGGGGAGACTCCATTCAACCTGACTTATGGAAGTGAAGCTGTCATCCCCATGGAAGTCTCTTTGCAATCCCTATAGATTGATCACTTCACGGAGCCGACCAACTCCAAGCAATGAAGGGCTAACCTAGATTTACTTGAGGAAACCCGAACAAGGTTGAAGATGGCGACCTACCGTCAGAAGACGGCCAAATATTATAACTCGTGGGTCAAGGCTGTTGGAAAATGTGTCCCAAAGCCAATTACTACTGTAGACAGTTGTACATTTGATGTAATTGTATATGAATTATATTATTGAATAAAATATTTATTCTGGCAGTTCATCACTATTTCATCTTTCTGTAATGAGTTCTTGAGTGATGAAGTCCTTAGGACTATTTGTATGTGATATAGAGAGGATATATCATATAGTCCTAAAATTGTTCACGACCAAATGATACACTTATTTCAGGATGATAGTATATCAAGTATAGATCGATGTATGCCATAGTCGTTGGTTGTCCTCTTAACCAAGGAGTGTGGAGACACTGGTATGGCATGCAGATGTTGTGTTTGACATTTCATCGAACGTGACCCATCTGTACTTTTTTCTGTGTAGAGTTTTGATATGGACGTAGTTATCCCTCAGACATGAGATCGTCATGGTAGCTTGCGAGCAATTCACTGTACTTTGGTACTGGACTATCTGGATTTCTAATCCAGGGATGGAAGGTTTCTGGGTACAGTTAAGTACTCGTGTAGCAGTGATCGGATCAAGATGGGATTGACCCCTCCAAAGTGTTTGGAGCAAATATCTTACTGTGTTTCAATTTAGCAAAACCTTGGCCAGGATAGTCTTTGTAAAGTATTACAGGACTTGTGAGATTGAGACACATTGTTGATGGACTTTATGGGTTGGGCAGTTTAACCCTAAGTCTTCCTAAGCATTGAGGTCAAAGGGATTAATTACAAGGTTTCCATATCTTTTGGTTCTTGATTGTTGCTCTGCAACTTTGACCTATCCGGACATCGGGTGTCATTGCTAGATGGTGACTTTGACTGGTATTGGAAATGTTCCAATGCTACCAGCTTAGTGTTCGAACCTATGGGGTCACACACCATAGGGGTTTCTACTTGATCTAGTGATCGAAGAACGATTGGGAATCGTTCGTGGACTCACAAAGGAAAAGTATTTTTTCTTTACCCAAGTGTCGACACTTGATATTCTTGAAAGTGTCGACACTTGTATAAGTGTTGACACTTGTTGATTTCGCAAGTGTAGACACTTGATGTCACAAAAGGTTGTGACATAAAATTTTCACTAATAGTTGGTGATGCATGGAGGTGAATTAAGTAATGTAATTACTTGATAGTCCAATTTGATTGAGCTATAAAAATCAGGAACGAATCAAATAGGATTTGGTTCAAAATAGGTTTGGGTCCAATTGGGTTGAACCCAATGTATGCACACTTGACCCAATTGATTTCAGTTATGAACTAAAATCAATTAACACATTAATCTGAATTTAAATAAGTTTAAATTCATTTTGGGGAGTTATGTAACTTTCCATGACCATAACTCTCCATAACTACCCATTACCACTCCATTATCACCCATAACTCCCCACTTTCCCTCTCCCTCACCATCTACATAATGGGCTGAAATGGGAGGATGAAAATAAGAGAAAATTCAGCAAAGAAATGCTGGAAAAATCAAAATGAAGAAGGGGAAGAAGCTAGGAAAGGTTCTAGTTTTATGGGTGGGAGATTTTTGGAGAAGAGTGTGCATATTTGTACCTAGTGATCTAGGTCTTAGGATTGAGTGTTTGGGAAGGGTTTCAACCACTCATTCTCCACCTCTTGAGTTTCTTCATTCATTCGGAGAGTCCGGCATTGAAAGAAGAAAAGGAGTTCCGATCAAATAGTTCCACAACAAGCTAGCACTTGGAGTGGAAGCAGATTTTGAAAGAGCCCTGGTGTGAACCACCTGTAGAGGCTGAACACGTGTGCGGCTAAGCAGAGTTCTTCTTCCTCCTTCTAGATCTTTCACAGTGGAGAGAGTCTCCACTTCATACGAGGTATGGTTTTACATATATAGATATGTTGCTTTGAAATGTTCATAGCATGAGTTCATGATTTCATAGTTTATAGTAATCATTCATGCAAGATCTTGGGCTAAGTAGCGTAGAATAATTCTAAAAGCATGCTTAAATTAAATGTTAATCCTTTTATCATGCTTCCGCTGCATGTTATTTTGAAAAAATTTTAAAATAGAAAGCATGCTCGCTACTAGTTTTCCTTTCAAAGCACGAACATTTCAAGTCGGAGATCTGGTCTTGCGAAGGGCAGAGATTTCAAAACCGACCAAGCAAGGAAAACTCTCCCCCAATTGAGAAGGCCCTTATCGAGTCGTCGAAGTAATTTGAGCCGGAACCTACTGACTCGAACATTTGGACGGACGACAGGTAGCACGCCCATGGAATGTAGACAACCTTCGCAAATATTATCAATGAAGCCTATAAATTCTTTTATGAACCACTTCCAAAAGTCCAGCTCCAGTTTACAGAGGCTCTAGGGTAGCCCACTTTCAAAAGTCCGACTCCAGTCGGCAGAGGCTCTAGGGTAGCCCACTTCCGAAAGTTTGACTCCGGTTGGTAGAGGCTTTAGGGCAGCCCACTTCCAAAAGTCCGACTCCGGTCGGCAGAGGCTCTAGGGCAGCCCACTTCTGAAAGACAGACTCCGGTCGGTAGAGGCTCTAGGCAGCCCACTTTTGAAAGTTCGACTCCGGTCGGCAGAGGCTCTAGTGCAGCCCACTTTCGAAAGCCCGACTCTAGTCGGTAGAGGCTCTAGGGTAGCCCACTTCCGAAAGCCCGACTCCGGTCGGCAGAGGCTCTAGGGTAGCCCACTTTCGAAAGCCCGACTCCGATTGGCAGAGACTCTAGGGTAGCCCACTTTCGAAAGTCTGACTCTAGTCAGCAGAGGCTCTAGGGTAGCCCACTTCCGAAAGTCCGACTCTGGTCGACAACATCTTTGCTTCGGACGAGCCGACGAACTAGTACTCTGGAATAGAATCCTAAGTACCTTGGTTCGGCCTGAGCTACTGTCCGGCGCCCACTTCAACATCTTCGCTTCGGACGAGCCGACGAGCCAGTACTTGGAAAGAGAATCCTAAGTACCTTGGTTTGGCCTGAGCTACTGTCCGATGCCCACTTCAACATCTTCGATTCAGACGAGCCGACGAATCAACACTTGGGAAGAAATTCCTGTCTTGGTTCGAGTCATACTTTCATCTACTTCGGAAGGCCCAACTGTGCCATCTGGTGAGCCGAAGGACCCACACTTAGGAATATTTCTAAGCTATTAGTCTAACACCAGGCTACTGTTTGTTGACTACTCCTTACGGTCCTACCAAGCTAACTCGCGATACTTGGAAATATTTTTAGAAAAAAAGAAAAAAGCTACGGTCGATCCGACCGACCACATGCATATTCAGATACAAAAAATGAAGATGTGACAAAAAGATTTGATTATATATGGGGATCATTACAGAAAGAGGAGGTCAGACCTTTACAACTGATCTAGGTCTGACCTACTGAAGTTACATCGGTTACTATTACTATTGCTTCGGCCTCTACTTCGGTCCCTTTTGGCTTAGCCGGAGTACTCGTCGAGACATTCACCGCATCCACTTCGACTTCAGCTTGGACATTCGATCCAAGCTCCTCCATTTCAGCTTCGGCAAGAGGCTCGGCCCCTCCGTTGGACGGGACCGCGTCTTATTCAGATTCTCCCTCTTTTGCCTGCTCCGGTAATTGCAGAGAAGAGAGGTCGAGCTCTGGGAAGGCTGTGCCGACCTTCTCCAAGCAGTCTTCATATCTGTAATCAAAACTGTATGAACCGGGCTCGTTCATCTCAGCTTTGAAGCCTTCGAATTTCTTGTACTCCCTTATGGCCGCTTCGGCCGCCATCTTCATAACCTCTTGGGACTTCTTCAGCAGCCCCTTGTGTCTCTCGGCCTCGGCCTGGTAGCCCCTAGAGCACCTCTCGGACTCACATAGGCATGCGGTCCCTTCGGCTACCTGGCGGGCCAGGGACTTTATCCTTTGCCTTTTGTTGTTCAGCTTGGCGGCCAAAGCATCTCGTTGAGACAACAGCTCTGTTAGTTGATTCTTTTGAGCCTCTGCCTTGGCCTGCTGGGCAAAATTCTCTTCTTCGGCTGCACGAAGGACAGACAACTCCATCCTAGCGGTCGTCAGTGCAACCTCTGCGGCCTCTCTCGTCGCTTCGGCTATCTCGACTTTCTTGGCCAAGTGGTCCTTCAGGTCTAGCAATCTGCCCAGGCCATCGTCTAGCAGCAAAATGTCTTGAAGAAGCTACAAGTAATAATGCAATGTTAGTCTTGTGAACCAAAGCTAAGAGATCGGATGCGGACGACTTACCCCCATTATATGGTGAAAAGAGCTCCTCGTTGCCTCGTTCACCGACTGCTGACCCGACTTGTTCCAGTCGATGCCCTCGACGGCTCTCATGAGCTGGCCCCTGACTCGCTCGACGTCATTAATGGCAAGCTCCATCCGGCGTGCGTTGTCGCTCACATCAATAGCTTCCATTTGTTCGGCCATCTTTTCTCTGACTACAACCTCCCCTTTGGCCATCGAGGGAACCTCCTCCATCAGCTCGATGGGCGAAGAGATCGGAGCTACTCCCTCGAAGGATGGTTGCGGCTGCTCTTCTCCTGCCCAGGCAGTCGACTGCCCGATTAAAGACGAGCGCTCTGCCAGCTTTGCCGCTAATCTCTCCGACAGCGGCACCTCATCATCTCCAGACTCAATAGAGACAACGTCGATGACCTGCTCTTTCGCTCGCCTTTTGGTCGGCTTCTCGGATGTTGGCTCCTCCGTCCATTGTCTCTTGGCTTTCTGGGTCACCGGCTCCATAGCCTTAGCGACCCTCCTCTCGGCCGCCAGTGCTGAAACGACCAACCGGTCCGGCTTCATTTTACCACCTACCAAAAAGTAAAGGTAGAGTCAACAAAAATAAAGCCGACAAAGGGACCTCTTCAATATAGTTATCCATCCTACCCAGCTGTCGGTGCTGGCTGATCCCCGCACTATGGAGGCTTTTCTCTCGGAGCAAGAAAGGTACGAAAGCCGGATCCTCAACACTCAGCTTATTGAAGTCGGCCTCGTCCACCCTCAATATCTTCCTCCTGTCAACGGCCTTCGGCCTGGGTTCCTCTCATGCAGACTCGAACCCCCAGGGCTCTAAACTATCTACAAAGAAGAATCGAGACTTTCATCCATGAATGGCCGATGGAAGCCCCCTAGTATTTTCTGACCAGGACGGGGACTTAACATCCACCATTCCTGGCTTCGGAAGTCCTACTTCAGAAGGAAAAAAGTGAAAAACAAGGATAGCCTTGGCTCAATTCCGGCCTCTCGACAAAGGACCAAGAAGCCACAAATGACCTGAACTCTATTCGGGGTCAGCTGTGAGGGGGTAACCCTATAAGAATTGAAGACTTGAATGAAAAAGCTATGATGTGGGAACCGGAGGCCGGCCTTGATATGGTCTTCGTATAGGGGGAGGGCTCCTAAGTTCAATGGACCGTTCACCCTCCCCTCCTTACTGGGAATGGTAAGGTGCAGTGTGGTTGGTATCCCATAAATAGCCCTAAGACTCTCTACCCTATCCTGGGTCATGGTCATGGGGATGTCATAGGGACCTGGTTCCCTATTCCCGCGGGCAAAGCTCCTACTACCAGAGGCCATTGCAGTAGAGGCTAAAGGAGAGAGAGAAGATGGTTGCGAGACTAACCTGGTGACTGATTTCATAATGGAGCAAGAGCAATGAGGGAGAAGGGATTCTTTCTTGTCGAGCACGAAGGCAGCAAAAAACTCCCTCGCAGTCTCCCCATTCTCCTTTTATAGGCGCTGAGGGGCCGCTTCCCAGCACCCCTCGAGCACCGCGATCTTGCGACTGCCGACGTGACTCCCCGATTCGATGTGGGAGCCGAGGGGATGCATTGGATCGTGTCTAATCACGATCCTTGAGACCGTCCAATCAACGACAGATGGACCACTCCGAATATTGCATCGATTGCTCAGATTCTGCCATGTCGTGCCGGGAGCTCAACGGGCATGCATTTCAGGCTGGCAACCCATCATTGCATCGTACTAGCATTAACTGCCTCCCCTGCCACTGCCAATGTGGTGCTGACACCTATCCAGGGGCAGATATTCGGGGCAGAAGATGGCCGGTCGTAGCATGCCGGATCAAATTCGCCATCATCTCAAGGACCGGTGCATTAATAATGCTCTCATCCTTCGAAGCTGCAGAACCGCTCGAAGGCCAAGAGCAAAGGGGGCAACTGTTACACCTGACTGGCTCACCATCAAACCATACCGACCTCTCCTTGGCGGTCCGATCGGACCTCTTTTCTAAACTCCGACAACGGCTCCGAACGACCCACTTCTACTAAGGTCTAGCCTAATGTTCTCCTTCGGAGGTCCGACCCACTGAAGTAGAGGTCCGAACGACCCACTTCTACTGAGGTCCAGCCCGATAGTCTCCTTCGGAAGTCCAACCCGCTGGAGTAGATGCCCCGATGACCCACTTCAGCTGAGGTCCACTCCACCAGCTCCAACTGAGGTTCCGACGGACTCTCTCCTTCGGAGGCCTGATTGGCCCTCCTGTTCGGCATCCGATCGACTCCCTTCAGAGGCCCAGAGGACTCTAAAAATCTCTTTCTGTTGTAATAGAATCCTGCCATATCAGCACCACTACTCAACTACTCCCATGAAATTTCCTTATCCGGGTGCCACGTGGACTCTAAAAATCTCATTCTCGGCCTCTCCCTTAATGGATTTTGGACTGTTCCATGCCTATATAAGGTAACTGGAGGACCTCGTTTTGAGCTAAGTACACTCTTCCCTCTCCATACGCCGCCTCTCTGATTCCTCCATTCTGTTGCCCTCAAGCTCCTGCTAACTTAAGCATCGGAGTGTCCCCCATCGGAACAACACCGACCCTTGGAGACTTTGTTACAGGTCGACCAGAAGAAGAGCGCTCCAGCACAGCCATCCGAGCCAGGTCTAGGAGAAGTTGTAGCAATAGATTGGCACTAGAGGAAGGGGGGCTTTGCTCTTTTACTCTAAAAAAAGGAATCTACCGATTTAGTCATGCAATGGCTAAGGAAAGAGCTCAGAATACCTCCGCCAGAGGAGGTCACTCCCTGTCCAGGTCCGAGGGATCTTCTAGGAAGAATGACTTCGCCGCCACCGCCATCGCCGAACCCACTGTCGCTCTAGGACTGCAATAATTCCAGACACTTCTGAACCATATCGAAATGCTCACTATCGCGGTTCAACACCTCCAGGAGGCGGTTGAAAACAGGCAGCAGCCTCCTACGGTATCTTCCACCCACCGCCAACATGCTGCCGAGGGAAGTCGATGACAAGAAGTCCCTCGGCCTTCCTCTCAAGTTGCTCCAAAGCCCCGAAGGTCCTTTGGAACTCGTGCTGATGGCAAGAGGGCGAGGTCTGCATCACCCTCCTTCACCGAATCTATCCCTACTGGTGATCGGCACCTTGCTAAATGCCCGAGAGATTACACTAGCAAGATTTTGTGCATGGAGGAGCGCATTGCAGAGATAGTTGATCGATAGAAAGTCGAAGGGGGGCAAGTGTATGACTCCCGCCCACCTTTTTCCGATGAGATCTTGGAGGAGATGATCCCCCGTCACTTCAAAATCCCATAGGTGGAACCCTACGATGGCATCATCGATCCGCTGGACCATCTGGGCACCTACAAGGCCCATATGATGGTACAGGGCACCTCCGACGCCCTTCACTGCATCGCCTTCCCTGCCACCCTCAAGAAGGCCGCCCGGATGTGGTTCTCCACCATCCGGCCAAGTACGATCCACTCTTTTTCTCAACTTGAAAACCTTTTTCTTTTCCATTTCAGGACCTGCAGTCGGACTCCGAGGAACACCGACTGTCTCTTCCTCATACTGCAAAAGGAGGTAGAGACTCTCCGAGATTACATAGCCCGTTTCAACTCGGCGGCCATGGAGGTCCCGGATTTGAACGAAGACGTAGCTATGTCGGCTTTCAAAAGAGGCCTCCACTCATCCAGGCTCACATTCTCCCTGGATAAGAAGTTCCTGATGAGCTACTTGGAGCTGCTAGCCAGGATGCAGAAATATGCCCTGGCAGAAGAACAAGCGGCGAGCCGACGCCAGGCCGAAGAGAGGTCGTTTCCCAAGAATCAGAGCGACAAGGCTCTCGAAGTCCAACCCCACAACAACGATAACCGATCGGCCCAACATTGAAGTTCGAAGCCAAAGGACTTCCCCAGGAGGTTCAAGAGTTACACGCCTCTCTCCCTTCCGAGGGAGAAGATCCTCCTGGAGATTGAGAATGAGACTTTCCTGCAAAGGCCTCGTCCGATGAGGGGCCCCTCTGTGTCCAAAAACAGGGATAAATACTGCCAATTCCATAGGGACCACGGGCACAATACCGAAAAATGCCTCCAACTGAAGGATGCCATTGAAGACCTCACTCGGAGGGGGCTGGGAGATGCATGTAGGGCTAAAAACAAAGACCATAGATAAGATATTAATATCTTCATATTCATCTTTATTTAATTTAATAAATAAAAATATAAATAAATATTAGTTGAAAAAAATATCTTATATTTATTTTAAATAAATCAGATATTGGAAGTGATATAAATGTAAATATATATTGAATAATTAAATTTTATAATCACATATTCAAATAATTTACTAAATAGATAATAAATCCAGTTAATAACATATTAATATAATTATTTATTCATTTTAAAAATTTATGAATGATATATAAAATTAAATAAAATTATAAATAAAAATAGATATTCAAATAGGATTAAATATTTATCTATTCATATTCATATCAATTTTTTTTATATAAACATAAAAATAGTTTTAAATAATATTATATTATTTACTTTCATCCTATATATATATATATATAAAGGAGGGTGGAAAGACAAAAAACATAAATTCCTTGTAATTTCATGAGTTTCATGAATTTATATAACATAAATTCCCCTGGATTGTCACTAACTTGACCGTTGGAGTGCCCCCGCTGGAAATCCCGACCCGGGTCACTAATCCCTATTTCGCAGGTCCAGGAGCAGAGGATCGCCGGGCGGCGAAGGGAGCGCACTCCGGCACCGGAGGCAGCTACGGGCCACGACGATCTTAGCAATAACAATATATATATATATACACTGACATATATATATATGTGTGTACATATATATATATATATATATATATATATATATATATATATATATATATATATATATATATATGTATATACACATACATATATATATATATATGTTGATTCTGGTTTTGATTTTGATGATTGACAAAATGTTTAAAGTATATATGAGTA